>OX375881.1:107594668-107929668 GCA_947359465.1 Metellina segmentata | reverse complement strand
TCTAATGCTTAAAGGACTTTATGTATTACTTTCGTTAATATTACTAGTGTTGCTAATTTCTCTTGGTCTGACACATGCGGTGATAAGACAGTCCTTACATGGGGCTGTTGTAAATCTGTCGCAACCACATGTTGTGATGTGGAAGTTTGGAGAGCAGGGTGCCAGTTCATAGTCTAACTCTAAATGTTAAGCCACATGAAAGCGCTTTATGTCAATGTGGTTTCGCAACAAGGACAGTATAATGAAGGAGAAAACAAAATCCACCCTCTGCATTTGGTTACGCCACTCCGAGTCTTCTATTCGACTTCGAACTGGCTTGGTTGAGATGTTTTATAATTAACGTCATACTGGAGCAACACAACGGGCTATTGACGACGGTCCGCGATCAATCCCCCAAGGGAAAGATTCTAGGACAACCCCACGTAATTTTGAACCAAGTCAGATAACAAGGCAACACCTGAGCTGGCACCTCACTCTCCAAACTTCGATACCGCGCCAGCGTGTGGACATTGGAGGCCACGACAGATTTAACGTGCACTTTTGTACACGACGGTCTTTGGTTGGATTCGAACTTTCTACCCTCCGGGTGAATTGGCCCGGATACTAGAGATTACTCTCACGACTATCTAAAGGTTTTACTACTATTAGTGTGGGAAGTTTCATTTGTCTATTCGTCCTCGAATTTACACGATAGTTACACATCTTTGTTCAGTTTTATTCCAAGGGAATATTGTTCCGTATAGGGAGTTCGAGTTACTAGTTCTAAGTTCTTTGTGTATGATTTGAATGACTAGAATCTCCTGAGCGTCGTGAGATTAGAGAGTAATGCAGGGTTGCTTTTAGTGCACAGCACACTCAATTATTAAGTAATCTCACATATTTCTATAGAATCCATGGATTCTTTCTAAACCTATAGAAAGATTATATTTGTCCTTTCTTTGCAGTATAATCCTTTGGCATGATTCCACAACCTTTCGATTTTTATTGGTATTTTTTTTATTGGAATAGAATTATTTGAAATAATATGTTGGTCCTTTCAATGGAATATAATTATTTTGAAATATTATCTTGGTCCTTTCAATAGAATAGAATCATTAGTAAAGAGATTTTTTATGCTTTCGTTCGAGTAGTAACCTTTGAAAGGATATTACTGCTCCTTTCTTTGGAATATAATCTCTTGTACAAATGGCATTGCTCGTTTCCTAAGAATATAATCCTTTGAAAATCTTTTATTCATCATTTCTTTAGAATGGAATCTCTTAGAAAGATCTTATTGCTCCTTTCTTTGGAATAGAATCCTTTGGAAAGATTTCATTGCTCCTTTCCTTGGAATAGAATCCTTTGAAAAGATTTCATTGCTGCTTTCCTTAGAATAGAATCTTGTGAACATATTTTATTGCTCTCCCTTCTTTACAATAGAATCCATTGGAAAGGTTTTATTGCTCCTTTCTTTAGAATAGAATCATTTAGAAAGATATTATTCTTTGGCACGATTTGTCCAACTGTGCTAATGACGGTATCTCGTCATCAAGATATTGCTGATATTTTTTATGATGATGATATCAAGACAAAGTCAGTTTTCTTCTAATGATAAGATATCTCGTCCATCAAGATCTAGTCAGTATTTCTCTAATGACGAGAAATGTCGTCGAGATAGAAACCAGGAGGGTTAAATGAGTTATTTACGATCTATGTGCGATTTTTGGGTTATAATAAAAAATAATAATGATAACACTCAATGAGATGAATTATAGTGGAAAGAGTTACTTAATTACTGTTAAGAAATGTTCTATCCTCCGGTACAAATGCATTCATGAAAGAGGCGGCAATATTTTGCTACGCAGTAGATTGCTTTAATAGAGTCATTTAATTTCTACGCTTTTCAATTAAGAGAGGCTGGAAGTTTAAATTAAAAGTCGTATAGTACCACTCTATTATTTAAACGAGCGTTAAAGTTCCTTAGAGCATTTAGTTCATCAGTCTAAAGCAGAACGATTAGAAATCCATTTATTAAGCAAATATACGTTAATTTTAGAGACATTAAAGCTTTAATGGATGCATAAAATTTCATCTGATTAAAGAGAAATATCTTCATTAACTACATTGGACAAGGTGGTAACAAAACCTGGAAAACTGGGGAAAATCAGAGAGTATTCAGAGAACTTTATAATTATGGAAAAAACAGGAAAAACTCAGGGAAAATTTCCAAATTTCACAAAAAATCAGGGAAATTTTGATAATTTAAACGGCAACTATTATCGTTTGCTCTATTCAGAGATGCGCCATTGCGAGTGCTTTTGAGAATCAAATAAATCGTATTCGCCGAAATTGTAGTACCCTGGCGTCTTAACTTTTGAACGCCACGATGGTTGGTTGGTTTGGGTTTTATGGCGCAAGGTCCAATAGTAGACAAGCTGCGCCAGACACAAGACGAAATTTGACCCAATAAAATCAATATTTAAATATGTACCAAGTCATGAACATAATGAAATGTATGATGGCATGATGGAGTTTAAAAGAAGTAAAAAATATATATTAAATGGAATTTAAAAAACTTATTTTTTGTAAAAATTTAAATAGGTTTGAGTGGGGATCTTCCCCAACTAAATCTTGTAGGTTTAAAATTGTGTTATTAAAATAATTCTGGCGATGACGATTAAAAACAGGACAATCAATTAAAATATGATAAAATTGAACCCCACGAAAACTGCCGCCGCAGTTTTTTTCGCGTCTGCAGTGTCTCGGTCGCCGGGGGGCTGGCGATACAACCTTGTGGTATACAATTTAAAATTTGTGCAGCTAAATATTTTTTTTTTGTGTATTAAAATAATAATTTTTTGTTTGCAGTTACTTTGCTGTAGAATTTCTTATGTACTAGAGGGCCCGCCCCCTGCTCGCTAACGCTCGCCAACCCCCAGAGGATTGCTTCGCAATCCTCATTGGTTCGCTGCGCGAACCTATGCTCGCTTCGCTCGCATCGATGAAGACATGTGTCCTAGCAGAAGGAATTGTTTACAAAATATGATATTCGACAAAAAAATATTTTTCAAATCTAAATTTTATGCCGTTTTTCAGAAAAGATATTTACAGTACCTCTGGAATCAGAATTCAAATGGAAATTTGAGCAAATTTTGACTCGAAATCTGAGCGTTGATTTGGAAATTGAAAACCCAGCATGTTGGTTGTGTGTACATTTACCCAGCACTCGAGCCATCCACGCTTTTTCATTGAGTTTGTTGTCGAAAGTTGTAATGCAAGCGTCTTGTTGAACTATAATAGTTTGCCCCGAAACGGACCTTTTTTTTAAATGACCCTGAAAAGACCCTCCGTTTTCTTTGATTTCTATTATTTACTGCAACAGCTCGACTAAAATTTCTTTCTTTTTTTCAAAAAAATTTCATCCGATAACGCTATAAATTCAATTGAAGCGCGAGGCTTTGGGATAAACAAAGAATCGTACAATGTTGCCAAAACGCGAAAACAAATAACGTCTTTTTTGCTTGCCACGTAATGGAATTATATATATAGACTAGGGGGCCAGCCCCCTGCTCGCTGGCGCTCGCCAACCCCCGGAGGATTGCTTTGCAATCCTCACTGGTTCGCTGCGCGAACCTATGCTCGCTTCGCTCGCATCAATGAAGACATGTGTCCTAGCAGAAGGAATTGTTTACAAAATATGATATTCCAAAAAAAAAAAAAACATTTTTTTTTTCCAATCTAAATTTGCTGTTTGCAGAAAAGAATATACGGTGCCTCTGAAATCAGAATTCAAATGAAAACTGTGCAAATTTTGACTCGAAATGTGATCGCTGCTTTGGAAATTGAATACCCAGCATGTTGTTTGTGTGTACATTTCCCCAGCACTCGAGCCACTCACTTTTTCATCGAGTTTGTTGTCTAAAGTTGAAGTTCAAGCGTATTGTTGAACTACAATTGTTGGCCCTGAAAAGATACCCCGTTTTCTGTGATTTCTATTACAAACTACAACAGCTCGACTAAAATTAATTTTTTTCAATAAAATTTCATCCGATTACGCTATGAATTCAATTTAAGCGCGAGACTTCGTGATGGTAAACAAACAATCGCACAATGTTGCCAAAACGCAATAACAAATAATGTCTTTTTTGCGTGCCACGTAAGAGAATTATATATATAGATGTTTGCATTTGATTTTGATGAATGGTATGATAATGTAGGGTCAGGTGTAAAAAGTTCATAATCAAAATATTTTGTATTTTTTCTCCAGTTTCTTCAATTGCTATTGTAAGAGTTCCATTAAGGCCTGGTGCACACAGCCGGTTTTTCAACGTGCGGCAACACAAGTGCGGTGTGAGACACATTAGACCCAATATAGTACGGCGCCGCTGCTATGACGCACGTTCAACTTGCGTGCAATTTTTACCGCAGTTCGCCGCAAGGTCACCACATACGCGTCTGAGGTCTCATGTACCTTGTTTTCATAAATAAATGGAATATAAATATTAATCAACAAATCTATGCACCAGTAACGTTTATTTTGTTTCAAAATATATTTTTTTGTGCACCAAGCAAGTAAGCGAAATAAACACGTTTTCTTTGATAGATATCCATCGCTAATGGCACGAAATGAGTACTTGCGTCAGTTCACGGTTATGTGTGCACAGTTGGGCTTCTTCGCCGCAGCAGCAACGCAAGTGCGGTCTGAGATACATCAGATCCAATGGAGTAGTGCACACATATCTCCGGCGACGCACGTCCAACCTGCGTGCAATTTTTACACCACGGTGCCGCAACTCGCCGCACACTCTTCTCCGATCTGCAGTACCTTGTTTTCATAAATAAATGGAATATAAATAATAATTAATAAATGGTTGCATCCAGTAACGTCTATTTTGTTTCAAAATATTCTTTTTTTTACACCAAGTAAGCGAAATAAACACGTTTTCTTCGATAGAATATGTATCGCAAGTGGCGCAAATGAGTTCGTGCATCATTTCCCGGTTTTGTGTGTATAGTTGGGCTTCGTTGCCGCAGCGGCGCCGCACTTTGAAAAACCTTATGTGTGCACAGGGCCTTATACCGCAGTTCCCCACGGCGCCGCAGCTCGCCGCACACGCATCTTCGGTCTCACGTACCTGGTTTTCATCAATAAATGGAATATCTATATATATATTTCTCTTACGTGGCACGCAAAAAAGACGTTATTTGTTTTCGCGTTTTGGCAACATTGTACGATTCTTTGTTTATCCTAAAGCCTCGCGCTTCAATTGAATTTATAGCGTCATCGGATGAAATTTTATTGAATAAAAAAATGAATTTTAGTCGAGCTGTTGCAGTAAATAATAGAAATCAAAGAAACCGGAGGATCTTTTCAGGGTCTTTTTTAAAAAAAGTCCGTTTCGGGGCAAACTATTATAGTTCAACAAGACGCTTGCATTACAACTTTCGACAACAAACTCAATGAAAAAGCGTGGGTGGCTCGAGTGCTGGGTAAATGTACACACAACCAACATGCTGGGTTTTCAATTTCCAAATCAACGCTCACATTTCGAGTTAAAATTTGCTCAAAGTTTCCATTTGAATTCTGATTCCAGAGGAACTGTAAATATCTTTTCTGATAAACAGCTTAAAATTTAGATTTGAAAAATATTTTTTTGGAATATCATATTTTGTTAACAATTCCTTCTGCTAGGACACATGTCTTCATTGATGCGAGCGAAGCGAGCATAGGTTCGCGCAGCGAACCAATGAGGATTGCGAAGGAATCCTCTGGGGGTTGGCGAGCGTCAGCGAGCAGGGGGCGGGCCCCCTAGTAAATAATAATTAATAAATGTATGTATTCAGTACGGGGTTTTATATTTTGTTTCAAAATATCTTTACCAAGTTGGCGAAATATTCACGTTTACTTCGATAGATACCCATCGCCACTGGCGCGAAATGAGTATTTGAGTCATTTCACGGTTATGTACGCATTGTTGAGCTACGGCGCCGCAAGTTGAAAAATTCGTCCCGTTTCTGGCACTGCATGGCATCGCCATACCGAAGGTTTGTCTTCTACACACATGACAAGTTTTGATGTTGTTTGAAAGAGGAAATTTGAGCGAGTACTTGGGAAAGAAATCGCATCATTGGGTTGTGGTTTGTTTAATTTTGTTGAGCATTCAAAGTGGCAGAAATTAAGGAACATTTTAGAGCCCTTATGATTTTTTATTTTCGAAAAGGCAAGAATGCTTCGCACACGCAAAAGAAGATATACACTCCCCAACAATAATGGACCGGACAGCAAGATGTGATAGTACAAGAGGAAGAATACATACTTTAATAGGGGAATGGTCCCCCACGTGCTGCAATCGCACTAGCAACCCTTATGGGCATACTTTCAACAAGGTCTTGATACACAGTCATGAGTATTTGTGTCCATTCCTGGCTGCAATAATGTCGCCAGCTCAACTGTAGATTTCGGTCGTGGTCCACTGGTCCGTGTGCGTCGCTCTAACGCGTCCCGCAAATGTTCTATGGGGTTTAGGTCGGGACTCTGAGCAGGCCATGGAAGACGTTTTACATCTATATCTTGATACCACTGCTTGACAGAGGCTGAAACATGACACGGAGCGTTTTCGTCGTGGAAGTAACATTCGTCTATTCCATAAAATTTCCAGAGCGTAGGAAGAACCGGATTGTCCAAAATGTTCATGTAGGCGTCAGCGTTCAATTGACCAGGAACAACATGCAAAGGTCCTAGGACCATACTACGAAAAACACCCCCAAACAAGTAGTTGGAAATTATGCATATCCGGTGACGTCCGGTCCATTATTGTAGGGTAGTGTATTTGGTTGGATTAAGATGAAAAAAGAAAATTTTTGTAATTCGATGGCTTTAATTATATTCCTTAAAGCTTCTGTTAGATCGAGACCGGAATATGAATCGGTAATTTGCAATTGCGACTGCCATATCGTAGATATTGAAAGAACAAAGAACATTTTTTTAAGAATAAACAATGAATTCGCCTTTTTTCTTTTCTTTTATTGATTTAAAGTCAGCAGGTGTTTCACAATTAACTGCAAATTATTTTGTGTTGAACATTTCAAATCGAATATGTGTTAGGATTTTACCACAGCTGGAATTTTTAATTGTATCATTCTTTCTTGGAGTAAAAAATATATATATATCACTCTCCCCTCCATCTTGAGCTCCCTCTTTCTCTCCCTCTCTCTTTCTATTACTCTAACTACTCTCTTCCAACCATATTTATCTCCTTCTATTCCTCTCCCACTATAACTACTCTGCCCTCCATCTTCATCTCCCTCTATCTTTCTCTCCCTCTCTCTCTTTCACCCTAATACTCTCTCTTCTCAGTCTTCATCTCTTTCTATTTTAATCCCCTTATCTAACTACTCTCCCTCTATCTATATCTTCCAATTTCGCCCCACCCTCACCTTTCTCTTTTCCCAAACTTTGAAACAATCCATATATATTTTAGAAATATTTTGTTATTTATACACCAATTGAGGTAAAAACAACACTACACTACTTGCAAATCTCTCGACGGTAGAAATTTCGGCTTGTTTTGATGACGAGAAATCTCGTCATTGGAAAAATTGGTCGGATCTTGTTATACGAGTTATTTCGTCACAATCACTTGGAGAGTTGAGCGTGCGTGTAAAAGCAACACTACAGCACTCAGGAAATCTCGCTCATAAGGTATAATCCTCTGTGGACAGAAATGGCGCGGCCTTGCGGAATGCGAACAATGCACCCGAGCTCGCATGAACACAATTCCCTCGATCGCTATGGTTAATAAGGCCGAATGAAACGAGGAGTTGGATTGTGATCCGCTTTCAGAGTCAATAATAATTATAACACCTCTCCCTCTGACGAGTGCTTTGAACGCGATCCCGTGGAGTGGAAGGGCGAATAGGATTGCATCGAACGCAGTTTCCAGCATTAAATGGAAGCGGAAGCACTCCGGTTCTAGGGAACTGGAAACTGCGTTCAGATGGGGCTGACCTGT
Source organism: Metellina segmentata (assembly GCA_947359465.1). Lineage (NCBI taxonomy): Eukaryota > Metazoa > Arthropoda > Arachnida > Araneae > Tetragnathidae > Metellina > Metellina segmentata. The sequence goes on along the minus strand of OX375881.1, from coordinate 107,921,677 downwards.
CCTTTGCGAGGGGAGTAATTGTTTCCTCCAGTTGCACGAGAGATGAGCGAGTGGAGTTTGGGAAATGGATAGTGACGGATTCGAGTTCAGTTAATTCAGTTTGAAATGCTCTCCATCGGTGCACCGGGTTGATGCCAGGAGAGGTTTTTTTAACCCTTTGAAGGATGATAGGTTGGAAACATTATCGATAGAGACGGGAATTGCTCATGGACTGGATTTGATGCTGACACAAAAAAAGAGTTGTCTCGCCAACATGAAGTCGAAGTGAATTTCACGCCTGCTCAGAAGACTTGTCTCCCCCAAATACAGTCGTCTCTCCAAAATGTTGTCAAAGCTAAATTCACACATGCCCAGAAGAGTTATCCCTCCAAAATGTAGTCAAAGCTAATTTCACGCTTGCCCAGAAGAGTTGTCCCTCCAAAATGTTGTCAAAGCTAAATTCACACTTGCCCAGAACAGTTGTTCCTCCAAAATGTTGTCAAAGCGAATTTCACGCTTGCTCAGGAGAGTTGTCTCCTAAAATACAGTTGTCTCCCCGAAATATAGTCAAAGCGAATTTCAAGCTTTCCCAGAAGAGTTGTCTCCCAAAATACAGTCGTCTCCACAAAATGTAATCAAAGCTAATTTCACTAACAAAAATCAATAAAGCACAAAAAAAAAATCTTTCTAAATGATCAATTCAATTCAAGGAAATAACCTACAAAATTTTATTAAAGGATTCTACTCGATGGAAGGGACTAACAAAATATTTCTAAATGATTCTATTCTAAGGAAACGACCAACATAATCTTATAAAAGGAATCTATATTCTAAGGAAAGGTAACCAATAGAATCTTATTAAAGGATTATATATATTCCAATGAAAGGACGAACAGAATCTTACTAAAGGATTCTATTCAAGGAAAGGACCAATATAACCCTTCCAAATGATACACTTCTGAGGAAAGGACCTATTACTAAAGCATTTTATTATTAGAAAATGACTTGCAAAATATTTAATTCTAAAGGATTTTATTCTAAGGAAATATCCTACCAATTATTACTAAATGATTATATTTCTAAAGAAAGGAGAGAAATTAGTAAAGTATTTCCAAATAAATTCTTCTAAGGAAGAGTGACCTACAAAATATAACTAAAGGATTCTATTCTAAGGGAAAAACACACACCTACAAAACATATTATTGAAGGATCCTGTAGTGGCCAAGTTTTCTCAAGGATCCAGCACAGGAAAATACTTTTGTACTCAACAAAAATATAAATTTATTCACAACAAAAAGGATTACAAGGATTTGTAGAAACAATGATTTAGCGCCCCTCAGACAACCGACCTAGCTCGCCGGAGTTTGACGTTAATCTCCCCTAAACATAATCCCACTTCAACAAGTGAGTATGGCGCGCCCTCTAGAGAGAAGGGCTAACGCTACAGATCCTATTTTATGGAAATGACCAATAATATATATATATATAGGCAGGTGGCAGCGCATTGCAGTGGAGTGTATATAAAGGATGTCCTAGGGCATCGGAAAGCATTTCAATCGTTGGCGTAATGCAGAAACGTAGCGATTTATCCGACGTCCAAAAGGGCATGATTATTGGCTTTCGGGCCAAGGGTGGAAGCATTTCGGAAACGGCTAATTTTGTGAACTGTTCGCGTGCCGCCGTGGTAAAAGTATACCGTGCATGGCAATATGGCAGTATCCAAAATCAGCGGCGTGGCACATGTGGTGCACCACGGGCTATAGATGACAGAGGCGAACGAAGGCTACGGAGATGCGTTCGGGCGAATAGACGTGGAACTGTTGAGCAACTGACCGCCCAGATGAACCAAGTGGCTACCAAGAGTGTATCCTCAACAACGGTTCGGCGAACGTTGCTGCGCATGGGCTTCCGCAGCAGACGCCTGGTTAATACACCTATGCTGACTGCTGTTCATCAGCGACGAAGTCTGGAATTTGCACGCCAGTACCGCAACTGGACGTTCACAGAGTGGCAACAGATGGCTTTTTCCGATGAATCACGTTTTATGCTCAATCGGACAGATGGACGTTGGCGTATACGGCGTGAAACGTCTGAAAGAAAACACCCTGCAACAATTGCCGTAAGGATCCAGGCTGGAGGAGGGAGGTAATCTAGCGCAGCTGGCCACGGCACTGGAGTCGGCATGGCTCAACATCCCAGTGAACACCTTCAGAAACCTAATTGACTCTCTTCCTGCACGTCTCGCAGCTGTCCGCTCTGTCAAAGATGGTTATTCTGGCTTTTGACAGGTGGTCACATTAATGTGACTGGACTGTATATGTATACATATATTGCTAAAGGATTCTATCCTAAGGAAGGAGACCAATAAATTCACATCCAAAGAAAAGAGCAATAGACACTTGCAAAAGTGAACATTTTAATCGATAAAAAATTATCTTAGACCGTTATAGCCCTTTTCCTCTGTGTGACCCTATAACTTTAAATTTCTTACATTTTGTTTACAGTTTATGTTTGAATCTAATACATCTTTTAAGTCCCCAAACCATGTCAAACCTCTATTTCAGCAACACAAAAGTTTCGAATGTTAGTCTCGTGTGACGTGCACTAGTACGAAGAAAAAATATCTCCCCCACCACACGAGGGGTCCACCAACCACAAAGACCATCCCCATAAATATGAATTTTTAAAACTTCTCCTGGGGCGGTCGAAATTATTTATTCATCTCCTTCGCGAAGCCCTATTCCCCGGGCGCCCTAAACGAGGTGGGAAAGAAAACGCGTCCCCACACTCCCGTCGTCATAAAAGAAAAGGCATGACAAAGTGTGCTCATGCAGAATTCACCCCAATAGCGTGTTTATTCACTGTACCCAAGTTTGATTACCGCGGGTGGCAACGTAGTTCCTCGGTGAGTTTTTGTTTGCGTTTGCGTTTTATCGGACTTCCTCTTTTCTTTCGCATTTATTTAAGGTATCTGAACACGTTCAAGATCACCTTTTATTTATTGTGGTATAGAAACATTTTAATAATATTTTTATGTTTAGTGTTATTAAACAATAACTTTGGGCTATAAATATTTTGAATACATATTAATAATTTTGTAAAAACGATAATTATGCGTGAAATTTTAATGAAATTTATCAAAAATTTCAAATGTGCGACATGAAAATCTGTTCAACTCATTTGAAAAATGATGCTACCCAATTAAACTACATGCATTTTTCTAGTGAATCAAGTAGAATCTCAATAGGATATTAAAATAAACAAAAATTTTACAAGCTATCGAAAAATGAATACAAGATTTTTGATAATTTTACAGTCCTATTTCTTGAATAATGGCCATAATTTAACAACTTTTCAACTCAGCATAATGATTCTAGTTCGTTCCCTAGACAACATTATAAAGAACAAGTTCTCAAAGTTTTACGGGAATCCATCAATAACTTTTTGTGTTATAACATTTAAAGTGAGGAAACAATGCATAAAAATTAATTTAGAGTAAAAATAGTTTGAAGTGTATCGTTTGTTCTCTCTTGCTTTAACTGTGTTTGTCACTTCTCTTTAAAAATGTTCACACTATTTTAAAACGAGAAACCATTAAAACATTCAAAAAAACTTTCTCAAAAAATATTTGCCAAAAAAAGTAAGTTTTAAATATAAATTTTGACAAGTTTTTGGTCTTTTAATTGCCATTTCCGGTGTTTTCCATAACTACTTCCGTTTTTCCCGCCTTGATTAATATCTTAATATATTTGCAACAAATTAACTCAGAGAAAAAAGTAAAATATGTTTAGGAAAGTCAAATAAATAACTTATCATATCAGATCAAAAGCTTTTTTAGCAATTTTTATTTAAAAATGACATTTTCAACGTGTTTGGATACCTTAAGAATGAAATGGAGGAAATGGTGAGAATTTTTATGGTAAAAATGCAGCACATAACCAAAGTCTAGAGCATAGAAGAAGAAAACAAGTTGAGTGAGCAATAGTAATCTTTTTAAGTGCCCAACACCACGTGACTATTACAAGTCGTCACGTGACCCTTAGATTGCTTTCGTCTGCTCGGTAGAACCTAACATTCGTCATCCGACTGTTCCATTGACTGATCGTATACTGGTAGGTTTTGACGATTTTAACCACTTTTGTCCGCACTCTTCAGAAATGAGCGTACCCTGTCATCATAAAGTGTTCTATCGCCAAAGAAGGTGACAAGATTCCCAATCGCCCTCTCAAATAAATTTTTTCACAAAAGTCACGTGACTACTAGTTGAAATGTTGGTCACACTTTTGGAAGCTCATCTCAACAGCAATGTCCCGTTCATTTCATGTCTGTGGTCTGTAGTAACAGAACGATCATTGCGATAATTAGGTCCAAAAAATCTCTACTATTTAAAAAGGAAGTGTCTGTGTCTCTATACGCAGTGTCCTGACGAATCTATGGCACTTGCAATAAGGAAATTTGGCACACTGTAGTCCCAATTTTTTGCGATTTTTGTGTAGCGCAACCAAATATTAAAATTTAATCTTGAACATTTTAAAATTAATTTATCAGTTGTTTTCACCTTTCTTTCTTCTCTCCGGAATGTGACGTCATTGAAGAAAGGCGAGGATTTTGCGATTTTCGACCGTCGACGACACAAACATTTTTCGTCCAAATGCCTTTGGAACCATGCCAAATTTTCCGATTCTGGCGTGTTTTGATTTACGTTGTTGATGATAGCAACTTCGAATCCATCACAGCGTGCCTGTAGAGTTCGTTTGCGAAGCAAACGAAATGGCAATAGGTAGTAATCACCGGGGGTTGGCGAGCAGTGGTCACACCACGCTCGAAGAAGAAAAAAGTCAAAAGAAATTTAATAGACATGGCAAATAAGTATGACAAAAGAAGAAATTCCGTTTTTTTTATGGCACAATGGATAGGTATTTTGATTAGCATCGCAATGGAGCAACACAACGAGCCATTGGCGACGGTATTAGAACAAGCCTGAAGGGAAAGATCCAAGGACAACACCTCGTCATTTTAATTCACTTTCGATGATGACGAGATCAGACCTGAAATAGCTCCCCCCTCTCCTAACTCTCACACCATGCCAACGTGAGGACCTTTGAAGCCACTGCAGATTTAACGTGGACCATTCCCCCTTTGTACATGACGGTCTTTGCAAACCCTTCTGTTGCCAATCCCTTCCTCAACCAACCTGGCTACGAGGGTATTGGTATATCAGAAACATAAACTCAATCAATGAATGAATTGAAGGCTAAAAAACGTTTCACTCTTTTAGATAGAGCAAAACAATGCAAGAAAGGTTTTAATGGAGCATGAGAAGACCTGTTTCAGTTGCGACAAGCAATGCTTTTCAACAAAGCCGGACATAGAGGGCGCCAGTGTTTTCGTGAGTGTGTGTAATTCAAGTTCCTTAACTCGTGAAGGAACTTCGCAAGCAACTTGGAAACCCCCTTCAGCCTGCTTATAAAATTGATCGTGGGAAACACGAGTGCTCGGAATTACGATGTACCGTCCTGGGATCTTTCCCTTTGGGGACGATCAACCGACCTGTTAATGTGTTAGCCTATAGATTGAAAGGCTCCTGGTTTGAATCCGGATCAGTGCATGGATGTTTGTAAGCGTATGGTGTAGAGGCAGCTGATGCACCTTAAATGTGTCGTTGCCGAAAGTCCTCACGTTGGGTTGGTTGGAAGTTTGGAGAGTGGGGTGCCAGTTCAGGTGTTGCTTCGTCACTTGACCGTGGTTCAAAATTACGAGGTGTTGTCTTCGAATCTTTCCCTTAAGGGACTGATCCCGGACCGTCGTCAATAGCCCGTTGTGTTGCTCTAGTACGACGTTAACCAAAATTATCATTACCATTACCATTACCCTTCGGGTTTGATCTTGGTCCATTGCCAATAGCCCGACATGTTGCTTCAGAGCAATGTTAATTCAAAAACCTGCTTACCTACCGATCAGTAGGGTAAAGTAATTGTAATTTTAGTTAACGTCGTTCTAGAGCAATACAATGGGCTATTGACGACAGCCCGTGATCAATCCCTTAAGGGAAAGATCCGATCCTATCAGTAGGGTAATTGGTAATATTGACGACGGTCTGGGATCAATCCCCCTAACGGAAAGATCCGAGGACAACACCACGTCATTTTATACCACGGTCTGATGATTCAACTCCTGAGCTGACACCCCGTTCTTCAAACTTCCACAACATTCCAAGGGAAACTGCCGACCAACCGGTATAGTGGTTAAGGTGTTAGCCTCTAGATGGGAAGGTTCCTGGTTCGAATCCGGGTTCGGGCATGGATGTTTGTAAGCGTATGGTGTAGAGGCGGCTGGTGCACCTTAAATCTGTCGTGGCCGAAAGTCCTCACGTTGGGTTGGCGTGGAAGTTTGGAGAGTGGGGTGCCAGCTCAGGTGTTGCTTCGTCATCTGACCGTGGTTCAAAATTACGAGGTGTTGTCCTCGGATCTTTCCCTGAAGGGACTGATCCCGGACCGTCGTCAATAGCCCGTTGTGTTGCTCTAGTACGACGTTAACTAAAATTACCAAATTACCATCCAAGGGAAACTAGCAAGCGACATCCGACATTGAGACAGGAAATCATCGCGTCTCCCGAGTGAAAAGAAACGTTGAAATCTCTCGACATGGCACCCAAATGAGTGAGACTCCGACGCTCATTTCGCGAGAGAGATTTAGAGTCCTACTCTTTCGACTGGAAAGGAGCAGAAACCGGCGGGCAATTACACGAGCCATTAAGAGTCATTGTTCCAACACCGACTGAATTAAAGTCTGAACATTTTTAGACCAAGAGGCAATTAGGCGAGCGGCATTCCGCATCCTAATTGGTAGCGCCGTTGTCTGTCCGTTCGGACGACGCAGTTTCCGAGTGTGAGGGGACACGTTTGCGTAACTTTAATTGGAAATCGGATTGAGAAGGGTTTTGCTTTCAACTCATTTCAATCGAGGCGACGAATATTTTTTAGAGACATTTACTCAATTTACTCGAGAGCTGACCAATCAGTTTGGTGGTTAATGTGTTAGCATCTGGATCGGAAGACTCCTGTTTCGAATCCAGATCAGTGCATGGATGTTTGTAAGCGTATGGTGTAGAGAAGACTGGTGCAACTTAAATCTGTCGTGGCAAAAAGTCCTCACGTTGGGTGGGGTGTGGAAGTCTGGAGAGTGGGGTGCCAGCTCAAGTGTTGCCTCGTCATCTGACCGTGGTTCAAAATTATGAGGTGTTGTCCTGGGATCTTTCCCTTGAGGGATTGATCCCGGACCGTCGTCAATAGCCCGTCGTGTTGCTCTAGTACGACGTTAATTACAAAATTACCAATTCTAGACGCAATTTACCCATGTTCACTTCTAGATTAGAAGGTTCCTGGTTCGAATCCGGGTCCAGGCATGGATGTTTGTAAGCGCATGGTGTAGAGGCGGCTGGTGCACCTTAAATCTGTCGTGGCCGAAAATCATCACGTTGGGTTGGCGTGGAAGTTTGGAGAGTGGGGTGCCAGCTCAAGTGTTGCTTCGTCACTTGACCGTGGTTCAAAATTACGAGGTGTTGTCCTCCGATCTTTCCCTTAAGGGACTGATCCCGGACCGACGTCAATAGCCCGTTGTGTTGCTCTAGTACGACGTTAACGAAAAAATTACCAAAAATTACCAAATTACCCATGTTCACTAATGTAGCTTTGTTGTCGTACATTTGCATGACGCGTATGAGTTTTCCTGGTGCTAGTTTTGGATCGTTCGGTCCAATATTGTTTAATGTGCTTAAGTTGGTTTGTGTGTTTGCTGTTGCATGATATCCGTCCCAACGTCCTAGGTAGTGTGCGCCCCAGTAAGGTTTTGTGTCTACTTCGGTTTTGTGTGGTTGCAAGGCGTGTCTCCATTTAAGTTTCATACGGGTTGAGCGTATGTTCGAAAGATATGGGTTGGTCTGGTTTTAGTACTTCATATTCTTTGGTGTTCATTATTCTAGAGCGGGACGCAATTTAGATTTAGCTAGGTTTAGGTAATCTGTTCCATCTGTCCAGCTTGTTGCGTAGATAGCTTTCATTGGGAATTTGTAAGAGCATAATGCTGTTGTTTGGTTTCTTTGTTATCTTGCATAAAATATTACTAGTTTGATTTATTTTATAAGGAGGTAAGGCATATTGTTTGTCAACGTAACGTTATGTGTAGGGATTAGCGTTAAATTAACTGTGGGTGTTATGACTCCGCCTGTGGTGGTGATGTCATTTTGAAATGGTATCATGTGTGCTATTTTATATCCATAAGTTAATACTCACCATCTTTTTGCGTACTAAGCCATTGCCAGTCTCTTACTTTAAGTGAACAATTAATGTTTGCTTAATTGATTATTTTCCATCCGCAATCCCAGACTTTTGTTACATATGTGTTGTTGTATGAAGCAGGTCCCATGAAGTAGTGTTTTAATAGTTTAGCAAACATAATAGTTATCCCACCTGTATGTACAGAGGTCAGTTTCATTGGTAGTCCTGGGTGTCCAGCCGGGTCTGTTCTTTGTCTTTTGGGCTCCGGTTGTTCTCACGATTCTTGTGTGGTCCCATATGTAGTTGTTACTTAACAGTTTTTCCTCCGTACTGCTCGAAGAGTCCAGAGACAGTAGCCTTTTGAGGGGTTTGTGGTTGAAACGGTTTTCCTTGCTAGCGCATTGTGCGCGGCTTGCCTCCTCTGCGTACGTGCACATGTACCACACGTCGTTATTGGTGGTAATGATGTCAGGAGTTGGTCTCAAGTACTCGTCTACCGTGGATTTCTTATGTACAAATGTACCGGTTCGTTAGAGTACTATTTTGAGATGTTCTATATGTATTATGCATGAATCGAAGTGTGGCTCGTTTATGATGATAACGCGCTTGTTTACACAGTCCTGCTACATGAAACTATATCCTGCGGTTCCTTGGCTTACTTCTCCTCAGAAAATGTTTGCTTTTTGAATTGATTTTGAGATGAAAATTTTGTCGCTGCTAGGTTTGCCTTTCATTATGAGTGTTTTTTTTTTTTTTTTTTGCGTAATCATTTGTCCATTAGACTTAACAAACCCTAACAGAATTTAAGTGTGTCTATTCCTTGAAATTTACACCATTTGTCTACCAAATTAGCGCTGTTTGTAGGTGTCATGCATTCTTTTTTAGTGTCTTCGAATGAAGAACAGAGGTCGTGATAGGGTGTATCTAAGCTTACGCGTAGTATTGTTTGTTGCCTTTTGGCATAATTCATGTATCGAGAAAAAAAGTGTTGCCTTTTGACATAAATTACTTACTGATAAAAAAAAGAGTGTTGCCTTCTAAGCAACAATCTTAAAAGAGTAAAGGAGACATTAGGGTATCAAAATTGTCAGACGTTATGACAAAAAAATCCGTATAAGATTTCATGCTTACTATGCAGTTATTAAATTCAACTTTATAAGTCGCCTACGTGTTTTCCTGAGGTAACGAATAATCGTTTTGTGGATTTATTTTAAGCTACTGCACATTACAACTCGAACGGAAGTTTCAATGATTCTATTCTGATACAAGTTTCCGCTTTGAATCGCTATATTTCAGAATATCGATTCATGGGGATGACACCTTACTTCATAAAATGAAGTATTCTTTAATCAGATATTATTAAATACTAAGTAATTTTGGTTAGGTGTTCATAGCTCAGTGGTATGCATATATTAAATCACACAGTCATGAATGCCTTTTAATATGAGATCAAAACCCAAATTGTATTTTTAAAGGGAAAATCAAACGCTTTATGTTTTTTCTACAGCAGTAATTTAGTACTTTTATTTCGTATTTTACCCACTAAATGTGTGGTGTATAATTGTATTTACAACATTCATTCATATATAACAACCAGCATTTTTAAACTTTTTGAAAAAGAGGATGAGCTGTAACACCTAGTAGTTTATCTATGGAAACTATGTTGAAACTACATCATCCAAGTTCTTTAATTATTTCAGGAGCATCACAATCTGGTAAAACAGAGTTAGTAAGAAAATCATTAAAAATCAAGCGCGTAATCACAATATGAAAAACATTATATGGTGTTATTCAGTGTGGCAACCATGGTTTCTTGAGGATAAGAATATCAAATTAAAACCTGGTTTTTCAGAGGACAATGAAAAGGCTGATTTGATTGTCATAGATGACCAGATGAATAATATTACAAATGGTGTAGAAGATACACTGATGTTTGTAAAAAATGCAACACCATGAAGGAATCATCCGAATGAAATTAAATATGCAGCAAATGTCAATTATAGGATGTTAGGCAAAGTAGTAAAGTTTCAGAGCCAACACGCATGCGTGGTGTGAGCAGCGCCCTCTGAACTGATGCTAAAAACGTATAAATAGAGAACTGTAGCGGGACGTTGAAAGTAGTGCATGGTTTTTTTTTAGTGGCGAACGTTGAGTGAGACCTAAGTATGCCTCCACGACGAAATAGGGTGAAATTTCAACAACTTACTGAGTTTGAACGCAGGAGAATCATCGGCCTTCGTGAAGGAGGATTTTCCTATCGCGCAATAGCAGCTCGTGTGCAGCGGAACAGTTCCACAGTGATACGAGTTTGGAAGCAGTGAACCGTTGAGCACCGGACGACTCGAAAAACTGGCAGTGTACGACGGAATATGACGGCAGCGCGCGATGATAGACACCTGGTCCACATGGCGGTGAACGACCGTACAGCTTCCTCCAGGCAGTTGGCAGCACTTTGGTCTACTGCTACAAGTGTACTAATGTCGGCTTCGTCAATTCGTCGACGTCTGCTGCACCGTGGACTGCTTGCAAGGATTCATTTATACAGGATCCCCCCTCACTCCAAACCATCGATGGCTGCTTCTGCAATGGGCTCATGAGCACAGAGCCTGGCGGGCTGATTGGCAACAAGTTGTCTTTTCTGACGAATCCTGCTTTAATTTGTGGAACCATGATGGCCGCATTCGTGTTAGACACTATGCCGGTGAACGCTGCCTTACAGAGTGCGTTATCGAACGTTATAGTGGCCGAACACCCGGAGTTATGGTCTGGGGTGCGATTTCGTATCATGGACGATCTCAGCTGCTACGAATTGAGGGTAACAGAAATGAATAGACTGCTAGAGCCCGAAGTCGTTCCCTTCCTTCAAGGCATACCTGGAACTATCTTTCAACAGGATAATGCACGCACACATGTTGCAAGGAATGTTCGAGACTTCTTTTCAGCCCAACACATGCAACTTCTTCCTCGGCCTGCTTATTCGCCGGATATGTCGCCTATTGAGCAAGTGTGGGATTTGGTTGGTCGGCGTCTCGCTCGTGATCCGAGTCCTACAACTTTAAAAGACGAACTTTGGGTGCGCATACAATATGGAATTCTCTTCCACAAGCAGACATTCAACATCTGTTTCACTCCATGCCACGTCGTATAGCAGCGCCTGGTGGCTACACCAAATACTGATTTCGGACACTTAATATTGTTTTTTTGCTTTGAAAACTTATTCATTTATTTGCACTTATATAAGCCGTTTGTGTATTAATTTCATTTAATTCTGATGACTCCTTCATGGTGTTGTATTTTTTACAAACAGCAGTATATGTTTACAGTTGTATCACACCATAAAAATTTTAGTATTATACTGATCACTCAAAATCTTTTCCCAAGCGTAAGACAGTTCCGAGACGTAAGTTTGAATGCGCATTATAAGGTATTGTTCTGCAACAAAAAGAGATCTCTCACAAGCTTCTTGCTTTGCTCGTCAAGCATTTCCCGGGAAATGGAACTATTTTCTAGATGCTTATAAAAAAAAGCAACCGCAGAACCTTATTCCTATTTACTAGTTGATGTTTATTCAAAGACATCAGATGAACAGAGGTTCCATCAATCCATTTTTTTAGATCGTGGATTCATTAATTGGGTGTTTTTACCATCAGAAAAATGAATAGACTGAAACGACACCTGTCCTTGTTACACTTACTTTCAACTGCTACTCAGCATCAGAGTAAAGCTATTTTAAGAACTGCTACTAATGAACAAATAAAATCGCTTTGTGAAATTTGTCAAAATTTATTAGTTGGAAATATACCAGACATCCAAGTGAAGAAGCTCCAACCACATAAGAGAGTAATTCGGTTATAAGCTAATAGAAAAGTGGCTATAGCTAAAAATAAGAAATTTTTTCTAACCAAGCAGGTGTTTTTTTACCATTGATTCTCCCCGCTGTGTTAAGTCTATTCGGTGGAATCGGTAAATTATAATGGCAAAAAAAAATGGCATTGGTTCCACCTGAGTTAGTGTCTGAATGTTATCAGTTAACTAAACCCGAAGTTCGGTTGCAAGATTATATAACCGATTTGTTAAAACGAAATGAACTACCCGATTATTTGAGAGTAAAAACAATAACTTACTAAACACAGTTTATTATCTCTCTATATTAAAAAAAAAGTTACCGCCGCCACCGCAGCAGGATTGAAAACTGTGTTGTTTAGCTCGATTCTTAAACGATTTCCCGAGAAAGTGCTGATCGGAAAAAAACGAAATTAACATGATTTGTTCTTCATCGTATTCCCTGGACAATTATTAAGATTTTTTTCCGATGGGGGCTATTAGTTTAGGGTTTATTAAGTGTCAAATTGAAGAAGCGAAATTTCTTCCGCGAGTGAGCAAAACACATACAAATTTTCAGTCTTCAGCCGTGAGTTTTTTTTTAAAGAGTACCTCTCAACGTAAATTTTTGCAGCTCGTCGAGTTTTTTTTTGTAATTTCAATTTGGTTCTTGATAATATTTTTTTGAAATTCGGGGGTCGGCGAGCGTAAGCGAGCAGGGGGGGGGGAGCCCTCGCTGTGACGTCATGGACCGTAAAGTGAAATCAGGATAATACAAATTATTCAGATAGTTTCACTCTGAGAAAGGAATGTTGGTTTGCGAAGTAAACCAAATGCCATATGTAAAAGGAGTGTTGGTTTGCGAAGCAAACCAAATGGGATTGCGTAGCGATCCCCGGAGGTTGGCGAGCGTAAGGAGCAGGTGTCGGAGCCCCCTAGTGATATTAAAAACCCAGGCTCATTCGAAGGACTGTCTCGAGTATCTCAAGCAACGGAAATTTCTCGAAAGAAAACAAGACTGGTTAATAATGCAAGATGTGTATACTCTTCATAAACCTGTAAGATTACATTATTCTAGAAGAAAGACATTAGCTTTTGGTGAAAAAGAGTTGTATCAAGCTGATTTTGTTGATATGCGACATTTATTAAAAATCAATAATAATTTCTCTTATATTTTAACTGCTATAGAAGTTTTTACAAAGTTTGCATTTGCAGTAGTTCCAATAAAAAATAAAGTACCTGAATCCATTGTTAATCACTTTAAAAAATATTTTGAAAATTCTAAACCAAAAAATCTTCCAACTGATAGAGGTACTGAATTTTACAATTATTGAATCAAAATATAGATGAGAAGAGGGTATTTTGGAATACCATTTACATTTCTAAAAATAACTTTACTGGTTTGGAATAAAAATCCCTAAAATCATCATGAGTACATGCTATAACTAATTGGTATGAACTGTCACTTGTAAAAAAATACTATTTATTTTGTTGTTATAAAAAAAAATTATTTAAAAAAAAAGTTTCAAATGGAGGTTAATATGAAATAGTCGGGTAATATGGAATAGGTGATTTAAACCATTGAAAACAGCTGTAGTAAGGGACCCAATTTGCCTCTTTCCTTTTAGGTCTACTACATGAGGAACTTTACTTGGAACCACAGACAAACCAGTTTCGTCTACATTAAATATCATGTTACGAGGATAGTTGTTTTTTTGAAAAAAAACCTCGATAAGGTCAAAAAATTTGTCTACTTTATTAAATCATCTGGCTCTGGCAAAAGATGTACCCATGGGTTTACGGACTGAAAGTTTCGGTTTCCTTTTCATAAAAGCGTAGAACCAGTCTTTGCCAGCAGTTTCGTCCTTAAATGGATGGGGTATGTTATTGCGAACTTTAATTGACGTGTCGGGTATTATGGAATACCTAGTATTCCATAATACCCGACACGCCATCTTGAAAAATGAACCTTTAAACTGACGGACAAAACATTCTGAGCTGAAAATAGACCACAGTATTTCAAACTACAATTTTTTTAGTGTACATTATGCTTAACATCAATGTTCAAGTCACATGTGTACTAGTAGGTTAAAATGTTTGAAAATTTACCTACAAAAACTCTTGAAAATCACAAAACACACTTTGTTCTGTAACGAGTGGTACGACAACAACATGTGGTCAACTCTCACTGCACTGCATCATGGGGGTCTTTCTTGAGTTGTTCATGGTATTTCCACGTGATAACAGCGCCAATCAGAGCCGAAACCTCGGTATTCCATATTTCCCGACTATTCCATAATACCCTCCTCTCCTCTACTTTAAGCAACAAAATATCAATCATTATTCAACACACAGTCAAACAAAAGCTAGCGTGGTCGAAAGGTTTCATATTGCACTAAAAAACAAACTATATCACATATTTACTTATCGTAATTCTTACAGATATATTGATATTTTAGAAGATGTAGTGAAAACCTATAACGATTCTGTGCATAGAAGTATAGGTATGACTCCATCGAAGGTAACACCATTAGATCATTCAAAAATCTTTCAAAAGTTATATGGTAAACCACCACCAATCATAAATTATAAATTAAAAAAAAAAAGATTGTATTCGAATATCAAAAGTAATTTATTTTCCACCTTCATTGCATTCTTCATCCTGGAACTAGAGTTATGTTAATCTCGTCACTTGATGCTACCAAGCAACCCGATTGGACTGACGTCGAGCAGCCTGATTGGACCCAGCCACAAGAGCGCCCCACCTCCAAGAATGTTCAGGAAAAGAACTTTAACAATTATGCATTCAAGTTACTTCGGAGTTAGAGAGCAGCCGCCCAGGGACTCCCGTCACATGCAAAACCCCGCCTGATGATCAAAAGTAAGGAAAACGTTTCAAATAGGTTATTATCCAGGATGGAGTGAAGAAGTATTTGTTATTGATGACCGATATCCCTCTCAACCGCCAACGTATAAATTGCGTGACATTCAAGGTGAAATCATAGAAGGAAGATTTTATCAAGAGGAACTACAACATGTTATAAAATCACTAGATAGTTTCTGGAGCATTAAAACAATTTTACACACACGAGGTGTTGGAAATAAGAAGGAGAATTTTGTTAAGTGGACTAGTTTTGATGAAAAGTTTAATTCTTGGATTAAAACATCATGGCTGAATTAAAATCGGTGTTTTATGTTACCTTATCCAGCAATTCCTCCATGGAGTTATTTTTAAACCAATACGCCCAGTCCCATTTTATTTCCCAATTATCACCACCGGTATTCGTAAAAGGTGAATGGGAAGTTGGATCGGTAGAAGCAATATTTCCTAGATGTTATTTTAATGTAACGCATTTGAACAACCAGATATAGTTTAATATATAAAAAAGATATAATTGAACATGAAGACATCGTTAAACATAAGATACCTTTGAATCCAATATTAGATGACACTGGATAAATATTTATCAATCTGAACAAAAACATACAACGTATAACTAAAACCAATGGTGTAAGTTTCACTGTAGACAAAGCAAATGTAACAATTCAGTTATGGCATGGTGATGAATTAAAACTTCATATTATATAGCAAAGAAAGCAGAAAATTTTTTATTTGTTTTACACAAACCAATGAAAGATATCATAATATCGAAATCAACAACCTTCAAATTTAGAAACATAACTTCGAATTTAGATGTTCAGATGATTTATGTTATTGATAAACGAAAAACAAATGATGAAATTACTTACATTCCATTGAGGTGAAAAAGATGATCAAATTGTACGAGTTTACAACAATCCGTTGTATTTTTCTGTTAAAGTAAATTATACTGAAACAATTGAAATAGAATTGCATTCAAGTAGTGACGAAAAAATGATATTCACATCTGAAAAAACATTTGTAGTACTTTCATTTCGTCAACGATAAAAATCTATGTAAGTATAATTCTTACACGGTTTCAATCATTCAGATTGAGTAAGTAGATTGAGAACATTCAAACTTAAATTTCTTTGTTTGATAAAATATGGATCTTAAACAATCAGATTGCATTCATTATTATTTTAAACAAGCAGGTGGTGGAGATTAATTTAGAAGAATCCCCCATCAAAGAGGTTATGGTATCTTTGGTGATATATTTCTGAAAATATGTCTTTTTGTGTTAGATTTAGGGAAACAATTATTTCATACTGGTACTAAAGTTATAAAATACTAGGGGGCTCCGCCCCCTGCTCGCTTCCGCTCGCCAACCCCCGGGGATCGCTACGCAATCCCATTTGGTTTGCTTCGCAAACCAACACTCCTTTTACATATGGCATTTGGTTTGCTTCGCAAACCAACATTCCTTTCGCAGAGTGAAACTATCTGAATAATTTGTATTATCCTGATTTCCCTTTACGGTCCATCACGTCACAGCGAGGGCTTCTCCCCTACGCAATCCCGTTTGGTTTGCTTCGCAAACCAATACCTCTTACGCAAGTGATTTCACTCTTTTTTGCTTTAACACTTAATGCACCCTAAACTAATAGCCGCATCAGTAAAAAATCTTCTGCATCTTGTTCCCTGTACAATTTTAAATAAACCCTGTTAATCTCCAAACTTTACGATGTGTACTTTGTACTTTCTCGGTAAAACGTCTGAGAACAGAAGAAAAAAAGCGAGCCTTTTTCCTCGCCAAATAAAAAGAAATCGTTTTTATGGCAATTGTTGCTACGATAAATTTGATATCTGGCAAACCCGATAGTCAAAAATACAACACTCCGCGAATACAATGCTCCGCAAATTTGCTCCGCGAAATAAAAAATACGAAATTTGTGTCACCAACTTTTGATTGCATCGAATTTATTTATGAACCAATTTTAAAAATAATGGTACCGTAAGAAAGAGTACAGTCTGAGGTATACTGCGCTATTTTCAAAATAAAAAACTAATAGTAATACGATATAGATATGACAGTTTTAGTTAAAGGTAGTAACAAAAAGTAGCGAAAATATCCGAAGATTCCGAATTTTGTATGACCAACTTTTGATCGCATCCAATTTAATTATTAACCGATATCAAAAATAATAGTACCGTAAGAAAGAGTACATTCTGAGGTATACTGCTATATTTTAAAAATTAAAAAATAATAGTAATAAAATATAGATATGGCAGTTTAAAAAAAAAGTAACAAAAATGTCCTGATTTTTCCCGAATTTCAAAAAAATATTATCAAGAACCAAATTGAAATTAAAAAAAAAACTCGACGAGCTGCAAAAAATTTACGTTGAGAGGTACTCTTTAAAAAAACTCACGGCTGAAGACTGAAAATTTGTATGTGTTTTGCTCACTCGCGGAAGAAATTTCGCTTCTTCAATTTTAACACTTAATAAACCCTAAACTAATAGCCGCATCGGAAAAAAATCTTAATAATTGTCCAGGGAATACGATGAAGAACAAACCATGTCAATTTTGGTTTTTTTCCGATCAGTACTTTCTCGGGAAACCGTCTAAGAATCGAGCTAAACAACACAGTTTTCAATTCTGCGGCGGCGGCGTCGGCGGCGGCGGTAACATTTTTTTAATATAGAGAGATGTAGCAACAGATAGACCGTTTAAGGAATCAGCAAGACATCATTTTACTGATGTAGGGCGATAGATGAAAGATGAAGCCATCCATAAACTACAATCTGGATCGGGTATAAAACATAAGCGTGTTCAGAAGTCAAATTAGTCTTCACGAAAGAGATCAAAGATTGATCATAAGAAAACCCGGATGAGATTTATTTTTTCACCATGATGGATGAAAGATCTATGAAAACATTGAAGTCTGAATTAGATATATTTTCAGTCCCACCAACTCAACTTGCTTTTGAAAAATCTTCACTTTTGGAAGTCATCCTATTGCAGCAATAACTGATGACATCTCATCAATTGAATTTTTCATAGAAGGAAATTGACAAAATTTTCTAGATTTTCCTCACACTTTCTTGCACTTATCTGCTACAATAGTTAAATAAAGTGGCGATGTGATAGGAGAGACTTATAAAGTATCCACTGTACACTATCCCAATTACCCGTTAAATTCTTGTTTATCTCAATATTCAGTGTTCCTGAATGATAAACAAATATCTTCTCAAGTTAATTATGCATATAGGAGTATTATCGAAGCAATCTTATTTTATGATCAAGCGTCTCAAAGTAGACTTTTATCAACTGGTTTATTTTACAGTCTTACGGAAGGAAATTATGATACAATCGATCCCAGTCTCGCTACAGATAAAAAGAATGAAGTGCTTAGTAAACGTGTCAGTTAATAGAGTTACTAGGACCAATACACATTGATTAAGCAAACCAAGATAAATTGTTAGTAAATGGAGTTTGTGTTAGAATCAAATTAGAGAGGTCGAAAAACTCTTTCCTTTTACTATCGAGTTCAAGTGAATATCAATTTCAAACAAAAAATGCAACACTGATATTGCGAAAAGTCAATGTTAATCCAAGTGTTTTTATCGCACGTCAAAAAGCTTTGTATATTGGATTAATTAAATTAAATTTTCGTAGAATCTATGTTAAATCGTTTTCATTAGCTAGTGGATTACAATCAACAACAATCCCAAATACTTTTGTTGGAACATTTCCTACTCGTGTTATCATCTCATTCGTAACAAATACAAGGCCAAATAAGAGTTTTAATGGATCGTTTACAGATAATCTATTTAACTTCAAAAATTTTAATTTTAATTACCTTTGTTTGAATTCAAGAGACTGAAATGATAACATCAAAACCAAATACTCCAGGCTTTGAGAAAATTGTTATGGTTGAGCCTATTATAGCTTATTTACCGATTTAAATCATATTATCATGAACATTTAGTTAACATATCATATTCTGAGTATAAGAATGGATTAACCTTCTTTGTATTTGATTTAACTCCTGATTATTCTGCAAGTGAAAATCACGTAAGCGTTATGCCATAAACTTATCAATTGATATAAAGTTTTCGAAAGCTTTAACAGAAGCTATTAACCTTCTTGTGTATTCTGAATACAGATCTATTATTGAAATTGACAAATCAAGAGCAAATTACACTAACTATTGATGGATACCATTTCATTGTGGAATTTTACTGTTAGAGATTGCATTGTGAAAAAGGGGTTTGGAGGAGTATTTTCTTCTAATCATCTACCAAAACTAAGAAATAAATTTAATTATTTTATTGTAAACTTAGATTCAAGTCATAAACCAAGTAATTATTGGGTTGTACTTTTTTTTCAGAAAAAAATATCTTATTACTTTTGTAGTTATGGAACATAACTTTATTACGAATATATCAAAATTTATTTAAAATAACTGCTAAATAATTGAATGGAATACTTCTCTTCGCCAAAGTTTAACTTCTGAAACTCGTTGAAAATTTTGCTTGTATTTTTTTAATAGGAATTCTCGATCAAGATATCTGGATTTAATTCCGAACCATAGTACTTATAACGAAGCTATTGTTAAAAAGTTTTTGGTAAATTTTATACATCTTGTAACACGTGTAAAATCTTGATAAAATGTAATCAAAAATTTAAAAGTTTTTGTTCTTCAATCAATTCATAGAAAAAACAAATTTTGATGTATTATAGGTTAATATTAGCTTTCTCAGAAGTGTTTTGTTCACCTATTTTCCTGAACTGATCTATACATGCCATGTGTAAGTATAAGAAGGAGGAAAATGTAAGATTATGATGACAGAAAATCTGATCTGATAGACAGAATCTCATGCATACGAAGGCAAAGTATGGATTTACGCATTACATACATCCATGTGATAGAACGGAAAAGCCATATGCTATTCACATGCAACGCATTTTTAAAAATATTGTGAAGTGTATTCAAGACTTTGAACGAGAGAATTAAGTAGTGAGCTATCCTCCAAATTATATTCTGATTCATCTTATTTTCGTAAAAATGTTTGAAAATTTTACCCAGGAAAAGTATGGTTATATGCATTAGCCATCAGTGTGATAGAAGAAAAAATCCTTACGATATTCCTACAGAACCCATCTTACTAGAAGCTGTCAGTTATCTTCATTCCATCGACCAATATACACACTTAGTTGGTGAGCCATTACCATTTCATGATTGAAACTCATTTTACGGAACTGTTTAATTAAATTGCATTTTGAACTTTGTAAGAAATAGTTACAAATGGGAAAATTTTTGGTTTTGTATACATGCATAAACATCATAAAGAAGATCCCTATTCTCTTCACAATTGTGGGAAGAGACTTTTTGAAACTATGATTAAATGCATTCAAGAAGCAAAAAAAAAATTTCTGTCCCTGCTCATCCTGAGTATTGTTTAAAGATTTCTTATTTCAAAGTATTAAATAACCATGATATAGTGAAGGAAATGCATATTTAATGTTATATTGTATAGTATAATTGAGTAATGAAAAATTCAATTGTTTCAACGTTAAAGATGTATGGTTTTTCAAGTTTATTTCGTATAAGAAAATGTTTGCTTTTTTTTTGTTTTGAATTCTAATCGTTTTTGAGTTGTAAAATCGAAATTAAATTTTTTTTTTAATATTTCTTCATTTTTTAACTGTATATTGTATGAAAATTTCAATAAATATTGCATTTTTACTTTAATCTTTGTGGAATTTTTTGAGTCAAAGAATCCTTATTTTAATTCCATCAATTTATTTGCTGAAAAAATATTTTTTAGTATAATGCTTGTTGATAGCTTTTTGAGTCAAAGAATCCTTATTTTTTCTCTGTTATTTAACTTTCTAAAAGGAAAGTTTTTTTTATATTTCTACAGGTAAAAAGTCAAATAATATGAAAGACGGAAATCACAACTGTAGTATATTTTTAAATAATACGTTTATTTATCATACTTAAACAGTTCCATAGTTTTCGTAGAAAGTCAATAAAATATTCATAAAAGTAATGAAAGACAAAATGTAAAAAACATTTTTAAACAGATAATTTTCCCATACAATAAAATGGGGGTAGATTAGACAAGTAAAAGCAAAAATTTTTTCACTTTAGGTGTATAGCATAGTTTCTTACAGGTAAGAGAATGTTGATTAGTTTTTCATAAGAGAAGAATGGAAATAAACTCAAAATAAAAATATTCGATTGTCAAATAAATACCAATAAAGTTACAAAAACATTACACATTTGTAGCTAAATATATTTTAGCCTAAAAAACTGTATTTACTAAGTTTGTATAGAGTAATGTCCAAATGATAAACAGTCAATATTGCTGAGCAGAAACATTTTATCGTAAAAATTTGATAAACTTGTTTTGTTTTGAGTAATAGTTGATATTGTATGGTTTTTTTTTTAAATTTAATGTTAACTTGTTTATGTTTAAGTAAATAATTTCTTCTCAAAACTTTTAAATAAAGTTCATCGTTTAATTCCTTCTTAACAACAACCTTTTTTATGCCTTTAGCAGTTTTTTTATTTGTATCTCCAAATATATACAAGTACACTTTTGAACGCAAAGCACAGAATTCTTTAATAGGAACTCCTTTAGTTTCATCCTTTAAAATACCAAAGTTTTGCTTCGTTTGCTGTTGAATACACGTAATGAGATTTATCATAATTCGAAAAGTCCAAGTACTTTACGAACATTGTGGAAAAATCTGAATAAATATCGTCTGAGAAAACTTGTAAGCACAAAGAGTCGGTATTTGTGTATAACAAAGATTCCTTTTTACCATATACTGGTTTAAAAACCTCATAACGCAACTCGTACATATATAGTTTATTTAACTCTAGTACTGTAAAACCTATATATATTGGTTGATTTAAGAACAAATTTGATTTCAAAATTTTGAACTTAGCAGCTGATTGATTTATAATGGAAAACTGTTCAAGTCCGGAATCAGCCAAATATTTTCTACACTAATCTTCATTTAACGCTACTTACTTTAACATTGGCATGTTTCCTAATGTTCATGCATGTTCTTCCAAAAAAAGCATTGTTCATCAACTTAAAAAAATCTTTATCGAAAGAATTCTTAGCCTTCTTTCTTTTTTTGTTGTTAAACAATATGTTTTACCATGCAATGACTTCAAACTGGCAAGTTCTTCAAAGACATTAAAACTATCATCGATTCCTCATATAAAAATGCTTAACTGGGCTACATTACACATGTCCGTTGATTCATCCAAAGCTCGAGAAAAGAATGGCCAAGGTCTTCCAGTTGTAACTCAAGAACAAGCTTCATTTTCCCATCTATGTTAGTTTGATTATGTGTTTTATAGGGTCTATTAAGATTATGTTTTCTATTATGTGAAAGAGTACTTTCACAAACAATGCCAAACGGTTTTCTTGTCAGACTTGCTATAAATAACTCATTTCCCCACTGTTTATTAAATTCACGCTTTCTATCACTTTCTGCTCTTCTTTTGCTCTTTTTCTTTTGCACTGTGATGAATAACAAGAATCTAAAATATACCATTAAAAAGTACAAAGCTCTAAGAGTTGAAAAAGAACAAACAGATCACTGATACGTACGTCGTATCACACAGAATATCAATTGCAAACTGTGAAAGTATTGTGACGAACTGATGGGTAAGAAGGCTGTATGAATTGAAATAAGAGCACTCTGGTGTTAAGAATATGAAGATGGATCTTTTCAGTTATGGCGCCTATTTTAAAAGAATAAGTTGGCGAAAGGATGCAATGCGCCACTCGTAATCATCCAATGCGCCACGTTTGGCGCATGTGCCACAGGTTGGCCACCCCTGGTCTAATGGGTTTAGTTAAACGGAAGTAACTTTTTCAAATTTGTCTTATAATAATTATTAACAACTAGCCACTGCGTGGCTAGCACGGCGTTGCCCGTGCTTTACTTTGTGGGGGTTAGGTGTGTCCATTGTGAACGTTTGTAATCCACCGGTGTTTGCTACGCATTTCCATTTGGTTTGCTTCGCAAACCAACACCACGGATAACGCCGTGATGGCCTCGTTATTGTGAAATTGGAATTGCGAAGAGATCCAATTGGTGTGACGTGACAATTTCTTGGAGGGTGGGATAGCAGCTGAGGTGTTATGTTATCATTTGACCGTGGTTGTAAACGTATATTTCCCTTATTGGATAAAACATCGACCCTAGTTAATAGGTAGTTGTAGTGCTTGAGAACGTTAATTAAAAATTACCCAATTTTCTCGGATACTTTCCTTAGGCGATTGATCCCGAACCGTAGTCAAGAGCCCGTTGAGTTGCTATAGTACGACGTTATTTAAAAATTACCTCGGATCTCTCAATTAGGGAATTAATCCCATACCCTTGCTAATAGCCAATTGTGTTGATTTTGTGTGATGTTAATTAAAAATTACAAATTTCCTCAAATTTCAAATTCGCTGAAATTTTTAATAAAAACATGTAGAATTTCTGTTGATTGTTGTATTTTTTTTTAAATCCGTCTTATATACACATGCATATTTTACACATTTTACTGCAATGCCAAAAATTGTATTTTCTAAGAATTAAGAGATTTAAGTTTTTGGAAAAGGCAGTTGAGAAAATTGAAAGGAGAGAGAAAACACGCTTTTGTACTCAAAACCGAAAAAATGAGTGTATTATTTTTTAAATTTTACAACTTGAATGTGTGGTGTATCTTATTTTTAACACAACAATGAAATATGTTGATTTGGGAATACAGTATATTTTAACCCCAAATTACTTAAATAATAGGGAGACAGAAAAATTAGAAATATTTTTGTAAGTTGAGGTAATTTTGAATAAAATAGATTAATAGACCAAAATAAAAGGTAATTTTTTTTTTTTAGTACAAAATGAATTATTTTATTACTTATCTGAATTTTTAAAATTAGCAATGTTTGTAGATGTGAAATCCAACTTTAGAAACAATTAAATGAAATGAAATAAGTCTGTGCCATGTGCGAAAGGAAAACAAATTATGAAAATCAGCATTTTATACTTGATTATTTTTCCCCGAGATAGTATACATGTAAACATTAAAATAACCATATGTGGCAAGAAATTGAAGTAATATCTATTTATAAAAAGTAAAAAGGTATTAAATTCTGTCAAACACTTGACCGTGGGAGAAACACAGTTTAGTGAGACCGAGTTGTATGACTTTAAGTGATCGTGCCTTGTTGATGCTTACAGTGAAACTTAAACGAACTGGGAATTGAAGTTTTTTAAATTGGCATGGGGGGGGGGATATCAGAAGTGATGATTGGTATTCTAGGAATGAATACGTTTTAACTTGCAGCATGTGTAGTGACGATGGTGGCTTCAATAATATTTGGCATGAGTTTATTGACAGAGTGTTGTGCCATTGGATTCAAATTCGTGAGAAGCATAATCGGTGCTCCAATATGTGCGAGAGTACTTCAGATGGTTCCAATGTGTAAAAAAACTGTGTTGTGTGTTTTAAAGACTAATTTCTGTGATGCGTAATGTCTATAGATTTGTAAATTTAAAAACTATGGGGCAATTCTCGCAAGACTTGCTTTTTGATTACATTGACATATTTATTTATTTGGGAAAGATTTGCCCTTTGGCACAGCCATGCATGATGAGTGCTTTGCTACAACAGCAATATATCGATGAACCGCAGGGATTGTAACTTTTTGGGTGTAGACCACAGGTGTTTGGACAACTGTTTGGCTTGTTAGCATAATGATGAAATGACGGAATGAACGGCAAAGAAAAGAGCAACATGAGTGATTGATTGCCAAACTTTAAGGCATCCCACAGAACGGCAGCGCTTGCTATATGTGTTGTGGAAGTGACAAAAACACGTCCATCTTGAAAACTAATCCTACAAAAGTTGGAAACACTTTTTATAGCACTTACATACAACTCCTCTAACCCTTCACAATGCTGGCTTCTTATACGACTGCCTTTTTTATATTTGTCGACACGAAACTGTGATTGGCTGTTACATAACACATTTGTATAGTTCCATCTAACTCTGCAGCAAATTGCAGCCTCTCAAATTTAGATTAGTTTCCAGAAATTACCATTTTTCATGATGTGCTTAGCTTTTGCCAGCGAGTGTAGATAATTATAAAATGAAGTACTACGTGTGTTGTCTGTTTAGCGTGTCCTGACGAATCTATACTACTACCTATAATGAAATTTGGCACATAAGTAGTGTGAATATTTAAAAATTTTATAGTCCACCACAAATTTTAAAATTTAATCAAGAACATTTTAAAAGTAACGTAATGATATATTGAATTATTATTGTGTTCCTCCGAATAGCAAGTCTTCAATTGGTATTGACTAAATACGTATTTACAGAGCGTATGTAGCTGCCCCATTAATGGATATACTTTATAAAATTTTATTGCTTTTTTAAAAGCATATTAACTTTTAGTTAGCGTAAACTTTTAGTTTGGATTATCATAATGTATAATATAAGTATATATTTTTTTGTGTTTCCTCCATTTTTGGACCTGGATCACAGTTGTGCAATATGTTGTTTGTTATTGCTTCTGTTTTAGAGTACGATAGTTTGGATTATCATTTTTAAAGCACATTAGCTTTTTGTTTGGATTATTAGGATATCTTTTTCAAAAGCAGAGACCTGTTTCATCAATTTATTGTCGCTATGTATTCCGAGATTGAATCGGAGAAGGTGTTGTACATACGACTGAATGAGATCACTCAGAGTGTAACAGTATGCACATTTGAGAGATGCGTTGATGAACGGTGGAAATGCTGCGATAAAAAAACTGAAGTACACAGAAATCACTAAACTTCCAAAAAGATATAAAAACCAAAAGTAAAAGTTTAAGCTTTTGTAAATTTATATGTTGCATAAATTATTAAAAATAAGTATTGCTATGCTTTCCAAAAGACACCCAAACACAGAGAGAAACAAAAAAAATAGCATTAAAGATTAACAAAATAACAGCATTTCGCAATAAAAAAAAATTTTATATTCAGCCCCCAATATGCAAAAAAGGCAGTAATATAAGAAGCCAGCATTGGCAAAATGATGTTTAAATCCAAGACTACCTTTTTTTGCATATTTGTAAAAACGAAACCGTGATTGGCTGTTACCTAACACATTTGAATATTTCCATCTTCCTGTGCAGCAAATTGCAGCCTCTGAAATGAAGATTGGCTTCTGGAAATTAAACAGAAACATAAAAACAGCGGGTTTTTTTTGGCCATATAACGAAATATTGTGGGCCGTAAATAAAATAAAAAGGCAGTTATAGCGAAATGCCATAGTTTTGTTGCTCTTTTAGGTAATTTTTTGTTTGTTTCTGTGTTTGGGTGACTTTTGGAAAACATAGCAATATTTAATTATGATAATTTATGCAACATAAATTTACAAAAGTATAAACTTTTGTTTTGAATATCGTTGAATGAGAGGGACTCCGAGAGTGGAACATTATGCACATTTGAGAGATGCTTTAATGAACGGTGGAACCGTTGCTATACGTAAACTGCACAAAAATTGCTTAACTTCCAAAAATAAATAAAAACCAAAAGTTAAAGTATATGCTTTTGTAAATTTATACGTTACATAAATTAACAGAATTAAATATTGCTATGCTTTCCAAAAGACACCCAAACACAGAAACAAACAAAAATAGCATACAAAGATGAACAAAATAACATTTTTTTAATTGACAGCCCCCAATATGCAAAAAAAGGCAGTGATATAAGAAGCCAGCATTGTGAAAGGTCAGAGCATTGGTGTCATTAATAAAATAATGTTTAAATCCAAGACTGCATTTGTAGCATATTTCTAAAAACAAAACCGTGATTGGCCGTTACGTAATACATTTTAATACTTCCTTATCTTATGTTTAACTACACCTATTAGTCTGAACCGACTTCAGTTCGTATCGTAGCGTGTAAAAGTAGCCTCGCGATAGGATTTTGAGTTGTGACGTGGGATTTGTATAAAGTCGATGTTGGTCTAAGTACACTACAGCGACAACGCATTAAAATTATGACAATGTTATGCAAACATTACTGATATTATCGTGAGGCAAAATGTAGCAGTGTCGCCTAAAGGGAGAAGCTTATACTAAACAAAAGCATAAAAACACCATTTATTTTCGTCGTATAACAAAACATTGTGGGGCGTAAATTAAAAGAGGCCGTTTTAACGAAATGCCATAATTTAGTTATTATTTTTTGTTTGTTTCTGTGTTTCAGTGTGTTTTGGAAAGAATAGGAATAATTAAGAATAGCAATACTTAATTTTGATAATTTATGCAACATATAAATGTACAAAAGTATCACCTTTAACTTTTGGTTTTGATATCTTTTTGGAAGTTTAGCGATTTCAGTGTGTTTTTGTTTTGCAACATTTCCATCCTTCATCAACGCATCTCTCAAATGTGCATACTGTTCCATTCTGAGTGATCTGATTCAGTCGTATCTACAACACCTTCTCCGATTGAATCTCGGAATACATGGCGAAAATAAATTGATGGAACATGTGTTTGCTTCTCAGTAAAATGTTGAAATTCGAAGAGCACATCATCATCCTGTGAGCGTAGAGCTACATAGAAGAAATGTTCTTAGTTTGCATAAATGATAGAAATCCAAGATTGGCGTGAGTGCAGTAAAGACCCTTTCAATACTGTGGACATTTTTAGGAAACCAAATAAAACAAATAGATAATAATAAATTAATTTTTAAATGTTGTACATTAAATATCGATTTTCTTTCCATAAGACATCAAAACAAAAATGATAAAAATTGACTATATAAAAACCGAAGTACTATACAGAAACAAACAAAAGATTGCATAAATGAAACAAACCATAAATTGCACAAAAGATTTTTAAAAAAATATCGCTAGACTTTGAAAAAAATATCCAAATAATCCAAACTAAAAGTGAATATGCTTAAAAAATCAAAATCCAAAGTATTGTAGTCTAAAAAAGAAACAATAACAAACGTATTGCACAACCGTTATCCAGTTCGAAAAATGAAGTAAGCACAATAAAAAATACAAATATAAAAGATTAAAAGTTAACGCTAACTAAAAGTTAATATGCTTTTAAAATGGAAATAAATTTAAAAAAGGATATTCAGTAATACTAAAAGTGAATATGCTTAAAAAATCAAATTCCAAACAACGGTAGTCTAAAAACGAAACAATAACAAACGTATTGCACAACCGTTATCCAGTTGCAAAAATAAAGTAAGCACAATAAAAAAATTCAAATATAACAGTTGACGCTAACTAAAAGTTAATATGCTTTTAAATAAATTTCATAAAGGATATCCAGGAATAGGGCGGCTACACACGCGCAGAAAATACGGCTTCATTCAATACCGATCATGACTGTTGCCATTCGGAGGAAAGGGAATAATAATTAAACATCGTATTAAATTAATTTTAAAATTTTCAAGATTAAATTTTAAAAATCGGGCTGTTGTATAAAATTGCTAAAAAATTCGTTCTACATGTGTGCCAAATTTCATTAGTGTGAATGCCATAAATTCGTCAGGGCACCATTTCCCGAACATACACACACACACAAAAACTTTACTTTATAATAGTAGAGACTTTTCTAGACAACGTTGGACCAATATTTTAAACTGGGTCAATCCACAACAGCGGAAAGTGATGATGGCATCATGCTATAGCTAACTGATTCTTCATGTTAATGTTCATCAGCAGATTAAAACAGTTTTTAAACATTTTATTTTATGTTTTCTATTATATGTAGTAGTATACATATGTGTATTGGAATGGCGTGAGCATAACCAACAAAACCTTTTAAGGAAGCAATAGATTGCCGTTGTCCAGTTGGAATATGCTTTTAAAGAAGCAATAGTTTGCCATTATCGATATCTGAATATGGTTTTGACGTAAATTGAACCAACTGAAACAACACATATGTCATTTGATTCATACAAAGCTAGAGAAAAGAAAGTAGGAGAATGGGCAAGGTCTTTCAGTTGCTGAGATACATCCTGAGAGAGTTCTTCGATGCGTCTCGTAACTGTCTGCCTTGATATAGCAATTTTGTCTGCTTTCCTTTCAATACCTTTATTACCAAGATGTCGTGCAAATACTTGGAGACAAGGTTTAACAATTTCTTCTCCGTCAGAAAAAGGTTTCTTTTTTTCCACCAATGCTAAAGCTATTTCCTAGGACACTTCTATAATTGCGAAGTCTTCACAACTTACTTTAGCAAAAATATTTTGTCTTCTGATTTCTTCCTATTTTTTAATCACGTATTATTTTCGTAACTCAAACTCAAGAACGAGCTTCATCACTCCTTCTATGTTAGCCTGATGCTGTGTTTTATAGTGTCTATTAAGATCATGTCACCTGTAAAGTGAAAGAGTACTTTTACAAACAATGCAAAACGGTTTTCCTGATGGACTTGCTCACTTTCTGCGCTTCTTTTGCTCATTTTCTTTCGCACTAAGAAGGCTGTATAGATTGAACTGTGAGCACTCGGGTGTTGAAATTATGAGGTTGTTGCATACTTCCTGTGAGTGTTTATATTACTATTTTCTGTGTTTACATAACTGCTGAATTAATTTGTCTGTTACAATCCTTGTCTGACGCAATGCATTAATCCAATTGCCTGTGTCTCTACGCTGGTGATATCGTTCTTATGCTTGTCTGTTGCGATGTCTGTTAATAATTATTAAATGTCTTGTTGAACTTTAAAGTATACTTGTATTTCTACATTACAAGGCATAACAGAAGAGGAATTCAGTTATGGCGCAAAATTTAAAAACAAATAGTAGGCACCAGAATTCAATGCGCCACTTGTAATCATCCAAAGCTCCACAGGTTGACCACAACCTACTCTAGTGCGAAGTTAACTAAAAATTACCTAACCTTATCTCCTAAGTAAGGTAACATTTAAAGGTATAAGTAAGTAGGTAGTTAAGTGACGTCAACACTGCTGCAGCACAAGGAGCTATTGGTGACGATCCAGGATCAATCCCGAAAGGAAAGATCTGAGGGGAACGCCTCGTCATTTTGAACAGGGTCTGATGACGAGATCAATACCTGAGCCTGTCTCCCCACTCTCCAAACTACATTATAATTAGGAAAATACCAACAGCTGAACATGAATTATCGCTTCAAGCATACGAAATATGGTCGTAGAAAGTAGTGAAGCGCCAAACAATGACCATAGGGTGAAAAACGAAACCAGTAAATAAACGACAGGAGTGAAATAAGTATCTGTTATTTGTCACGCTTCGAAAGATTCAACATACAAATTAAACCATCTGTGTGCACTGTTTTGTAAATTAATCAGGCTTAAGATCAATTTAAACATAACGTTTTATTCTAATTGTATCAATAGAGTGTTTACAGTGACTGTTTATAATTTACGAAATTGATATATACTGTGTAATCCTCAAACTTTTTAACTTCTATTGTATACTCTGAATCAGAACCTTATGAACGATGCAATGTAGTATTGTATCTGCTATAAAGAGAATAATTAAGTAATCTGTGAAAACAAAGAAATTAAACGTACAAAAAAAGGAAAACAATGTTTTATTCCGTTCAATTTTGATATAAGTTCTTTGATTTCAAATAAATTTGTAACACAATTTTCCAAAAATATTGAGTTAACGGGAGCAATTTGTCCCCAACACAGCGCCACTGAGTCATAGAGGCTATTAAAGTTAATATATAAGTTTAAGTTTCAAAATTAAATAAATGAAAACAGCAGTGATGAAAAAATAATAAATATCATTATATATTGATAAAAATTGAGGTATTGTAATAAAGTTCAATGTATGAAATTGAAGTTAGATATTGATACAAAATTAAATAATTGAAGAGAGCAGCGAGATGAAAAGAACTTATAAATACTGTAACGTATTGGGTTTAATGATGAACAATTATTAAATAATTAAACAAATTCTAAATAGACTAAACAAAATTAAGAAGCTATTTTGAGGCCAGAGGTTCAGCAGAATTTTGAAGTTTGAATTTAAATTAAATAATTTAAGAGAGGTTTGATTAAGAGATACTAATATTATTATGAATCAAGTTTATTAAATTGAAATAATGAGTGAAAATATTATATTCGAATAAAATAAATTAAAGGTATGGAATTTAATATTTTAAGAGAAGTTGAAATGCTATTGAGTACTAAGGCCTGAAAGTATAAAAATTTTGAAATTTATAGTTGAAGAATTTCAAAGAAAATAAATTATTCAACCTAAAAGAGGGAAGATTTTCGAATATATGATAATGTTCCGAGATATTTCTGTGGATATAAAATATTAAGAGTGTTTAACAAAGAATTTAAAAGAAAATAGGATAGATTAGAAATTGTTTTAAGATGAAGATATTGGCTTAAAAATATAATATTGCGTTGAAGTTATTGTCAATTAAAATTATATTGTACTTAATTGAAAAGAGTAAATATTGAATGCAACAATTAATTTTTATAGACATAACTATGGAGTAATTATCTAAATTTAAATGCAACTTTTCATAACTTGTAAGCAGCTATAGTTCAGAATATTTCATGGTCTTCGGAAACATTTGAATAACATCTTATTTGAAAAGTGAGCCAGTTACTAAGAAAAATTATACTATGAAAGTCACATAATTAAAGAATTATTTAATATTGTAAAATACTTTTATTAAATTGAGAAATTAATAAAGTATAATTTGTGACTGTTCATTATGGAAAACTATTGAAATGGAAACTATAAGTATATTGTGTTTTGATTGAAGCAGTATTTTTTAGTACATTAAATTGCAAAATCACTATTGAGATGAAACTGGTGAAAATACTGAGACAAAATCAGAAAATAATTGTATAGATGATGAAGCAGCATATCATATTATAGATTATTAAAAGTACTATTTAGTCATACTATGAATTGGGGAAAAAATATTATGTTAGCAAATTGGGTTATGAATTAAAATTATTAAAAAGAAAATTATGTGAGTATTGAAATTAATATAAAATATTAAAAATTGCTTGATAGATTAAAATTAGAAAATTGTGTCATAGATTGAAAATATTAGAAGATATTAAAAATTATACTATTGTTTTAAATGATTAAAAATACTATTGAATTGTACTATGGATATAAATTATTAGAAAATATTATTAAATTATACTAAAAAATGAAATTATTAGATTATATTTGCGTTGAAATACTGATTGAAATTAAAAATGAAAATTATATAACGTATTGAAATTAATATAAATTTATAATAATTGTGATGGATGGAAATTACAAAATTATTTGATGGATTGAAATTATTATATATATAGACGATATTGTGTGTGGGGGGGGAAATATATGATGGATTGAAATTTTAATGAAATTAAAACTAATTAAGACGTTTTATTCAACGGATGCAGCTCTGGTGGCGCTGTTATAGGAAAGTTTTATGCAGAATTGCTTTGTTTGATATTGTTAGCCCAATCACAGATTGGAGTGAGGAGTCGAGGAAAATTTTCAGAGCCATAAAGAGCAGGCTGAGAGCAAAGACATCAACAGTTGACAGCTGCTGAACTCAACATTGAACAGAGATGGAGAGACAAAAACATGGGCGAAGTCTCAACGTACGAATACGTTTATCAACGTACGAATACGTTACAAAACGTACGAATACATTACAAAACGTACGAATACATTACAAAACGTACTATTACGTTACAAAACGTAAGAGCACTATCAAGTATCAAGCAGTCGACCTCATGTTTGTCACCAATTTATGCTTAAACTATCAACTGCCGATGTCGAAACTTCAAACTTGCTCTTCATGGTTCTTAAAATTTTACCCGATTCCTCATTCTAACCAGTGATGGTCTATTAGCGGATAAAGTGGATTCGGTATTTAAAATGTTTTAATATGATGGTAATTTTTCAATCATCAATTTCATCTTGAAAGCGTCAGGAACTTCATAGATTGGAATGAGGAGCTGAGTTTCATTTTCAAAACCGAGCAGAGAGCAAGTTTCGAGCTTAGGTATCAGCAGTCAATGGGTTTAGCATAGATGCGATGAGAAACACGAGGTGAAATGGTTAAAACTGGAATACTCTCCGATAAATGTTGAAATAACGTACGAATACGTTAATTAGTACGTTCAAAAACGTACGAGCGTAATCAAGCATCAATCACTTCACTCCATGTTTCTAATCACATCTGTGATAAATCCATCTACTGCTGATGTCTAAGGATCTTAGCTTTCCCTGTATGATTCTGAAAATGATCCTCAACCTTTCATTTCAATCTATGAAGGAACCAACGAGTTCCAGATGAAATTGATGTTTGAAAAATTACTGCTATATGTCGTGGAACAGCTACAGCAAAAATTTGGAATACGTTTTTAAGTGTATAAATTTAAGCATTTCTTGAAGTAAAAGATATTGAAAAATTATTTTATAACTATTAAGGCAAGAGATAATTAATATTTATTTTTATATATAAATTCATTTGAAGAGTGAGATTTTTTTAAGTATCGAAATTTAGAAAATAACAGGTCCTACAGAGTTGCTCCGAAGTAAACACTTTCGGTTTATTGTTTGACATATTTTGTTTACATGCAAATATAAGAATACCTATTATGAGAAATAACTGATGCATACGAAATTTATAATGTTAGTGGGTTATTTCAATGTAAAATAGCTGCTATATTTGATAGGGAACTGGGGATATTTGTTCAAATGTTTCAGGTTTGTGCATGTATAATGAATTGAAAATAATAACAATGTAATTTTTGAAAGATAGAATGTCTTTAAAATAACCTTTTTTTACTTTTAAAACTATTTTAATTTTATTGTTAAAAGTAGGAGCTGAAAATTTACAGTTCGAATTATATGGGACTGAGCTATAGCTACTTGAAAAAATGAAAAAGTAAATTTCTTGAATTGAACGGTGAAAAAAGATATAGAGTAAAGGGTAATTCCACTACTTTTAGGTTGAATCGGTAGGAATAATTTTTATATAAATATAAATTAAGATTTAAAAAATTAAAATTATTTTAAGCTATTGCTCTTTAGTATATTTGATTAATTTGCTGCTGTTGGTAATTAATGATATCTCAAGTTAATGGTAATCTTCTATTATGTTGTACTCTATTATTTTTCAATTAGAATGAACAAAATGTGATAACACTATTTACTCTTTTAAAATTATTAAAACAAAAAAAAATATTTTGCTTTATGGCTTCTATTGCATATAAAATATTTTGCGAAGTGGTTCGGCTATTGTTTTAGCTTGGCGCTGGTTGGGACTAATGCATCTCACCGTTTGACTGAAACCTGCTTCTTGAATTTCTTGAACTGACGTTTTAGTCTATGCCATGGACCTTTTTTTTTTAATGTTGGAGTCTGTTGTTGTTCTGACGTTGAGTTGGGAGAAATAAGTTCTGTCGAAGCCAAATAGGATGAAGATGATGCTTGTATTGGAGTTGGATGGAGAGGAAAGGCTATTGTTGAGGCTAATGATGATAAAGACGAGTCTTGTATTGGAGTTGAATTGCAAGGAACAGCTATTGTTGAGTCCAAATGAGATGAAGATGGTTCTTGGATTGGAGTTGAATTGCTAGGAACAGCTATTGTTGAGTCCAAATGAGATGAAGATGGTTCTTGTATTGGAGTTGAACGGTGTGGAACAGCTATTATTGAGGCCATTGATGATGTAGATGGGTGTTGATCGGATGATGAGTCTATTGCAGGTGCGTTGTTATGAGTTTCGGGATTATTGACTATATTGTGTGCATCTCCTATTGTAAAAATTATGGTATCGTTGGGTTCAGTTTGACATTCTATTGTATTATTTGTGGTGGTGTTTGGAATGCAAGTTTGTGTTTGAGAGTCTATTGTAATTATTTCTGCTTGAGGATCAGTGAATGTTTCGCGATCTATTGTGATGGGTGTTGACGATGCTTCAGATTTAGAGATGATTTTAGTAACTATTAAGTATATGATGACGGAAAGTTTGAGGAGACTAGGAAGGCTATTGTAGAACAAGATATCAATGGAATTGTGGAAAACTATGATCAAGATGAGTGTATTGATGAGTTCTTGAATTCTGGACATTTTGTAAGCTAAGGTTCTAAAGAAAAGAAACAATCTAGAGTTAGAAATATGCATGGTTAACGAGAAAATAGTACATTTCAGGTTATTTTATTTCTAACAACGTATAATATCGACACATTTATCCGTTTAGTTTTCTGTTGATCCAGACAAGCGCATGCTTCTAAAATAAGGTAAACGTTTTATAATATTCGATTATATTACATTAAAGATATCAAAAAAAGATTTTAAGGTAGTGCCGCGCTGGGTGGTAGGGTTTAATTTATCAGCCACACACCTCCCAGGCGGACAATTGCATGAACTACCGACGAGTGGCTTTGGTAATCCAGAAAGGTAGATCGTTTGTAAAAGAACAAGTTTAATAACAACGTAATTTCTACAACCAGTACATAAAGACAAATAATATTTCATAAAAATGAGAAAGATAAGTTTTTAAGTCTCTTTGTGTACAGATATTTATAGTCGAACAGCTTGGCCAATCTTTTGGTTTCAGTTCTAGTAAGTCACGTTGAAGACTGTTTGCCACCTAGCGGCACGTAGAGTGTTATATTCCGGTGCGTCACCGCAGTACCCCCTCCTCAGTGATCAAACTAAGAAAGAGCACGCTATGCTTGATACCGGTCGACGAAACGGACAGTTCTCCCAGACAGAGTTTTCCCAGGAAGTCTTGAGGGTTCGAGGTCCTGTGGCATGAAGGCTGGTTTCAACCGGTCGATGCGGATGACGACAGGTTTGCCCCGCACTTCAATCTTGAAGTACGAGTCTTTCTTTCTCTCCAACACTGGGTAGGGTCCTTCATATGGCGGTTGCAAGGGTTTTCGAACTCTGTCCACTCTTACAAAGACATGAGTGCAGGATCCGAGGTCTTTGTGGATGAATACGGCTTTCTTTCCATGCGATGACATTGGCTTGGGTTGGAAGTCCTGGAAAGTGCGACGTAACCGTTCCAGCCATGTCGAGGGATCACGAATAAAAGTGGAATCATCCAGGAACTCTCCAGGTAGACGGATGGTTGAGCCATAGACCAACTCCGCTGGGGTTGCCTGGATATCCTCCTTCATCGCTGCCCGAAATCCCATCAGGATCGCTGGAAGAGCCTCAATCCACCTGCAAGAGCTAATAGATTTAATAGCACTTTTTAGTGGTCTGTGCCAGTTTTCCACTAAACCATTTGCTTTCGGGTTATATGGCGAAGTTCGCCTTTTTGTGATACCGAGAAGCTTGGTTAGTTCTTTGAAAAGGTTCGATTCAAACTGGCGTCCTTGATCCGAAGTTATTATCTCGGGAACCCCAAAACGAGAGATCCACTCCGAAAAGAGTGTACGGGCAACAGATTGTGCGGTCATGTCGCTAATCGGATACGCTTCAGGCCAACGCGTTGCCCTATCAACTATCGTGAGACAGTATCTCATACCTTGCGATTCAGGCAGAGGACCAATTATATCACAATTTAAGTGTTGAAATCTATCCGAAGGCAATTGATATTGACCGAGTTCCGACTTAATATGTTTAGTGATCTTTGCCCGCTGACAATCTAAACAAGTACGAGCCCATTCTCTGCAATCTTTGCTTATCGATGGCCAAACGAATCGATTCTTGACCAGGTTCAAAGATTTATTAACTCCTGGATGCGTCAAATTGTGCAAAATGAAAAATGCATCTTTCCTAAATCCTTTAGTTAAGAAAGGACGAGCTTTATTTGTTGACACATCGCAATAAATTTGATCGTTTGAATCGGGAAGTGCTATTTGTTTAAGATTTAACGCCGTGTTACTTGAATTTAGAATTTCTTTTAACTCTTCATTTACCTTCTGATCTTTAGCGAGAGCTTCATAATCAAGAGGGTTTGGCATACGAATTTCGGCAATTCGCGAAAATGCGTCGGCAGCAATATTAGATTCGCCCGAGACATGCTTAATATCCGTTGTGAATTCGGAAATATAAGACAACCAACGCGACTGTCTTTTGGAATAATTGTCGTTTGCCTTTTTAAAAGCAAAAATTATTGGCTTGTGATCCGTTACTATTTCACACGGTCTAGCTTCAAGCACGTGTCGAAAAAATTTTACTGCCTCGTAAATAGCCAAAAGTTCTCTATCAAAACTAGAGTATTTTTGTTGAGTTTTGTCAAGGCGATGTGAAAAAAATGCTAACGGTTTCAGGGTTGTACTTTTAGAATTTAAGGTTGCACCAATAGCCATGTCACTTGCGTCACAGCTTAACACCAATTTTTCGTTTCTACCAGGAAAATGCAACAACGTCGCAGTTGCAAGGGCAATTTTAGAGTCCTCAAACGCTTTTGTCAGAGACTCTGACCAAACGATTTCCGTTTTGTCGTTTTTCCTAGTAGAACCTTTTAAAAGATCAGTTAGTGGGGCAAGTATTTGTGCAGCACCTTTTATGAATCTGCGATAAAAATTCAAAAGACCCAAATACCTTCTTAATTTACTGAGGCAATCTGGACGAGGGAAAGTTTGAATGGCCTCGACCTTACCAGAAAGTGGTTTTATGCCATCAGCAGAAATCTCGTGTCCTAAAAACGTTACTTTTGGTCGACCGTACTCGCATTTTGATGCGTTGATCCTCAGACCATACTTATGCAATCTCTCGAAAACCGTCTCCAAGTGCTTAACATGCGCTTCCTTTGTTTCTGAAAAAATTAAAATGTCATCTAAATAACAAATTGCAAAATCGAGTGCATGTAATACTTCGTTCATGAACCTTTGAAAAGTTTGCGAAGCGCATTTCAACCCAAAGTTCATATACAAAAACTCAAAACTTCCAAAGGGCGTTGTAAGTGCAGTTTTGGGAATATCTTTTTCGTTGACAGGAATATGAAAATACGCTCGAACCATGTCGATCTTGGTAAATACCTTTTTACCGTGCAAAATGTTGGTTATGTCGTGGATATGAGGGACAGGATACCTGTCAGGCACCGTTAGCGAATTTAGACGTCGATAATCTCCACAGACCCTGTACGAACCATTCGGTTTTTGCACTGCGTGTATCGGTGAAGCCCAAGGTGACTTCGAAGGCCGGCATATTCCCTGTTCAATAAGATATTCAAATTCTTTTTTCACTTCGTCTGCCACCTTTGGATGTAACCTTCGAGGTTTTGAATAAATCGGTGAACCTGTGGTTTCTATGAAGTGAACAGTGTCGTGTTTTACCGTTTTACGAAAATTCGGGGTAGGATTAGACAAGTCAGGAAATTTCTTTAAAATATCGAGGTATTCTGAAGAGTCAGATATCAACCGAATTCCTGGTTGCAAAGCTTTTTCCACTTTCCCGAATGCAAATAAATTTGTTCTGCCATCAATCAATTTCTTATGCTTTATATCAACAAGCAAGTTAAAATTTCCCAAAAAATCTGCACCTATAATTGGTGTCGATACATCTGCAATGACGAAAGTCCAACTAAAGCTTCGACGTAATCCTAAACTAACTTTTAATACCCGTTGCCCAAATATTGGAATTTTACTTCCATTTGCTGCAAACAGGAACTTATCAGAACGCTTTAGTTTAGTATTTTTAGTTGGTGGAATGCAGGATATATCGCTACCTGAATCTATTAGAAACCTTAATTGAGTTAATTTGTCTAAGACAAGCAAGCGATTTTGGGAAGCTGCTACTTCAATTTCGCTTATGTTGGTCCGAGTAGCAGCGGAATCTAGTTTTTTTGTTGGGTGACAAATTTACACGGTGGACGACATTTGTGAGCATTTTCTGCAAAACGCTCGTGATAAAAGCAAATGGGAGAGTTTTCGTGGTTTTCTCGCGATCTACTCCGATTTCGAGAATTTGAACGATATCTTTGATATGTTCTGTAACGCGAATTTACGATCAATTCCTCCACCTTTCTGGTCAATATTTCTACCGCTCTTTGCAATACTAATATTTCATTTTTTTCGCAAGCGGTCGAGGTACTTGCTACGTTCAGCGTTGCCGCGTTCATCGTGTAGTCTGTTTTTACTTCACAAATTTTATCTGCAAGTAGGGCCATCTCTGACAACTCTACTGTTGCAACAGACAAGATTGCTTGCAAGTTCGCAGGGAGTCGCTCTAGCCAAATTGTCTGAAGAAATTCTTCAGAAACGGCAGTTTTTGCTAGTTCCCGCATTTGTCGTAACAATGTAGATGGCTTTTTGTCATCCAATTGTAACTCAGAAAGCAATCGTCTAATTTGCTGGGTTTGGGAATCAGTAAATTCCTCCAGCAATCGTTTCTTCAGCGCCTCATATTTGCCAGTTAATGGGGGATTCAGTAGAACATCAGTAACTGACGAAAGTGTTTCTGAATCAATATGAGCAACCAGAGTATTGAATTTTGTGAGGTCAGACGAAATATTAGCAATCTGGAAGTTTGCTTCTACTTGCGTGAACCAAATAGAAATGTTATTCTTCCAAATTGGCGGAATTTTAGCGGACACGTGAGCCAATTCTGGGACTTCCTTGTGAAATGTTTTCGAATCTTCCCCTTCGGTGGGCATCGTTATATATATAGTTGAATAAACGTATACAAAAATATCGAGATAATTCGAACCACAATCAACAATGTACAAATGTTAGCCTGAGCGCACCGACAACGAAAAAACACACACATACCTGTTACCGGTGTTTCTTAGTTCTGTCAGCAGATTCCGATCATAGGAGTTGCATGCTAACTGGGTCACCGGCAATGGTTTGATGAGCGGCAGCAAAGTTGGCAAACTCCTGGGGCACCATAAGGCGAAGATGGGCCCAGTAGAAATGAGGATGAGCATTTTTCATTTGAATTATCATTTGATAATTTGTGAGTCCTTGCCATTTGGCTTGTTGGATGATCAAGTTGATTCGCAGGGAAATGCCTTGTGTAGCTGCATCCCAGGTGGCATTGTGTAGCTGGGTGGTAGGGTTTAATTTATCAGCCACACACCTCCCAGGCGGACAATTGCATGAACTACCGACGAGTGGCTTTGGTAATCCAGAAAGGTAGATCGTTTGTAAAAGAACAAGTTTAATAACAACGTAATTTCTACAACCAGTACATAAAGACAAATAATATTTCATAAAAATGAGAAAGATAAGTTTTTAAGTCTCTTTGTGTACAGATATTTATAGTCGAACAGCTTGGCCAATCTTTTGGTTTCAGTTCTAGTAAGTCACGTTGAAGACTGTTTGCCACCTAGCGGCACGTAGAGTGTTATATTCCGGTGCGTCACCGCAGTAGCAATAAAAAATACACTCTCCCTTCAAAAGTTAAAATTTGAAGTTATTTGCTCTAGTTTGAAATTCTTGTTTGGTTAATAATCCAATTTTTGGGAGATGCGTTGTAAGTTTTTCGCAAAAGAACAGTTTTATTCTTTAAGAATCATCCAAAATACAGCTTTTTACAATGGTTAAATATACCTTTCTAAATTTTCGATTATATATTTCTTGTAGTAAACAACAAACGATCATTTTTAATTTAGTAAATGTCGTTATAATGAATCGAAAATATTAATAAACTAAAAATATCCTTGGCATTGACATACTGCTGATGCAGAGCTTGGTATACTACATACCTCCGAGATTAGTTTATGAACTCAGTAATTTACTCATAGTATGTGAAGCAGCCTTTGAACGACGTAATATATAAGTATTATATGTTAAATACGATAGCTCTATACTATTTTCGTGAACAAGGATATGCAAATTTTGCTCAAAATTATAATTAATTTTGTAACCAAAAGTAAAAAATGAAAGGAAAATTGGTAAAGATTAAACATTACATTAAAAAAGGGGGGAATTTTTAAGGGAAAAATTCTATGAACTTTATTTTCATTACATAATAAAATACTCATGGACCATGTTTAACTCAACTGCCCCAAGCAATCCTCGGTAAATTTTCATGTGTCTAAAAACTTTCCATATACAATGTCTTGACTATTTATAAACGGATATTTGAAAACGCACAAATAGGAATAGGTATGCTTTCTCAATTGATGAATCGAGTAGCATAATACCTCTCCAAATTTTTTCACAGATATCAGATTTACACTGCTTAATTGTCTCTGAAAATCCAATTGGAAGGTCTAAATGTTTTGAAATGTATTCTAGATAAGAGATAATGTTGTAAAGTTATTTTGTAAGGTCCCAAGTAAAGGATTTGGGTACAGGGCTTACAGTAAAATCGTTTGTAGTTGGTATGATTGTAGAATCACTTACATTTAACGCTATAAGTCTTAAATTGAATAGAGAATAATTATTTCTTTCAACCAGTCGCATAATATATTCGTATAAAGTGACGTACTTTACGTTAATTGAATGATGCTAGATGTTTTTTAATTAGCACTTTTATTAAAAATCAAGTAAAATATGAAAACAATTAACATATATTTTGACCTACAAAGGTGAAACAATTATGATAGACAATAAAATCGTAATATAACAGGAAAAAGTGAACTTTTTACCTAAAGAGAAAACATTTATCTTCAAAGACGAATTCAAGATTAAGTTGTAGGATATTAGCGAAATATTTAAAATTTAAAAGCTGACCCTTTTCCTAATAGAGTTTGGAAGCATTTTCGACGTGATATATCTCTTTTATTCATCTGGAAATCATGATGTAATCTAACTTACATTTGCGCAGTTTGAACTCTCTCAAGAAATTGTAAGTTATTCTACAACACGCTTTAAACTATCACCCTAAAATTCATGTGTTTAAGCTGATTAACGATGGTTTAAAATGCCATTCTCCACTTCGAATGAAATTTTGTAATTTCGTGCATCTTTACCTGTTGATGGTTTTTAAATGACTCTGAAGATGCTAAGTGTTGGTAGTTTCGTTATTGGAAGATTTACTTGGAAAGGTTTTGTAACTGTCGCGATTGATGTCTTCACAAAATTCGTAGATGCTTGCTCTTTGGATTCTCATAGCGTTGTGATTGTTCCATTTTCAGAAACGATGTTTTAGAACAAAAATGAGATTGCAAGAATGAAATTGTGCATTTTATTGTGGATATATTACAATGAATGTTCTACCTATATTGTTGTTAATTAATTTACAAGAATACAATGCATGTCATACTATTGCGAAACAATGTATCATTAACAATTGTTAAATGCCAACTTTGGTTATGAATTGAAAATTTTTATCGCATTTATATAAATATTTCATAAAAACGTTACCACATTTAAGATTAGAATTACATTTTTAAAGCATCACCTTTGAATACTAAATATTAATAAATGACACGCAATAATAGTTCATCGTAAATCACCAGTTTCAAACATCTATGAACAATTAAGATCGTACATATTTATGTACCTATAAATATGTTCTGTGTATATATTCAATTAAAATTATGGAAATTTTTAGCTCTAGATAATTTTGGAGGGGAGAACCATATAGGATACATTCTTTAAACGAGTAATTTCTTCAAATACATATGTGAACAAGTCATCATTTCTATCACGTTTGAAAAATCTTTTTAGTTCAATGCATTACAATCTTTTTTAACAAAACATTAGTATGTGCATGAAATTAAAATTGCTTTGAGGGGTTTAGCAATTCCTTTGACACTTACGTGTTATTTGCGTGCTGCCTTAAATTCAGCAGTTTATATACTACTAGGTACTGCTTGGTTAGCCCGGCGTTGCCCGTGGCCGTGATGTAAGGTATTAATCTAGTGTAAAATGTTCCGCAGATTTCAAAACCGTTGAAGATGTATTGAATTAAAAAAATTATTTATTTAAAGAAAATCATATTTTTAGGTATCAATCTAAACTGAAATTTTCCGCAGATTTAAAATCCGTTAAAATTCTTACCCTATATTTAACGGTCTAGGAGATAGAAAAAAGAACTGACTTCAGTTAAAAGATTTGTCTTCTGACTGGGAAATAAATCGCGCAAAATCAAAGTGGAAACGGAAAAAATAATCTTCTCCGCGTTCAGCGGATGAAAAAAAGTTGGCATGATTCCAAACCCCAACTGCAATGTCGCATGAGTAGAAAAAATTCTCCGCGTTTGAAAAACCGATGGAGACAAAAACTATTAAATTCATTTTAAAATCTTCTAGATTGAATTTTAAAATTCGCCGTGACCCAAAAATTGCAAATAATTCGGACTACCTGTGTGCCAAATCTAATTGCTATAAGTGCCATAGAATCGTCAGGATTTTGCTGCAAGAAAGAGGCAGACAAACACTTCCTTTTATAATAATAGAGATAATTTATGCTATCGTATACGGTCATTTCCATACACTCATTTCCATAAATTAAGGCTATTGCCAGCTCCGGCAAATAAAGGTTCAGAAACAAAACAAACGTGACTTATTCATAAAGCCCATTTATCAAACAAAAGATAAACTACAAAAAAATATGGTGTATGTATGATACCATTCATAAAAACTGCGATTTGAACTCAATTACAAAAAATATCGACCTTACAAAAACTTAACATGACAAGGTTGGTATGATGGTTAATACATTGTATATGTCTCCCAGACGATGAAATACAGTCCGTACAAAGTCTAAGCATGCTAAGGAACAAATTCAGATCACTCCTATCTGCAAGCAATGCTCTCCGAAGTTCCGGTACATATGTAGGTGTTTGTTGACGGGCTGCAACTCGTCGGCCAAGCATGTCCCACACATGCTCTATCGGCTT
This sequence comes from Metellina segmentata, assembly GCA_947359465.1. Lineage (NCBI taxonomy): Eukaryota > Metazoa > Arthropoda > Arachnida > Araneae > Tetragnathidae > Metellina > Metellina segmentata. The sequence continues at coordinate 107,877,973 of OX375881.1, read as the reverse complement.
AAAGTCAGGTGAGAATGCTGGCCATTCCATACGGGTGATATCCTCAGATTCAAGGCATTCGTTTACAATGTTTCCAAGGTGAGGACGAGCGTTGTCATCCATGAACACCACAAATTCTGCGCCCATGGCACCCCTAAACAAACGTACATGTTGTTCCAGAACGATGTCCCGATAAATTTGGGCTCTCATGGTTACGATTTGAACATGTAGATCTGTTCTGGAGCCCAGTAGAATTCCGCCCCAAACGAGCAATCCTGCACCATCGTAACGGTGTCGTTCAATTATGTTGTCTTAGTGGAAGCGGTTACCTGGCTTTATCCATATGAACGTCCGCCGTAAATCAGACTGCAAGCTAAACCTGGACTCGTCGTAAAACATCACACAAGCCCACTGCGACGACGTCCACATCGCATGTTCTCTACTCCAGGCTAACCGCTGGCGACAGTGAGTTGCCGTGAGCGGAACACATCTGACAGGCCTGCGAGCATATATACCAACTTGTCCCAAACGTCTGTAAACGTTTTTCCTTGAAACTGTCGTACACGTGCTGAAGATAGCTGACGAGAAAGGTCGGATGCTGTGCTCCGTCTGTTTCTTTTTGCAGTTACTGATAATTACCGGTCGTCACTTTAGTCGTTGTAACTCGGGGCAGACCTGTACTGTAACGTCTACTGACATTTCCATCATTTTGGAATCGTTGGCAAAGAACAGAGATGACACTTTGGGCGATTATAAATTCCACTGAAACTTCCGTCTGAGTACGCCCACATTACAGGCGGCCGATAATTTTACCACGTAAAATATCATCGACATGCGTCCTCTGTGCCATAACTATTCGGTTGTGGCACTGAGCGGCTAACAGAACGCTTGTGAACAATTTGACTTCTTTGTTACCATTCCTTATATACACCTCTCTAACACTCTAGTCATTGAGACGTATTATCGGTGTCATCTGATGGCTTTATGTAATTTGGATATTATTCTTGAAGATGTGTGTGATAATTTTACAGGTGCAATTTTTACTTTAGAGTTCGATTTCCGTGTGATTCTGAATTATTCTTAATTTATGTACATGAGTGTAGAATGTAAGCAAATCTAAATTACGTTATTCCTTTATTCACTGAAAAATATAAGCTGATAAATAAGTACTGAAAGCACTTGGCCTATTGTTCACAAAAACGGATGTTAATAATTTATTGTTCTTATCCAGTGAAGGTATTCTTTATCCTCTGTTTGCTTTACACAATTGCATCATACTTTCTTAAATAAACTTTACATTAATAAATAATTAAATAACATGATGATTTAAGGTCATTTTAAGGATAAGATTGAAATTAATTTTTTTAAATACATTCTCGCAACATTCAACTTCGTATATGTTCTTCAAAATACGTTAAATCCTTTTTAATGTATAGTACATTTCAGGCACACTTTATCATCGTAATATCAGTGACCGGACTCGAGAAATACAATTTGAAATAAATTATCATTTTATAATAAATTATCATTACTTAAATTATCATATTATTCTTGGGATATTAAAATAAACTATTATTTTATTTTAATGTCCCAAGTACCATCAATGGTATTTGAAATATGATTTTAAAACATCCGATGTTAATATAATAATTGGTTGACGAATTTACACTGTTTTTCGTAAAGTTTAATGTACTGTCTATCATTAGTACAAATACAAATACAAATATTGACGACCAGCTACAGGCTGAAGCCCAACAATCAGTGTAACCAATCATTCCCTGTCCTATTCAGTACCTTCCTACTACGTCCATCAGAAGCCACATTCCAAGACTGGTTTGGCTGACCCAACTATTTCGCGTTTTACACTATTTGCATTTCTCGCGTGGTCCTTAAACCCCTTCATAGCATTTGCGTTTCCGTTCTTGTTGAATGAAATCGTCAAAGTTTGAGTAAGTAATTTCGGCAGCGAGCCTAAAATGGCAACAAACTGTACTAAAAAAAGACCTGTGTATCTTACACAAAAAGAAATTCAGGATATTGTTGGTAATGGGTCGGAAATAGAGTACTGGGACAGTGAAATTTCGGATAATATTATTGAAAGCGAACACGAAACGGATTCGGAAATTTGTTCAGATGAAGATGAAGACATTTCAAGTGAGTCTTCACAAGAAAAATATTTCTATGGAAAAAATAACTTCAAATGAGATGCCACGGGGGGGGGGGTGAAGGGGGGGGTTAACACAACATAGTTTTACAGTTTCCAGGGTTGAAACGTCCTGCAAAATTGAGTAAGAAAGTTGAACCTGAAGAGACATGGAATCCACTTAACTTATATAGTAATATAAAATGTATTTCGTGTTAAGAATTGAATTATCTAAATTTAAAATGTATAAATATTAATTACATAAAGAATCTTTCATTAATATATTATTTTAATCAACTTTATACGCATTTTAGTGAGCGAGGTCTGAGAGACCCCTCCACACTAGTTATGAGACGGTTTGTGACACAGCAGTTAAGAGGGTTGACCAATAATTAAATTTGTTTAGCATTAAAAATGTCAGAACATAAGGAACATTTTCTACCTATTATGCTTTACAATTTCCGAAGAAGAAATAATGTTTTGCTGACGCAAAAGAAGATACGTATGTGTTGTGTAGGGTTATGGTGTCGTTGACGATTACATGTGCTGTAAGTGGTTCAGAAAGTTTCATCACCTGGATCAGTTCTTTAATCCGAAACCTCAGAACTACTATGTGCGCGGGATGATGCAACTACTTGAGAGAGATGGAAAAAAGGCATATCGAACAGAACGGCACATATTATATTGATTAAATGTAACCTTTATACCGGATGAAATGGTGTGGTGATAGAAATGAAATGGTGGCGTAAAAGAATAAGGTCCTTGGGTTTCACCACTACAACATTTATTCTAACATCCTACAGCTTAGCAAATATTTACAGCAAGGTTACAGATATTTTTGGAACAAGAGGGGTTCGGCAAATAGCGAGCCTGCCTTCTCGCTCTCAGTTCTTAATGGTCTCTCTATGGAAAATTCTAAAACAGATTTTTACAGCGAATGTACAGATATTATGAAACAAGAAGGGTACGGCATAATAGCGAGCGTCTTCTCGCTCTCAGTTCTAAAAGGTCTCTGTATGGTCTTTCCAAGCCAGATCGCCTTTCAACTTTAAACCAGATGTCGATGGAAGTTTGAGAGTTCTCAAGGGGCTTGATATTTATGAGATCGTAATGTCAGTGTAACGTCAGATCAAGAGGCTTTATTTCAAGTTCCCAGAACTTTATGACCGATGTAGTGTCAAATGGAGTGCTGTAATAGTATTTCTAGGGTTTGTTATGGACAGTTGATAACTTAAAAAGAGTTTTATGATCTCCAGTTAGGGAATTCTTAAATATGTCTGCTTTGTGTAGGCTTGATCAGAAGCCGCGTTTAGAGCGTAACACAAGTTTCCTTCAAAGTTTATTTCTTACTACTCTATATTTTTCTTCATTTCCCCCTTTTGTACTTTTTTAAATGCAGTCTGGAATCGTTGATCTTGGTAATCCAAACACTTTTGATGCTCTCAGCGTTCCCATTTCTTTGTTTCGAACTGCCCGACAAGCAACCTCAAGACTTGACATGCTCTATGTCTGCCTTTTATTCTCTTCCCTTTATGTCTTACGTACGATTCTTATTAAAACTTGTATGTAAAATATTTAAAAATACAAATTTACTTCATTAATATTAATTTTTTAAATGTACATTAAATAAAAGAATAAAATAGGATTGAAAAAAACTGTGAGGTAGATTGGTAGGTAGATGAAAATACACAGTCCAGTCACATTAATGTGACCACCTGTCAAAATCCAGAATAACCACCTTTGGCAGAGCGGACCGCTGCGAGACGTGCAGGAAGAGAGTCAATTATGTTTCTGAAGGTGTTCACTGGGATGTTGAGCCATGCCAACTCCAGTGCCGTGGCCAGCTACGCTAGATAACCTCCCTCCTACAGCCTGGATCCTTCCGGCAATTATTGCAGGGTGTTTGCTTTCAGATGTTTCACGCCGTATACGCCTTCGTCCATCTGTCCGATGGAGCATAAAACGTGATTCATCGGAAAAAGCCACCTGTCGCCACTCTGTGGACGTCCAGTTGCGGTACTGGGGTGCAAATTCCAGCCTTCGTCGCCGATGAACAGCAGTCAGCATAGGTGCATTAACCAGGTATCTGCTGCGGAGGCCCATGCGCAGCAACGTTCGCTGAACCGTTGTTGAGGATACACTCTTGGCAGCCCCTTGATTCATCTGGGCGGTCAGTTGCTCAACAGTTGCACGTCTATTCGCCCGAACGCATCTCCGTAGCCTTCGTTCGCCTCTGTCATCTATAGCCCGTGGTGCACCACATATGCCGCTGGTTTTGGATAGTGCCATTTTGCCATGCACGTTATACTTTTACCACGGCGGCACGCGAACAGTTCACAAAATGAGCCGTTTTCGAAATGCTTCCACATTTGGCCCGAAAGCCAATAATCATGGCCTTTTGGACGTCTGATAAATCGCTACGTTTCTGCATTACGCCAACGATTGAAATGCTTTCCTATGCCTTAGGACATCCTTTATATACACTCCACTGCAATGTGCTGCCACCTGCCTTTTGTGATTGGTTATTTCACGTTGACGTCGAAAGTAGGTTGTGGTCACATTAATGTGACTGGACTGTGTAAGTGCTCCTAACACCGCCTACGGGCGACATTAGGATCACGTTGGAAAGCGATATTAGGAACACAGCTCAGTGAACAGAAGCATGCACACGACAGAGGTTAATAATAGCTATTTTCGAAAATAATAACATCTTTAGACTTCTGATTTAATGTAATTTCAAGTCATATAAACGAAATTATGATTTGGAAACAGAAACCTGAATATTCCCTGAATTGATTGGAGATAATAATGACATTGATCACAGCCTTAAACACTTCAGATGCGATATTGTTGTTGATATAACTGATAGGAAACTTGGCGGTGCCGTTACGTGTGTCAAAACCCTTGACCGTCAAGGTAACTACATACACTCATACATGTCTAGCATAGTAGCTAACACACACGAGTAGGCTATATTAAGCACAGGGGCGATATTTAGACCACCTACCCTATATACGTATATGAACTTGATCATTTTCTTTCTATCTGAGTGTGTTTATTGATATCTACTTGGCAAATCATCTAATATTCAGAATATACTTGAAACTCACTTCGACGAAAAATTTGTAGGTTTCTAGATAAAACCAGTTTAAAGTATATGAATGTCAAAAAAATTTTTTGATCCCAATGATCACCAACAAACAAGAACGAATTCTAAATAATTTCTTTTAAGTTAGAAGACAAGCTTCGATAGAGCTCTCGGTTGCCCTTTCCAGCTGGATTGTCCTAATCATAAAGAATATCTGATTATATATTTCCCCATACATAAGAATACTCTGATACTCCTTCATAAAGTTTTAAATATGTATTTCCTCTTAGAACTCGGGGAGAATTTATATAATTTATTTTCACTCCTGCATCTCAAGAGTTTTAATATTTAAACAGGGTATGTGATACATTACACTTCCCTGGTAGCTTTTAACATATTAATCGATAGAATAATTTAAGAATATTTTGTAAACAGTTTACTAAGTTTATTAACATCAGTATGGTACATGTTTTTGAGGTAGTTGAATTCACGTCATATTGGAGCAAAAGGAATGGGCTTTTGGTGACGGTACGCTACAAATACAGAAGGGAACGATTCGAGAACAACTCATCATAATTTCGGTCCACGGTGAAATGACGAGGTCGAAAACTGAGCTGATACCTCACTCTCCAAACCATAAACGTGCGATATATGCAGAGTGAGCATTGTTATTGAGAAGAACTTCAAAACGTTGGACCATCCTATAGACTAGTGGTTACATGAGTGCTCTATGAACTATGAACTTGATTGGCCGATTTGACATTTGATTGTCTTGTTTGGCAGTATGACATCTGGGTGGATGATGAATGAGCATTTCTCTTTATTAGTGATGAAAATGTTAAAATCACCAAAGTAAACGCGTAAATATATCGAGTAAACTAATCAAATGACGAATCTTAAATGGGCGTCCTCATCCCGTCCCGGGAACCAATCAAATGATGAATATTCTTTTCTATCTGTCATACAAAAGTAATCCTTTGTGTCACGTTATTGCTAGTTTTGGAGACGTGATACTGGGCAAATAAAAATGTTACAGTTGTTCAATCTACTTTTACACTTTCTTCTCTATGCTCCAAATTTGTACATCAACATTAATTGTGGCGCTTCCAATTTTTTTCTGAAGTTGTCTGTCGGCTCCTTTGAATGTTATGTTCAGGTTACATGGGTTAGATCTATTTCAAAGCAATATGCAGAAGCTCATGGATAACACGTCTGACACGTTCTGTTCTTGATCAATTTCACAAAATCGAAATATATATCAGATTTTTCAAGTCTGTTCAAATGTTTCTATAGTTTGTAAGAAAATATTGTGTGGTCAACTGTCTCTGCGTGCGCATATCTATTTATTATTAAATCTCTATACCTTGGTAAGCTCTAAAAACTCTATGTGATGTTGTTTGTTTTTTGTAAAAATCTCTATAGAACTATTGTTTTATCGATTTTGTTCATGTGTGCATGAAATTCGAATATTAGTTTTAATCTGCATGGAGTAATGATCTAGAGTGGGTTTAATTAAACAGAAGTAACTTTTTCAAATTTGTCTTATAATAAATATTAACAACTTTATGCAGACAACGTTGGACCAATATTTTAAACTGGGCCAATCCACAACAGCGGAAAGTGATGATGGCAGCATGTTATAGCTAACTGATTCTTCATGTTAATGTTCGTCAGCAGATTAAAACAGTTTTTAAACATTTTATTTTATGTTTGTTATTATATGTAGTAGTATACATATGTGCATTGGAATGGCGTGAGCACAACCAACAAAACCTTTTAAGAAAGCAATAGATTGCCGTTATCCAGTTGGAATATGCTTTTAAAGAAGCAATAGTTTGTCATTATCCATATCTGGGTCTGGTTTTGACGTAAACTGAACCAACTGAAACCAACGTATCATAAAAAATAATTAAACAATAAAACGCGCGAAATTCCACTTAGAACAAAGTTTACATTAGTTCTATCTAGTTGAGTTCGATTTCCAAAATTAAGTAGAATTATTTATTTGGAAGGAATGCTTAATGATGGCTAAAAGAACATTCTCTGATCAATTTTGCATATTTTAATTAAAACCTCCTTCCGCTACATAATTGATCAAGCGAGACTTGCGTCTCCTTCCATTTCTTCACGGCCGCCATCTTGGAAAAGCTATTCGAGTTAATTAACGTGTAGTCGTCCACAAAATAAAAAAAATCGCAAATTATAATAAAAACAAACGCACGAGACACAACTAGATATATCCTCCCAGATGTGAATTATTAATGCGAATCGGTAAGAAAGGAAAATCCCTCCTGAACATCTCAGTAATATATAAGGCAGTTATCTTTATTTAATAAGGAATGATCAAAATTATGGTAAAATTGTTACCTTCATTTGACTACCGAATTCAGTTAGTTACTCCACTAAACATTCAAACTCTTTATATTTTAACCAAACAAGCAAACCCATTAATCAACACCTAATCTTTGACTGTATTCTAAGAAGGCTAAATTATTTCAATGAATCAATATCAGTATACAGTTAAGTGGAGGCATACAAAGGGGCTGGTGCAAGTTTAGTATGTCGAGACTTCAAATGTCAAATGACTTCAAATGTCAAATGACTTCAAATGACAAATGACTTCAAAAAGTGAGGTGCTAGCTCAGGTATCTACTGCATCATCTGACACTTATTCAAAATAACTTGGTGTTCTCGGCTTCCACCATGCAACAGCTAATGACTGACTGTAAAAAGAGGCTGTTAGTTTGGTGAAACAGTATCATAAGACAGTTATCTTTATTTAATAAACAGACATGACAGACATACAGATATGACAGGTTTTTTTTTAATAACGAGAATGTCCTGATTTTTCCCGAATTTCAAAAAAAATATCATCAAGAACCAAATTGAAACTTCTAAAAAAACTCGACGAGCTGAAAAACTTTACATTGAGAGGTACTCTTTAAAAAAAACTCACGGCTTAAGACTGAAAATTTGTATGTGTTTTGCTCACTCGCGGAAGAAATTTCGCTTTTTCAACTTTGACACTTAATAAACCCTAAACTAATAACCTCATCAGAAGAAGATCTTTACAATTGTTCAGGGAACACGATGAAGAACAAACCATGTTAATTTCATATTTTTCTGATCCAAACTTTCTTGGGAAACCGTCTAAGAATCGAGCTAAACAACACAGTTTTCAATCCTGCGGTGGTGGCGGCGGTAACTTTTTTTTAATATAGAGAGACACCGCTTTAATTGGGTTGGAAAAGTAGAGGATTATTTTAGAGTTGCGATTTCGAGATTCAATCGAGCCAGGGGCTGGTGAACGTTAAATCTGTCTTGGCTCCAAATGTCCGTTGGCGTGGGGTGGAAATTTGGCGAGTAGAGTGCCAGCTCAGGTGTTTTCCAGAACTATTTCTAAGGCTCCAAGAAAATTTATGTGTGAGCAAATGTTTAAGGATCCCCTTTTTCAATAGGCCTTAAAATAATAAGAAAAGTATGAATGTGGTAACTCTCTGGAACCCCGAAACTTCAAACCTTTCGTGTATCATATTCACGTGAAATTTCGGTTTTTGTATCATCTTAGGAGATAAGACGCATTTTTCCTTTGTAGATCGCGTGATGGAAATTGTTCATTCAGGCGAGCTCACATTCAAGTATCCCTTGGAATATTTCTTTTGAAGGAGCCATTTTGTTTGATATGGTTGAGTGAATACCTTGATCGAAGAGATCGATGATAAAGCGAATAGGAGGTACACGAGTCAATTTTGTTCTCTTTAAAGATGCATCAATTCGGTTCAGAAGGTACACTACTCCAAGAAAAGTAAGTATGGGTTATTTTTGGTGTGGTGGTGGGAGCATAATCGTTTGACGTGAATACGTTTTAGAAATAGGAACAGTACTGGGGGACATACATGAATAGTCGAACGTTACTTAAAAGCGTTACAACTGTATTGTCTTACGATTTCAAAACTAGAGGAAGCATCTAGAAGATAAATAGAGCGTCATGCAGACAAAGAATGTCCGTTCGAACCGGGCGCAATGAGAGCAGGGAGGGAGGCCGAAATGCGTCGAAATTCAACGGTGTTGGGCGAACTTTGGGCCATGCGTAAGTAATGTCATTCGAATGTACAAACACTCTATTTTTATTTATGTAGTTTTTTATACACTATATGGACAAAAGTATTAGGACACTGGATATTTTTCAGAAAAAGTGCTTTATTATTCTATTTAGTAACGCGTAAGGCCCTCCTTTTACTTGTATTACAGCTGCAACACGTCGAGGTATACTTTCCACTAGTTCTCTGTAAGTCTGGGGTGGAATCGCTCGCCATGTCCTTAGCAAGGCTGTGAGAAGAGATTGTTGTGAAATGGGCGTGCGTGGCGGTGTCGTACTCGTCGCTCCAGTTTCTCCCACAAGTGCTCGGTCGGATTTAGATCGGGGCTTTGAACAGGCCAGTCAAGCAAATTCAACTCATTTTCGGAAAACCAGTCCAGCACACGTTTTGCAGTATGACATGAAGCTTGATCCTGTTGGAAGAAACAACCATTACCTCCATGGTATTCCCATAGTGTAGGGAAGGCCGAATGATCCAGAACGTCGAGGTACACGTCAGCGTTCATGGTACCAAGTACATAAAGCAATGGGCCGTATCCTAATCTAGAAAAACAAACCCACACTAAGATGGAATTGGTAATTGGTAATTTTTAATTAACGTCGTACTAGAGCAACACAACGGGCTATTGACGACGGTCCGGGATCAATCCCTTAAGGGAAAGATCCGAGGACAACACCTCGTAATTTTGAACCACGGTCAGATGACGAAGCAACACCTGAGCTGGCACCCCACTCTCCAAACTTCCACACCAACCCAACGTGAGGAATTTCTACCACGACATATTTAAGGTGCACCAGCCGCCTCTACACATACGCTTACAAACATCCATGCACGGACCCGGATTCGAACCAGGAACCTTCCGATCTGGAGGCTAACACCTTAACCACTATACCGGTTGGTCAGCACAATAAGATGGAACCTCTGAATTTCTGCAATGTCCAAATTTTTATGTATGTAATGCAGGGCTCGAAATACCCGGGTGCACAGGTGCACTGTGCACATGAAAATATAATTGTGCACGTAATTTTTTCCCACTAGGTGCACACAGTGCACCAAATTTAAAAACTTAGGTGCACAAGGTGCACCTGTATTAAAAAATCTATTTCGAGGCCTGATGTAATGTATAGTATGGTATAAAAATTTTCTCGTTTATTCATAATATTTTTGGGGGTCCGTCGTGGCTCAGTTGATATGTCCACTGCGCTAGCAACTTTCGAGTTGTAGGCAGAACAGGCTCGATTCCCGTCAGGTACATTCCTCCCTATGTGTATTTCTCACTTCTGTGTCAATAAAACTTTTATGTGTGTGTATGCCTATTACTTGATATTATGTCTTGTGTCTGTCGCATAGTCAAATAGGGCATAATGCGCCATTAAACCAACCAACCAAAATATTTTTGACGTAAATGTTTTTAAAATCGTAACAATAGTGGTGCATGAATGAATTTTAAGGTCTACGAAAATGCGTTACAACAGTTTTGTCTTATGGTTTTTGAACAAGAAGAACATACAGAAGGGGAAAAGTCGTGTAGACATAGAATGTCCGTTCATGGCATGACCTTCGAGCCGAGAACGCAGGCTCACTGAATGCGAACGGAGATTCCCAATATGTCGAAATGCAACAGTGGTGGGCCAGTGTTACTTTGGATTGCGTGGAGTGAGGATTGCTGGAGTGGTGTCATTCGAAAGCTACCAAACTAAGCAACAATCATAGGTCTAATAGGTACAGCCGTCAAAAAAAAAACGACTCACCCAATCACAATTGCACAATTACATCGCAGAACAAAACGGAAGTTAGCATTCGATAGGAATGAATGTTTTCTACAAATATCAATATTTAAAATTTGTCTAAGGGGCCATCTTCATATTAAATTGGGTGCTTCCTCTGATAATTGTAATACGAACCCCCATCTTTCATCCCAAATTTGGATTCTACACACAAATTGCAGGCGGATTTGATGAAAAATAATGAAAAACGGCATAAAATTGACCGAGAAAATCCATAAAAACCATTTAGGGAGCGGGTAAGAATTGAACTCCGCAGCAGAAAGGGTGGATTACGATCAGATAGTCCGATTCCGGGAGTATGTGTCGCTTTCCACGACTGTTTGAAGAAGGTTTGTTACTGTGACACTTAGATAGTGTAGTTATGTTTAATAAGTGGATTAAGCTATACAGTAGTAAAAGTAGGTTAATTATGTTTCAGAAATATTTTAATAATGAAGTTAAATTATGCCTAGCAAAGAGTGATAAAATATCCTTCACTCAAATGCTTTATAATAAATCATTTAATAATATACAATCACATTATAAATATTAATATGATGTGTAGTGTCGGTCGCAGTCAATGACCTGTTGTAAGCGCCGTGCCATGGAGTCCATTCTGATTAAATCCCAAGATCCGTTGGCGGAAATGTCTGTTTTCACTTTGTGAACAATCCCCAAAAACGATAATAATCATCAAATGTTTCAAGCAGTCTAACTACGTTATTAACTATGCACGTAATGAGCTGATAAAAGATTTGGAATTCCGATATTTCAGTAACAGTTGAATCGCATGGAGTCAAAATTTACCCATGTTTCTATTCATAATTTTTATGAACATTAATTTCATAATAATTAAAAAATAGTAACATTTAGTTTGACAGTTAAAATTTTTGCTTATTGTGTTTTTGGGTAGCAAAGGATGTGTAAGAACAATTTCCAAGTAAAATTAAAGTTTTTAGCAAATATAACAAAAAATATAAAAACATTTTTAACCCTTACAAATTGGTGAAAAATACAATAAAATTATGAACTTTTATTATTTCCGTCTGAAATTGTATGTAGAATTCAAATTTGTGATAAAATATTGGGGTTCGTATTGAAATTATCGGAGCAAGCACCCAATTTAATATGAAGATGGCCCCTTAGACCAATTTTAAATTTTGATATTTGAGAAAAATTTGTTTTGTTCTTCTATGTAAATTGTGTAATTCGATCGGGCGAGTCGTTTTTTTTTTCTTATGGCTGTGCAATCATAGACCCTAAATATTAATACGAAACAGTCTTTAAGTTGTTTTTAAACTGTAAATTAATTCGAATATTCACAATAAGAATCCTCAAACTTCCTATGCCTACTTTATTCATTCCACAATTCAATATGAGGCCCGAGTATTCAGGTCAAAACTACGATTTGTACCCTTGATATCCTCAACCTACTACATTTTACTAATATGTGATTCATTTCTCCCTTTTCTCAAAAAAATTATCAATTTGATTTTAAGCGCTGATTTAGACGCAGGACTAAAGCAAAACTTCCATCTTATACTTCATATAAGAAATAATTTGACTCAACGCCTCACTGCAAAGACAATATTTTATCGGAGCCAAGGTGTGTAAAATTATCTTACGAATAATAAATTTGCAAAAAAAGCAAATGTGCTTTTTAACATTAGAAATCCACCAAAACATTCATGTATCTGTGTGTATATTTAGAATTTCAAAGATCTAGTTTAGTAATAAAACAATTCAAAACTGAAATTGTCTTAACGAGTAATAAATTTGCAAAAAACATATATGTCTATAACTTTTGTAATCCGTCAAAACATTCATGTATTTATTAAAATTAAACAACAAAAATAAAATTACACGTACACATTAGATTTATCAACATTGTTCGTACTTAATATCAACCAAATAAGTAAAAAATAAAATAATTTATGTGAAGAGAGAGAGCCCTGTGTGCCACCATTTTGCCAATATTAGGCTCGATTTTCGCAGCAGCAACCTTAAATCTCCGTTCGAATCCATCCAAAGAGCGCTGCGTACTAAGTCGGCTGGTGAACGTTAAACATGTCGTGGTCTCGAATGTCCTCACGTTGGTGTGGTATGGAAGTTTCGACAGTGGGGTTCCAGTTCGGGTGTGAGCTCGTCATCCAACCTTCTGGTTTTGATTCCAGACCATCGCCAAATATTCCGTTATACCAAATCCCCCAAAAAATGCCTTGAATCTCCACTTCCAACTATTTGCAACCTATTCCTCTTTGAAGTTAAAAGAATCAATGGCAGCCATTTATTGTCATTGTGGAAATTATTTGAATATTTGATGGCGCTGGTACCCCGGAGTCCATGCGTCTTCCCTACTCTACCACACCTGCAGCTTTGTCAGTTAGAAATTAGAATCTTGATTTGAATTCGAAAGAACCTTAGCGTTCTTAATTTGATTTAATGTTTCTATTTGCATTAATATGTAATCTTTTTCTATATCTGTAAGTGGTGTGAAATAGTAATAAAACTTTAATCTAACTGAAGAATATCCAATTGTCATTTTTGCATTTGTAAAATAGAAATCCCGCCATTCTACGTCTGTCATAGGCTGATTCTCCCTGAAGTTATGGGAATTTGAGATATCAAACCTTTTCGTGACGTGCAAGCTTCTGCCAATAAACCCCTATGCATGTGCCTTAGACCCCCGGGGCCATTTTAAAAACGCATTCATGTCAAAAATCATCAAATATGGAGTTCTACAGATTTTTACAAATCCTTCTCTTTAATATGAAAGTTCCACAAATAGAGGAGGTTTATTGCCCCATAGCCAGCGTCTCGCCGTTCCCTCACTTGCTACGTTTGATTTCAATCTTTATACTGTTTTCAAAGTTTTCGAAGTCTTTAACAGGAATTTCCGCTGTAACCTCGGTGGTTCAAGAAAGAATTTTCTGCTGTAGAAGCAGCGTTCTACGATTTCACACCCAACATCACATTAAATGACTAAATAACCACAACAATTGTTTGGAAGAATCCTAGGAAAAATTTAATTGGTCAAGAACGTCAAAACTGTTTAGCAGTCATGCAGGAACTAAAAATTGTAGAACGGATATGAGCGTATAACCCTCTCATAGGGTTACACTTTCACAGTGAGTATTTAAATGAAAATAGTAATAAAATTTAGAATGTTTGTATCGTTTGTTCTATAAATATTTATTTTCTCTAAGAGGGTTAAATTTTCTTAATCAGTATTCGAATAAAGTATAGAATGCTAGCAGCACTTGTTCTAAATATATTTCCTTAACCTTCTGAGGGGTAAAGACTAATGTATCCATTTTTCATATGACTTCTTTGCATGACTTCTACAGGTTTCGACGATATTGGCCATTAGAATATTTGTTGTGATTCTTTCAGTTGAGTTTGATTCTTTCTTGTGACTACTAAAAACAACATTTGAGCAATATAGTAGCCGCGGTTCTGTTCTATGACCTTTCTCCATCTCTCCGGTAGCTGCATCATCCCATGCTCAGAATTTTTGAGGTTTTAGGCTAAACAACTGAATTACTCAGTATGTGGAATCGTTAACGGCACCTTCACCTTACACAACACATACACTACAATACCCTACAATGATGGACAGGACGCTAGAGGATTTACATAAAATCCGACTACTTGTTTGGGAGTGTTTTTCGTGGTATATCGTGGGACCTTTGCATGTTCCAGGTCAATTGAACGCCGGCATGAACATTTTGGACAATCCGGTTCTTCCTACGCTCTGGCAATTTTATGGAATGGACGAATGTTACTTCCAGATCGACAACACTCCGTGTCATGTTGCAGCCTCTGTCGAGCAGTGGTATCCAGATATGGATGTAAAACGTCTTCCCTGGCCTGCTCAAAGTCCAGACCTAAACCCCATAGAACATCTGTGGGACGCGTTAGAGCGACGCTTACGGACCAGGGAACCACGTCCGTAATCTACAACTGAGCTGACGACATTCTTGCAGCAGGAATGGACACAAATCAATGGACACTGTGTATCAAAACCTTGTTGAAAGTATGCCCAGAAGGGTTGGTAGTGTAATTGCAGCACGTGAGGGACCATTCCTCTATTAAAGCATGTATTATTTCCCTTATACCATCACATCTTGCTGTCCAGTCCATTATTGTAGGCTAGGGTATCATCTTTTACGCCCTCAAAGGATTCTTGCCTTTTTGGGAATAAAAAAAGTATAATAGGACGAAAATGTACCTTTTGTTCAGCCATTTTAATGCTTAGCAAAACTTTAAAAACACAACTCAGTAACAAAATTTTTTTCCCGACACTCGCTGATATTCCTTCTTTCAAACAACATCCAAACTTTACAGTGGTGAAGTAGATAACACTTTAGTTCTGCCATCGAGCGCCAGAAAAGGGGGTGAATGTTTGCATCAACCCATTTCATGCACGCATCGAACATATAAGAGCACTCTCGATCTCGCCATCACCCAGTTGCATACGTCACCCTATGTTGCTGGTTTCTAGTGTATACTTTTATCTTTCATTACAGGATATATATTGAACTAAATGGCTGGTTTCCACGCAAATGGTATTCTGTTGGATAAAGCACTATCCGACTCTCTCCGATTCAAGGAAAGACCAGGGGCACAAAAACATTTTCTTTCACCGTGTTTAGTTTCATTTCCTTAGTTTTAGGTTCGCCTGCGCTACTTTTTGCTCCCTTATTTATAAAAGACCACGTGTCTTAATGAGTGCATCGGCTTCTCCCTAATGGATCCAATGATTAAAGTTTTTTTGGGGGCTCGTACACAAAGCGGCAACTGAGGATGCTTTCTCTCCGTGAGTAAGGAGATACTGTTGTGGTTGGTTAGACAAATATCGCGAGCCGGCTGTCGGCTCGTTGACACAAAGTATAAGATTCCATTCGAGTTCATCGTTGTACTGTTCAGCAGACGTCACGGGGGATTTTTTTCTGGTGGAATTTTAGCATGCTAATAGTTTGTTAAAGACACCAAGCAATTCCTTATGTGTAATTCAGCACATGTTGTGGGGGAATTTTTTTTCAGAGGAAATGTTGCTTGATAATAGTTTGTTAAAGAAATCAAGAATCATTCACGATGGATAATTTTTTACATTGATTGATGACTTCGTTCTTCGAATTAAGACTGAAGGAGTTTCAGTTTTTATTTATTTATTTTCTTAAGTTCAGTTGCATTATGCGAGATTGTACTATGTATCGTTTAACAGAGGATGCTAAAAAAAAACCTCTAGTATAATCTCGTTAACGTCACCTATTCAAATGGCACCAATGGCGCACCCAAGATGGTAGCTGATGGACTTCTGTAATAAGATCAAACGACGTGCAACTGAATCTCGTTAACATTATACCTTTACAAATTGTAATGTTAACGAGCACTGGCGCACTCAAGAATATATTGTATTTTACTCGTATTAACCTATGGTAATGTCAGAGTTCTCATTTCAGGAGTCATTTGTTTAGGTGGGAAAAGTGACGTCTATATAGCTACTCCTGGGGAAACATGAATGATATGAATTTTCAGTGCACACATACAAATCATGCTGAAAAGCGGAGATTTTACTTCCTGTTACCCAAATCGTTTTGCAAACCGATCGCATTAATCAATCAACAATCATTCAATTCTGAATTCATTCTTTGGAATTTTTACCAGCGACGTTATGAAATCGTATTCGAAAAACAAACCCCAAGTGACGTCACGTCCAGAATACGCTAAAGAAGTATGTTCCACTACAAAAACACTACCGCCACCTACATTAAGCTTGATAAAAAAACCTATCATAGTTGAGTGAGCTTTCTTATAGAAAAAATAGAAATAAAAACAACCAAGAAACAGATTAAGAAGTTTTCACGTATTAAAACTCAATTAACGATCTAAAGCATGCCGCCATTTCTTTTAATTCAAGAATTAAGGACTGCTTTAAAATAAGCTCTGGATTTCTGAAAAGAGAATTCGTTGGAAAATTCGAGGCACATTAAAAAATGAAGGAAATATCCCTAGCATCGGATATAACAGCAAAAAAATTATTCTATCACAGAACTAAAAAAGTACGAAAGCAAATGAAGATCTTTTAGAAGGCATCACTCCGTGAGAAATGAAGGAACTTGGCTTTTTTATATCTTTTAAATAAGTGTAAGTATGAGCGTTCTTTTAATTGAAGCTAATTTGGAATGGAGAAGATTTTTTTTCTTTATGGAACTTTTTGAAAAAGAAGCTTCTTTAATTGGAGAAAGTATTTAAGGTAATTTTCTTAGTTTTGTGAAGTCGAGAAATAAATGAAGATTTCAATTATATTCTCTTCTAAGAAATCCTGTGAATTTAATGCTAGGAATATTTCAAAATAGAGAAATTGCAAACGACAGCAAATGTTTTATGTGCTCTAACTGATTATTGTCTGAGGGGCCCGAAATATTTTCATGGATAGGGACCAGGCTTCTTTCCACAAACGGTTAATATAACACTAACGTACATGGCACACAAAATTGACAGAATTTGTTTACTAGATAATGGCAACAAACGAATATAGGCAATTTAAATTTAACAGTCACGGGATTTATGCTCTATTGAATCTTCAGAGTCTGACTGCGGAAGGCAAAGAGAAAATTGGGAAATGAAATTATCTCAGAAAAGAAAATTATAAAAGAATAAAAATAAAACTAGATCTCCAATTAATACCAAAGAGGCTTTGAACTAGTGGATGAGATGCAATTGAAGTGAACTTTTAAAAAAACATTAAAAAAACACCCTCTTTCCATCCGCTTTTGGTGTGGTGAGGAAGTTTGGAAAGTAGGGTGCCAACTCAGGTGCTACCTCGTCAACTGACTGTGGTTCAAAATTGCATGCTGTTGTCCTCGTATCTATCCCTCAGGGGATTGATCCCGCAACATCGCCATTATCCTGTTGTGTTGCTCCAATGCGACGTTAATTAAAATACCTACCTATTGACCCGGGGGATGTAGAGGACAAAGTCCCTATTTCTTCCTTCTCACTTTTATACAATGGTGTGGCTTTCACCAAGAAGGGTTAAGAGGAGTGTCTACATCGGTATCAGTGTCTCATTCCGTGACCTCCAGGATTTAGACTTACGTGCACCTACACGCCTTGTCTGAGTCCAAACGCCTGGCCTTTTAAGTCCGCAGATCTTTCCCGCTTAGGGGATTGATCCCGGACTGTCGTCAAAAGCCCGTTGTGTTCCTCTAGCACGACGTTAATTAAAATTACTATAACCTGAACCTTTTGAACCTTGCGCAATCAAACACTAAGGTACGGTAATTTTAATTAACGTCGTATTAGAGCAACACAAAGGGCTATTAACAACGTTCTGGGATCAATCATCTAAGGTAAAGATCCTAGGACAACACCACGTAATTTTGAACCACTTTCAGATGACGAAGCAACACCTGAGCTGGCACACCACTCTCCAAACTTCCGCACCAACCCAACTTGGGGACTTTCGGTCACAACAGATTTAAGGTAAGGTAATTTTAATTTATGTCGGACTAGAGCAACACAATTGGCAATTGACGACTGTTCGAGATCAATCCCTTAAGGGAAAGGTCCAATGCTATGTAATTTTGAACCACTATAAGATAACGAAGCAACACCTGAGCTGGCACCCCACTCTCCAAACTTCCATGCCAACCCAACTTGGGGACTTTCGGTCACAACAGATTTAAGGTAAGGTAATTTTAATTTATGTCGGACCAGAGCAACACAACGGGTAATTGACAACGGTCCGTGATCAATCTCCCAAGAGAAAGGTCCAATACCACGCAATTTTGAACCACGATCAGATGACGAAGCAACACCTGAGCTGGCACCCCACTCCCCAAACTTCCACGCCAACCCAACGTGAAGACTTTCGGCCACGACAGATTTAAGGTAAGGTAATTTTAATTAATGTCGTACTAGAGCAACACAATTGGCAATTGACGACTGTTCGAGATCAATCCCTTAAGGGAAAGGTCCAATGCTATGTAATTTTTAACCACTATAAGATGACGAAGCAACACCTGAGCTGGTACCCCACTCTCCAAACTTCCATGCCAACCCAACTTGGGGACTTTCGGTCACAACAGATTTAAGGTAAGGTAATTTTAATTTATGTCGGACTAGAGCAACACAACGGGTAATTGACAACGGTCCGTGATCAATCTCCTAAGAGAAAGGTCCAATACCACGCAATTTTGTACCACGATCAGATGACGAAGCAACACCTGAGCTGGCACCCCACTCCCCAAACTTTCACGCCAACCCAACGTGAAGACTTTCGGCCACGACAGATTTAAGGTAAGGTAATTTTAATTAATGTCGTACTAGAGCAACACAATTGGCAATTGACGACTGTTCGAGATCAATCCCTTAAGGGAAAGGTCCAATGCTATGTAATTTTGAACCACTATAAGATGACGAAGCAACACCTGAGCTGGTACCCCACTCTCCAAACTTCCATGCCAACCCAACTTGGGGACTTTCGGTCACAACAGATTTAAGGTAAGGTAATTTTAATTTATGTCGGACTAGAGCAACACAACGGGTAATTGACAACGGTCCGTGATCAATCTCCTAAGAGAAAGGTCCAATACCACGCAATTTTGTACCACGATCAGATGACGAAGCAACACCTGAGCTGGCACCCCACTCCCCAAACTTCCACGCCAACCCAACGTGAAGACTTTCGGCCACGACAGATTTAAGGTAAGGTAATTTTAATTAATGTCGTACTAGAGCAACACAATTGGCAATTGACGACTGTTCGAGATCAATCCCTTAAGGGAAAGGTCCAATGCTATGTAATTTTGAACCACTATAAGATGACGAAGCAACACCTGAGCTGGTACCCCACTCTCCAAACTTCCATGCCAACCCAACTTGGGGACTTTCGGTCAAAACAGATTTAAGGTAAGGTAATTTTAATTTATGTCGGACTAGAGCAACACAACGGGTAATTGACAACGGTCCGTGATCAATCTCCTAAGAGAAAGGTCCAATACCACGCAATTTTGAACCACGATCAGATGACGAAGCAACACCTGAGCTGGAACCCCACTCCCCAAACTTCCACGCCAACCCAACGTGAAGACTTTCGGCCACGACAGATTTAAGGTAAGGTAATTTTAATTAATGTCGTACTAGAGCAACACAATTGGCAATTGACGACTGTTCGAGATCAATCCCTTAAGGGAAATGTCCAATGCTATGTAATTTTGAACCACTATAAGATGACGAAGCAACACCTGAGCTGGTACCCCACTCTCCAAACTTCCATGCCAACCCAACTTGGGGACTTTCGGTCACAACAGATTTAAGGTAAGGTAATTTTAATTTATGTCGGACTAGAGCAACACAACGGGTAATTGACAACGGTCCGTGATCAATCTCCTAAGAGAAAGGTCCAATACCACGCAATTTTGTACCACGATCAGATGACGAAGCAACACCTGAGCTGGCACCCCACTCCCCAAACTTCCACGCCAACCCAACGTGAAGACTTTCGGCCACGACAGATTTAAGGTAAGGTAATTTTAATTAATGTCGTACTAGAGCAACACAATTGGCAATTGACGACTGTTCGAGATCAATCCCTTAAGGGAAAGGTCCAATGCTATGTAATTTTGAACCACTATAAGATGACGAAGCAACACCTGAGCTGGTACCCCACTCTCCAAACTTCCATGCCAACCCAACTTGGGGACTTTTGGTCACAACAGATTTAAGGTAAGGTAATTTTAATTTATGTCGGACCAGAGCAACACAACGGGTAATTGACAACGGTCCGTGATCAATCTCCTAAGAGAAAGGTCCAATACCACGCAATTTTGAACCACGATCAGATGACGAAGCAACACCTGAGCTGGCACCCCACTCCCCAAACTTCCACGCCAACCCAACGTGAAGACTTTCGGCCACGACAGATTTAAGGTAAGGTAATTTTAATTAATGTCGTACTAGAGCAACACAATTGGCAATTGACGACTGTTCGAGATCAATCCCTTAAGGGAAAGGTCCAATGCTATGTAATTTTGAACCACTATAAGATGACGAAGGAACACCTGAGCTGGCACCCCACTCTCCAAACTTCCATGCCAACCCAACGTGAGGACTTTCGGTCACGACAGATTTAAAGTGCACCAGCCGCTTCCACACCATACGCTTATAAATATCCATGCACCGACCCGGATTTGAACAGGAACCTTTCTATCTAGAGGCTAACTTCCTAACTATCAGATCGGTTGGTCAGCACAGATTTAAGGTGCCCCGGCCGCCTCTACACCATACGCTTATAAACATCCATGCACTGACCCGGATTCATACCAGAAACCTTCCTATCTAGAGGCTAACACCTTAACCACCAGACCGATTGGTCTGCCATGAAACCCTAACATCCAAGAAAATCAGGAGTGTGCATTGGCCATGCAGTGTCAAACAGGTCACTCGTATCCCGTCCGCCCCTCGAACTAAATGAGTCCTCCCAACCTCTGATAGGTGATGGATGGCATTCGACCCGAGGTACGATCCTTTCACACCTCCCGCAAATATTTAAAATGCATGAGATGTACGGCCGTTTGGGTGTGTCGCTGGTTGCAGCCATTTAAGCGCCATTTAGTTCACCGGGAACAAGGCGTTCGATCACCGCCACCGGTTGATTGCCATCAGAGTGATTAATCGCCCGACTCACCTGTTGCATCCGAATGGTCGAATAAGGTTCGGTTTCCGACATCTCGAGTGATTGGAATAAAGAGCCCTTCTGCACTTTGTAACAATACGAGAACTTGACTCTTAATCTTTGGGTAGGTAGTAGCCGAACAACCGGTCTGGTGGTTAAGGTGTAAGCCTCTAGATCGGAAGGTTCCTGGTTCGAATCCGGGTACGGGCATGGATGTTTGTAAGCGTATGGTGTAGAGGCGGCTGGTGCACCTTTAATCTGTCGTGGCCGAAAATCCTCACGTTGGGTTGGTGTGGAAGCTTGGAGAGTGGGGTGCCAGCCCAGGTGTTTCCTCGTCATCTGACCGTGGTTCAAAATTACGTGATGTTGTCCTCGGATATTTCCCTTAGGAGATTGATCCCGGACCGCAGTCAATAGCACGTTGTGTTGCTCCAGTGCGACGTTTTTTAAAGTAGCTACCTTCTTCTTCTTCTGTGTCAGTAAAACTTTCAAGGTGTGTGTCTGTCTATAACTATATTGTTTCTGGCGCAGCATTTATACTGTTTGTATTGTGTCTGACGCAACATGGCCAAATATGTCCGCGCCATAAAACCCCAAAAGCCAATCCACTTACCTAACCTGAGGTAAGGTAATTGTAATTAACGTCGTACTAGAGCAACACAGCGGACTGAAGACTGATCGGTGTGAGTGAAAACAAGCATTCGCCAACACGATCGAAAAACGCACACGCGTGAGACGTGGCAAGACAACGCTGGGGGGGGGGGGAGTTGATAGCATAACATATCATGGCAGTACATCTGGTGGTATGGATCTCTGAAGTAGATGGCAGGACATCTGTGGTTGACTGCAGGACATCTCTGGGGAGTTAATAGTAAGAACATATCATGGCAGTACATCTGTTGGTATGGATTTCTGAAGTAGGATGATGGCAGGACATCTGTTGTTGACTGCAGGACATCTCTGAAGTTGATAGCATTACATATCATGGCAGTACATCTGGTGGTATGGATCTCTGAAGTAGATGGCAGGACATCTGTGGTTGACTGCAGGACATCTCTGGGGAGTTAATAGTATAACATATCATGGCAGTACATCTGTTGGTATGGATTTCTGAAGTAGGATGATGGCAGGACATCTGTTGTTGACTGCAGGACATCTCTGAAGTTGATAGCATTACATATCATGGCAGTACATCTGGTGGTATGGATCTCTGAAGTAGATGGCAGGACATCTGTGGTTGACTGCAGAACATCTCAGAAAATAGATGTTGAGGAGTGCAAAGGCTGAGAAACGGAGGTCATCAAGCGATGATGAAGAGTCGAGGACGCAGGAACACACTGGTTGATTGGCAGTGTTTAGGGAGGGGATCAGCACTGGGAGAAACGAATTCTAGAGGGAGCATTAACGCGGCAGATGAGGAGCAGGGATGACGAGGATCACATTGGACAACACAAATGCGGCCTTGTCCAATGAACGCATAGGTTGACTTGCAGGGTCAATAGGGTCTTGCAAATCGACCCATCGGAGGGCACGCAAGGCTCTCTCATATTAGCTAGGCCGTTAACAGTTCATGGCACACTGTAGTAGGTCTTTCGAGGAACCAACAATTGATAAAGATCCATTATTTCACAATGAATGTAAATAGAAAAAAAACTGAACACAAAAGTATACAGAATAGAATAATTATAAAAAATCCTACAAGAGCTATGACTAATTTCTAAGAATGTAAATACAAGGATCAAAGAGAGCACCCAGCTCAAGCAGTACTTAATATGGACAAAGTTAAAAACTTCCAACATGGTGTTAAGAAATATCGAAATTCAAATCCAATACAAATGTAGCATTCGGTTTGTCACTCATGATACCTTCCATCAAATTTTATCAAAACAAACAAAAAACTGAGATATCTTCAATCACTTTGATTCACCAATTGATCTGCTTGATTCCAATGGATATGCCTTATTCCAATGGATCTGCTTGATTCCCTTTGATCGGTTTTATTCCCTTTGATCTGTTTTATTCCCTTTGATCTGTATGATTCCCTTTGATCTGTATGATTCCCTTTGATCTTCTTGATTCCAGTGGATCTGCCTGATTCCCTTGATCTGTTTGATTCCCTATGATCTGTTTTATTCCCTTTGATATGTATGATTCCTTTTGATCTGTTTGATCCTCTCTGATCTGTTTGATTCCCATTGATCTGCTTGATTCCAATGGATCTGCCTGATTCCTTTAATCCGCTTGATTCCAATGAATGTACCTGATTCCCTTTTATCTGCTTGATTCCCTTTGATATGTTTTATTCCTTTTGATCTGTTTTATTCCCTTTAATCTGTATGATTTCCTTTGATCTGTTTGATTCACTTTAATCTTTTCGATTCCCTTTGATCTGAGGATTACCTCTTACTAATTTACTAAACACAATTTATTTTATTATGAGGATTCGCCTGTCCATCAATTTAATACTGAGAAGTGTTATGCTTGGATTCTGGAACTTATGTGGCAATGACTACACAATACACCCCCAAGATAAATTCATTCTCACACCCAAACATATCACAAGTTGTCATGCTATCCCACCATGCCCCCAGTCCTATGACGAGACGACGTCTCCCCTCACCACAGAAAAGGAGCCATAGGCGAAACAATAATGTCAATCTGGCATGTGTCTAAACCTAATAGAATAGATCTCTCCACAAATCAGAAATGGTCGACATGAAAAATGACGAGTATGACAACGTAGTTTAAATGTAACAATGATACATATAGCTCTTATCCTTGAGGAATTCTCAGAAGGTCAACCAACACATAATCCACACAAACTAAAACAAAACAATCAATGCAAAAAAAACTCAACCAATCACATTCATTTGGATACAGGACACTCTTCTCAACTCAAAAACCATTTCGTCAAATAAAAGATATTTTCTTTCACTCGGAACGCTATCAAAAAATAAACGCCATTTACTTTCATTTGGAAACCTATAAAATCATGAAACAAAAGCTATCTTTCTTTCTTAAACAACACGATATTTGAATATCAAGCAAAAGCCATTTTCTTTCATTTGGAAACCTATCAATACTAATTCTCGTCAAACAAAAAGCATTTTCTTTCAATTGGAATTCTCAAAACTTTTCTTCAAATAAAAACAATTCTAACCTCAAATTCATTTGGTATCAAAAATATTTCCCCATATCAAAGGTTATTCAATAATCAATTTGTACTCCTCAATTTTCCCAAAACAAGGGTTATTTTCATTCGCTACATGAAATAAAATTCACAGTTCGTGAGAGAAATCGTATTAGGTAATTGCAGTGAAAACAGCAAATATTGCTTCGCCCAATGAAAGATTGTGTATGGATAATTTGAATTCAAAAGGTATTAAGAAGGAAATATGCCTGACGTAAAAAAATATTTCGTACGAACAATTGCGTTATTTACATTAAAGCAAGTGGTATAATTGAAACTAAATGTAAGTAGACGAGCGGACTCAAGGAGATTTTGGTATATACATGTGAGTATACAAAGAAATGCAAAAGAATAGGTGTCAGTTATGCAATAAAAAAATGTTTCAGTGAAGCGGATGTATGTATACACAAGCAATAAAGGGAAAAAGTATGTGTCACAGTATCAGTAAATTGTGTCTATGAGGTACGTGTAAGTACAATAAAAATGTGTTGAAAATTATGTATAAGAAAACCAAAAAAAATTCAATTAAAATACTCAAAGATTTCGAGGCGCTCTCATCTACAGCAAAAACGGCAGTTTCTTTGTTGCATAGTATAACAGCAGCATAAATGATAAATTGTGTCACAACACACGAATAATCAATATAATCATAGAATATGAATAGAATTTTTCGTCAAGTGAGCAGTGTAAGTGCAGGTATACGATATAATAACTTGTGTCACACAGTATGTATGCTGGCAACAATTCAAACATGCATACTCAATATACGGTGATATATAAAAAGGAAACATTAAAAAAACGAAGATATCGACAACTCCTATCCAATAATGTATGACAGTTTCTCAGTCAGTGAGACAAAAATAAGATCCTGGACACGGCACCATTAATGGTGGGTCTTTTGATTTGGAAAAAAAGATTAATTGATCAGTATCAATTTTAGAAAGAAAGCTCGTGTATAAGACCACAACGACGGCATAGATGTATAGTGGCAGTTTAAATTGATTTATTAAAAGGATTCACTGATTCCTATTCAGGATTCATTACAAGGTAGGAGATATCGATATTCTTAAAGTGTATAGATAAATTGCCGACATAAAATATTCATTCCACTGGCACTAAGGATTCGGTGTCGAACAAAAGAACAAACTCCAGTAGTTATAATCAGAAAATATCGATATTTATAAAGAACATAACACAAAAAAGGCAAATATAATCATGGGAGAAAAAAAATTTAGTGCATTTTCAAGCATATTTTAAGTTTTTTAATATTTTTCTCGGAATTACTTCAACTTAAATCTAGCTGCAGATGCAGGTGACTTCTCTATTTGCTTAGAATATTTTTCTCTTAGAAAACACGAACGATAAAACACGATTTTGGAACAAATATTTTTTAGATATCTTTTTTTGTTGTGTGTAATGAAAAATGTCCCTTTTACAAAGTGCATTGTCGACTCTTTTAACTTTCTCCCCCCTAATAAAACTTTTACAATCAGTAAATTCTATATTAATTCTGATGAGGAGGTTCGTAGTTTTCTGCCAGGTACTCCCTACTTGATTCGTCCGTTCCGTTCCGGAAAAATGTCAATTATTCATATTTTCTCCTGCATTGTTCCCAATATGTAACTGGCCGCGATAGTCCGGATGCAAGAGTAACGGATTAGCAACCGGAGGGTTACCAGTTTGAATCCTACCAAAGATCGTCGTGTTCAAAGGGGGCTGGTGCACGATAAATTTCTCGCAACCTCAAACGTACTCACGTTGTCGTGGTGTGGAAGTTTGGAGAGTGGGGTGCTAGCTCATGTGTTGCCACGTCATCTGACCGTGATTCGAATTTACGTGATGTTGTCCTCGAATCTTTCCCTTGTGTGTTAATTCCGGACCGTCGTTAATAGCCCGTTGTGTTGCTGCAGTACGACGTTAATTAAAATACCTACCTATACTCTGCATCATTCCCAGTATGTAACGGGCCGAGATGGCCCGGATGAAAGAGTAACGGATTAGCAACCGGAGGGTTACCAGTTCGAATCCTACCAAAGATCGTCGCGTACAAAGGGGGCATGTTACGCGATAAATGTTTCGTATACTCAAATAGACTCACGTTGGTGTGGTGTGGAAGTTTGGAGAGTGGGGTGCTAGCTCATGTGTTGCCACGTCATCTGACCGTGATTCGAATTTACGTGATGTTGTCCTCGAATCTTTCCCTTGTGTGTTAATTCCGGACCGTCGTCAATAGCCCGTTGTGTTGCTGCAGTACGACGTTAATTAAAATACCTACCTATACTCTGCATCATTCCCAGTATGTAACGGGCCGAGATGGCCCGGATGAAAGAGTAACGGATTAGCAACCGGAGGGTTACCAGTTCGAATCCTACCAAAGATCGTCGCGTACAAAGGGGGCATGTTACGCGATAAATGTTTCGTGTACTCAAATAGACTCACGTTGGTGTGGTGTGGAAGTTTGGAGAGTGGGATGCCAGCTCAGGTGTTGCCTCGTCATCTGACCATGGCTCAAAATTATGCAGTGTTGTAGTCGGATTTGCCCCATTGGGATTGATCCCGGACCGTCGTCAATAGCCCGCTGTATGCTCCAGTGCGACGGTAATTAAATACCTGAACCGAAACTTAGCTGAGAACGCCACCACGTAATTTTGAACTAAGGTGAAATGATGGAGATAACACCGCAGCAGGCACCCCACTCTCCAAACCTCCTCACCACGTCAACGTGGAGACATTCGAGGCGACGACCGGTTTAACGTGCCCCCCATGTTCGCAATGGTTGGATTTGAACTCGTAACCCTGCGGTTGCTAATCCGTTACTATTCCAACAAGGCTACCGCGTTCCCATCTAGCTTTATCCAGAGTTATTGTTTTTCACATATCAACAGTGCGGCTGGCAGCCTTGCCCGCATGTCACTCACAGATGACACACCAGCAATTCGATTTCTCACCCTCCGAATCCAATCATCCTGTCTCAGGTAATGGAAATGCCATGTTACATGGGCCACACGCACCCAAGCTTCTACCCCTTCCCCCTGCAATGTGTGATACTCGGTCTCCTGTCTTCTCCGCCAGGAATAATGGTTAGGCCGAAAATCCTAGGCCGGTTATGCATTCTATCTCCCGATGCTGGAACTGATCGAAAAAAATTACTTTACATACGTTTTTATAGTAGTGCAATTGCAGTTGGTCGTAGGTCCAATAGGAATGGTTGGATGATTCAGGTAGGAGGAGTCACAGTGTGAATCGGATTTTAGGCCCGGTGCACACATCCTATTTTTCAATGTTCGGCATCGAAGCCCAACTATGCACATAAAACCGTGAAAAGACGCAAGTACTCATTTCGCGCCATTGCGATGGTAATTTTTTTGTTAACGTCGTTCTAGAGCAACACAACGGGCTATTGACGACGGTCCGGGATCAGTCCCTTAAGAGTTAGTACCTTTGAGACCTTGCGTTGCTCGCGAAAACATACTTTTTTCGATTCATCATAAATAATTGAGTTTTGTATATTGTAGTATAAAATTGATACAGTTTAAAGATAATTGTATGGCTTTTAAAAAACAGCTGTCATATTTGTAATTAAAAATATTTTTTTATATAAAACCTAGCAAAAATTATACACAACTTCTTCGTTTTGAAATTTACCCACTTAACTTTCCCACAAGATAACTTTTGAAAGATGCACTGTAAAACCCAAATGTTTGCACCAAATTGAAGCAAATGAATGTCTTAATTCTGTGAACTAAGGAATTTGTGATATTTAAAGTACAAATATTTATAAAAATTAATAGTATTAAAATAAGTCAACTTTGAAATTTTTTTAGTTATGTATGGATCTATAAATAAAAAACTATAGCTCTCATACATAAATCCATAGTTCAGAGAACTAAGATCTTCTTTTAGAATAACCATACAAAATTTCTTAACTCTACGTTTATTAGTTTTTTTTTTTTTTAACTGTGGGAAAGTTAAGTGGGTAAATTTCAAAACGAAGAAATTATGTATAAGTTTTGCTAGGTTTTATATAAAAATATTTTTTTAATTACAAATATGACTGCTGTTTTTTAAAAGCCATACAATTATCTTTAAACTGTATCAATTTTATACTACAATATAAAAAAATCAATTATTTATGATGAATCGAAAAAAGTATGTTTTCGCGAGCAACGCAAGGTCTAAAAGGTACTAACTCCCCTTTAAGGGAAAGATCCGAGGACAACACCTCGTAAATTTGAACCACGGTCAGATGACGAAGCAATACCTGAGCTGGCACCTCACTCTCCAAACGTCCACACCAACCCAACGTGAGGACTTTCGGCCACGACAGATTTAAGGTGCACCAGCCGCCTCTACACCATACGCTTACAAACATCCATATGCCCGGACCCGGATTCGAACCAGGAACCTTCCGATCAAGAGGCTAACACCTTAACCACAATATTGGTTCGTCGGCCTTACTTGATGTAAAAAAAAAGGATATTTTGAAAAAAAATAGACGTTTTAATTTATACAACCATTTATTAATTATTATTTATATTCCATTTATTTATGAAATCAAAGCACTTTAGACCGGAGAAACGTGTGCGGCGAGTTACGACGCAGTGGGAAACTGTGATACATAGTGCACGCAAGTTGGACGTGCGGCGTCGCAGCGGCGCCGGAGGCATGTGTGTACTATTGTATTGGATCTAATGTATCTTAGACTGCACTTGCGTTGCCACAGTGGCGCCACACGTTCAAAAACCGTATGTGCGCAACGGGCTTTAGCTGTACAGCCGATGCAAAATGACAGAGTTGAAATAAACAAGAAAAATAAAAAAGGAAGGATTATAAACCAAAAAATAATTAATTAATTAAAATGGCTCTAGGACTTTTACTAATTGTCGTTGACGATGGCTGTATCTGGTAATACGCTGGATTCCGGAGTTATCCATGATATCAAGATTAGTGTAGAATTTAATAGCAAGTTTACTGAAAAAAAATTTTGAGTTCAGTCATATCAAGATCTTTGCGGATTTTATCGTTTCTGTAATACCAGGGATAACCGCTGATGATACAAAGAGCAGAATTTTGAATAGCTCCTAATTTTTGGAGGATACTTTTTGCCGCATATCCCAAGACAAGACAGGCGTAGCTGATTTTTGGTCGGATCATGGTTTTGTAAAGGATATTTGATTAGATACCTCCTTTATTGTCGATAGAAAGTATTGAATTCGTGCTACCTAGCCGCATATCACAAAATTTCATCTAAGAGTTGATACCTTTTCGTTATAGCCGTAAAAATTGACATCGCACCAAATTGGCGGGTTTTTTTTTGCTTACGTCTTGGCTCTTGTTTCCTTGCCAGCTTTTTTATTCTTTTGGTGCCATTTTAGCTTATTCCATTGTCGTTGCAATGGATTTCATGATTTACGATTTGCCAAGAGATGTACAGTCATGGTGGAAAAAAACGAACCACCTCCTTTATTTCGAGCACTATTCATACTAGAGCAAATTCAAAAGTATCATTAAATAGGGAATAACGTCCTCGACAAATTCAAATCCAAAACAATTGCATAAGGGGGCGTCTTCATATTGAATTTGCACAAAACAACGAAATTTCTTATAGAAACACCGTGTTTTGATGCCATAGTCAGATTCTGCATCGTTAATTAGTCTAAATATCAAATTTCGTGCTTTAGTACCTTTATAACCGGAGATCTTCAATCCTAAAATTTGTGCAAATTTCAGATATCCTTTCGAAATAGAAATTCGCTATATGTAGATCGAGATAAATTGTAGTTATCGCAATGCGAATTTCAAATTCAAACACTATTTCAAACGTATTTTTCAGCGATTTAAGAATTATTGTATTTATTATGCAAAAGTGAAAAAGATTTGAAAATTACTCTCCGAGGTTTGTCAAACGTATTAAATTTTTGGTTGCGCCCCTAAAAACGCAATAATGAGGAATATTTAATGTAGCTCAAAAATTAACTTTCAGGATGAGCTGAAATTTTGTATCGCCATACTAGAAGTCCTTCTGAATCGATTTCCATCAAAATATAATAAGATATATTAGTAGTCACTCGAAAACTCAAAATCAACTTCTGTAATAGTCACTTAAGAAAAAAAACAACTTTCAGCAGAAGTGAGACGAATATGAAATGGATTATATGGATGGATACAACTTATATGCATATTTGAGTCCGAGGTAAATTGTAGAAGCAATGAAGAAGTTAAAATGGATATTAAAAAAAATTTCGGACACTTAAATGATGCTAACCCTTTTTTATGAAAAAAAGAATTGACGATGACTTTTTAATCAACATAATATTAATTCAACCCGAGCAAAGCCGGGTATTTCTGCTAGTATTGTATATTTGTATACTTTAGTTTTAGTTCTAATACCCTCCATAATGGATAAATGGCTAAAAATAGATAACCAACGACCAGAAAATGAAAAGAACGACAGTACAAATGAGACTGATGGACCAACATCCAATGAACTTAGAAAAACTGAATGAATCCAATGGCACTGTTTCTACATAAAAAAATATCGAACGAAATGTGCTATCTAATAAAATATTGAGAAAATATCAAGAAGAGTGGATATAGATTTACACATTGTTCTGTCAATAGGAAATAACATCCGTTGTATGTTAATTGCAGGGATAAATTAGTTCACGACGGTCTTTGGTCAGATCCGAACTCGCAACCCTCCGGTTGCTAATCCTCTGCATTTCCAACCGGGCTATCATGGTCCCATTCACCAAGGTAATTAGTAATTGGTAATTTTTAATTAACACACGTCGTACTAGAGCAACATAACCGGCTATTGACGACGGTCCGGGATCAATCCCTTAAGAGAAGGATCCGATCCATTCACCAAGGACTTATGGTACTCATTTCAAGCGTGTAAATCCTCCGAAGCCAACAAGTTACACGCAGTAGTTCTTTTCGTGTCATCCAACTTCGTCTTATCCGCCCAAATCTGTCTCTGCGGAGCATGGACGACGGCTTTTTCCTCCATCAGCGCTCTTCGCCAAGTCATAACCTGTCCTCACCTACACGCGAGCCCATTGCTCATGGGTCCCGCTGCGACGTGTCATCGGGACGAGTGGGACGCGCTAATGGAGAGGCATTTATACGGCTTTATGATTTTTTACTGACCCTTTCGAGTTGATAAACAGCCAGCGAGCAATCTGGCGTTCCCTTTGCTGAACGGTCATTTGTCATGCGATATAGAAATGGGCGGGGCTGCAAAGGAATGGAATGTCCGGATGAAGAAATGAGCTCCTCGGCCTTTGAATTGATTTCGGATTTTAAAGGCGGACTGATCATCGAAACGCAATTACGCGTTGTGATGGATTTCGTCTGGTCGGGGTTCGATGGATTGTATGGGCCATGCTGTATTTAACCTCTTTGGTGCCGATAGAACAGCCTTAGAAAGTTTCTTTGTTGAACATTTGAGGTATCGGGCTGGTGCATAAGTTCGTCCCGTTTTTTTTTTTTGTTTTTTTTTTTTTTTTTTGACAAAAGATAATTATTTTATTCATACAAAAAAAATTATTCACCTAGTATGTACCGTTATATTCAATGACCTTTCTCCTAATCTTCAAACCGACCAACCGATCTGGTGGTTAAGGGGTTAGCCTCTAGATCGGAAGGTTCCTGGTTCGAATCCGGGTCAGGGCATGGGTGTTTGTAAGCGTGTGATGTAGAGGCGGCTGGTGCTGCACCTTAAATCTGTCGTGGCCGAAGCTCTACACGTTGGGTTGGTGTGGAAGTTTGGAAAAATCCGAGCACACCATCATTTCGAACCACGGTCAGATGACGAGGAAACGCCTGAGCTGGCACCCCACTCTCCAAACTTCCACACCAACGCCCAATGTTAGGACTATCAACCAAGGCAGATTTAAGGTGCACCAGCCGCCTCTACACCATACGGTTACAAACATACATGCACTGACCCAGAACCAGGATTCGAACCAGGAACTTTCCGATGTAGAGCCTAACACCTTAACACGTTCGCTGCTGGTCACTTTTCCCCATGAAGCCGATTTAATTTGTATAACTGTGATTGAAAGTGCGCCTATACCAGAATAGATTGGCGTGGTATTGGCGGTACTTTTAGTTATTGCCAAACTGAAGAAATGGGTTTTTTTACTAACTAATAAACCTATAAATTCGAAACCACATATCATTACAACTGGTTTCTAACCTTTACGCCACGTCAACACCAAGCCAATACCACGCCAACACCTAACATATAATGCCAATTGAAGCGGAGAACGATCACGCGCTACCTCGAGATCAGCAGTGAACGTGTTAACCATCAGACCGGATGGTTTTAAAATAGGTTCTTTCTGAGTCGACATTTCTTTCCCGCAGTGCTTACTACAACTACTACCACCAGAACTTTCTGAACCACTTACGGCACGTGGAATCTTCCCAACGGCACCTTCACGGTACACAACACACATCTTCCGGTAGGTCAGCGAAGCCTTTTCGAAAATAAAAAAGCATCATATGTCGAAAATGCTCCTCACTTTCTGTCATTCTCAATGCCTAACTAAATTTAAAAAAACACAACCCAATGACGCAATTCTATCCCATAACACTCTTGCCGACCAACCGGTATAGTGGTTAAGGTGTTAGCCTCTAGATCGGAAGGTTCCTGGTTCGAATCCGGGTACGGGCATGGATGTTTGTAAGCGTACGGTGTAGAGGCGGCTGGTGCACCTTAAATCTGTCGTGGCCGAAAGTCCTCACGTTGGGTTGGCGTGGAAGTTTGGAGAGTGGGGTGCCAGCTCAGGTGTTGCTTCGTCATCTGACCGTGGTTCAAAATTACGAGGTGTTGTCCTCGGATCTTTCCCTCAAGGGACTGATCCCGGACCGTCGTCAATAGCCCGTTGTGTTGCTCTAGTACGACGTTAACTAAAATTATCATTACCATTACCATCCCATAACACTCACTGGAAATCCTTCTTCCAAACAACATCACAACTTTGCACGTGTGATGTAGATAACACTTGCGATAGCATTGTCATCTAGCGCTATTAACAGGACAAACAAAAATTAACCTTATAACTTTGCTCGAGTAGGGTTGTATTATAGCGGAGTGATTTGCTTTCATAAATTGCTATCCAGTTTTATTTCAAAAAGCAGTCTTCATTTATTAATGTTTGGATAGTTTACAGTCTTTTGCAAATCAGTTTTTCCTGACGATCCTCTGAATTGTGTCAAGAGCCCGGGGTTTTCCGTCAGATGAGAAGTCATTGGAGCTTTATTTCTCAAGACTCTCCCGATAACCTGTTATACTCTCATCAGGGGAGGAGGTCTTGTACATGAACACTGACTATCGTCCGGTTCACTCGTGGCTTCTAGCAACAGCCCAGTGTGATCCTTCTCCGCACACTGTCTATCCTCTTCTACCTTCAACAGGGCAGAAAGTGGGCAAAGCACCCTTTTTCCTTATGACACGAACCCCCCATTCTGCATGGACTCTCCTCATTCCAGAGCCGACCAACCGGTATAGTGGTTAAGGTGTTAGCCTCTAGATCGGAAGGTTCCTGGTTCGAATCCGGGTCCGGGCATGGATGTTTGTAAACGTATGGTGTAGAGGCGGCTGGTGCACCTTAAATCTGTCGTGGCCGAAAGTCCTCACGTTGGGTTGGCGTGGAAGTTTGGAGAGTGGGGTCCCAGCTCAGGTGTTGCTTCGTCATCTGACCGTGGTTCAAAATTACGAGGTGTTGTCCTCGGATCTTTCCCTTAAGGGACTGATCCCGGACCGTCGTCAATAGCCCGTTGTGTTGCTCTAGTACGACGTTAACTAAAAATTACCAAATTACCTCATTCCAGAGGAAATCCAAAAGTTCTGCTCAAACATAAGATAAGAGAGGATCATCGAAGATCATACTACACGCCGATGTATTGAAAAATAAGTTCGAGGTGTCGCAAAAAGAACGGTAACACAACCTGTTGTAGAATGTCGTCTACGTACCGCTGTGCTGCAAGTGTGCCAGAAATGACTACCAATTCTATCAAAGGAGATGGCACCCCAGACCCTAACGCCCCATTGTGAGAATGTGTGGCATGCGATAGTAAAGGCAGGATCCCCACTCTGCCCTGGACGTCTCCAGATACGTCTGCGATTGTCGTCACTAAACACTATACGTTCCCAGTCAGCTCCGTTCCAAGTGGATCGAGCCCTGCACCACTGTAATTCAGCACCTGCTTGATACGTCGATTTGTTTGTTATAGAGTGTATTTCATGTGTATGATCGTAACGTGGATAACTTGGGATTAACAAGATTGGATCGAAAACAATGACACGCATCTCCTTTATGTGTGTACGGACTTCACGCGCCTGAGGAACTCTAGTGATCTTTTCTTTTCCCATAGCGTTTATTGTGTTTAGTAAACACAGGAGTCGCTCGCCCACGATACCCGAGCTATCTTTTTTCTGCTTCCATTCCACTACTCTAGTTCTCATCTTTTCTATCTCTTCCACATTTCTTACTTGACGTTGTCTTGTGTTAGGCTTAGCTAAAATATATGACTCTTAGGCCATGAAACTCCAAAACAACAAGCCAATCATATGATTGTATGTGTTTTGAACAAACCAATGATAAATTGAATCAATACCCACATTCTCAGTTTTTCTCTGAGTGGTTGTGCTGCAACTTTAAGGGGTGTAATAAACGAACCCACTTTAAAAATGATAATAAAACAACATGAAAATACTCAGTTTAATGGCCAATAACATTTTAACATAGGTACCAAACATAATAGAGAAAAATAGAGTAATATTTGCAGTGTATTGGACACTCGATCTGATTTACCTTTATATTGATTGGGGCTTTGAACAAACCAATAACAGATTAAATCGATACAGATATCCTTTATTTGCAAAATGTTTGCCTACCAATATTTGCTTTTATGACAAACGAATCCATCTTAAAAATTATTGTAAAATGATATCCGATTGCTGAGTTTATTGACCGTAAAAATATTTCCCAAAAACAAAAAACATAATGGTGCAAACAGTTTTATATTTGCATAGTTGGCTGTGTTTATTGAACACGTTATCGGATTGGCAGTCTGAACAAACCAAAATAAATCAAACCTATTCACTTGGCTTTGTATGAGTGAACAGCGATGCCTGATTCAACGATAAAAGTTCCCATCAAAAATAGGTCTGGTGGTTAAGGTAATGGTAATGGTAATGGTAATTTTAGTTAACGTCGTACTAGAGCAACACAACGGGCTATTGACGACGGTCCGGGATCAGTCCCTTGAGGGAAAGATCCGAGGACAACACCTAGTAATTTTGAACCACGTTGGTGGTTAAGGTGTTATCCTCTAGATCGGAAGGTTCCTGGTTCGAATCCGGGTTCGGGCATGGATGTTTGCAAGCGTATGGTGTAGTGGCGGGTGGTGCACCTTAAATCTGTCGTGGCCGAAAGTCCTCACGTTGGGTTGGTGTGGAAGTTTGGAGAGTGGGGTGTCAGCTCAGGTGTTGCTTCGTCATCTGACCGTGGTTGAAAATTACATGGTTTTCACATCGGATCATTTCATTAGGGGATTGATCCCGGACCTTCGTCAATAGTCCGTTGTGTTGCTCTTGTGCGATGTTAATTAAAAATTACCTAATACTGACCTTGGCTCAGAGTTACGTGTTGTCCTCGGGTCTTTCACTTAGGGGATTGATCCCAAACCGTCACCAATACCCTGTTGTGTTGCTCCAGTGCGACGTTAATTAAAACACCTACCGGCCCCCAAACAAGTCGACCGGATAAAACTACACGGAGGCCCGCTGGTTCGGCCGTGAAGAAAAGTGCAGACAGTGGCAAAAGAAAATTTATTTTGCCACTGCTCCAAACTTTTTTCGGAAGAGTTGTGCCTTAAAAAGATTGAACTTTTTTCGGTGCTAATAGTTTAGCTCTGCCTAATGCTCTCATCGCGTGAATCGCTTCACTAAAAGCACGGCTTTCGTGATTTAATACTAAGAGGGAGAATCATTTTTTATTCCGTATTTGCATTTCCCTATCTGGAAACATCCATTAATTTCTCCCCTTGTTTCCACCGGCGTTTAAGAAAATTAACCAGGCGGATTTTTTTCTCTTTAGGTTTGTGTAATCAGTCTACGCCTACACTTTGCTTGCGGTAGCTGAATTGGTGCGTTTTAAGGAGGAACACCGTGCATAGAGAATCACGGTATACCTTACGAAGAGCGTGTAATAAACCCGATACACATAAAGGTCCTAATCTTTTTATTTTATTTTAATCGTTACCTCTATCTTATATATAAAGGCCGCAGTATACCGGTTGGAAGAGTAGCGGATCAGCAACCGAGTTCGATACTAGGTTCAATCGAAAGATCATCGTATCCGAAGGCACTGGTAGACGTTAAATCTGCCGTGGCTTCAAATGTCCTCAGGTTGACGTGGTGTGACAGTTTGGGGAGTGGAGTGCCAGCTCAACTGTGATCTCGTGATCTGACCTTAGTTCAAAATTACATCAAGTTGTCCTCGGAGATTTCCCTTCGTGATGGATCTCGGATCGTCGGCAACAACCTGTTGTGTTGCTCCAGTGCGACGATAAAATTAAAAAATACCAGAAAATATACCGTCGTATCGATATAGGCTTATGGGCGATGTACTGTGACTCAAATATCCTCACACTGACGTGTTGTGGCAGTTTGGAGAGTGGAGTGCCAGCTCAGGTTCAACCTCATATGACCTTGGTTTAAAATTTCGTGGTGTCGTCCTCGGATCTTTCCTTTCAGGTTTCATTCCGGACCGCTGCCAATTGCCCATTGTGTTGTACCAGACGCAATAAAATGACTACCTACCTACTTTTGAAACCAAACTCCTTTTATGTTTCAGCTTTCTTTTGGGTATGTAAGTATCATTAATTAACGAACATGAACATAACGAGGAACATCACAGGTTATTGGCGTAGGTCCGGTATCAATCCCTTAAGGAATAGATCAAAGGTCAGCACCACGGTCAGATGATGAATTAAACTTTAGACTACGGCCGGTACAGCAGTTGTACCATGATCGCGCCAAGAAAGAATTTAGACAACGACCAGTACATCAGTTGTACCTTGAAAGTTATAAGAATCACGCCAAGAAAAAATTTAGCCAACGGTCAGTACATCAGTTGTTCCTTGAAAGTTATAAGAATCGCGCCAAGAAAGAATTTAGCCAACGGTCAGTACATCAGTTGTACCTTGAAAGTTATAAGAATCACGCCAAGAAAAAATTTAGCCAACGGTCAGTACATCAGTTGTTCCTTGAAAATTATAAGAATCGGGCCAAGAAAGAATTTAGCCAACGGCCAGTTCATCAGTTGTTCCTTGAAAGTTATAAGAATCACGCCAAGAAAGAATTTAGCCAACGGCCAGTTCATCAGTTGTTCCTTGAAAGTTATAAGAATCACGCCAAGAAAAAATTTAGCCAACGGTAAGTACATCAGTTGTTCCTTGAAAGTTATAAGAATCACGCCAAGAAAAAATTTAGACAACGACCAGTACATCAGTTGTTCCTTGAAAGTTATAAGAATCGCGCCAAGAAATAATTTAGCCAACGGCCAGTTCATCAGTTGTTCCTTGAAAGTTATAAGAATCGCTCCAAGAAAGAGTCGCGCTTGTTATATCTATAGCCTTAGTTGGACTAAGGTTAACATTTGAGCTGGCATTCCACTCCAAACTCCCACACCACGCCAACGTGAGGACATTTAAGGCCACAACTTGCATCAGTCGCCTTTGTACATGATGCGACATTTGGCCGGATTCGAACTCGCAACCCTTCGGTTTTTATTTCGTTACTACTCTTCCAACTGGATTAACCTGACACTCAATAGAGCATGTTTGGAGAGCTCGAGCTGAGCAGAGATGATTTTTGGTTGTGCTTGTTAAGAACCGAGTTTGGACCATTCTTTCATGATTGCAGAACCCACGACCTTGGCATACTAATCCCATTCTGAGATATTGTAAAGTCGCGGAAGAAAACGATCCTTCATTTTGAGCACTATTCATACAAGATCAAATTCAGAGATATCATTTATTAGGGAATAACTTCCTCTACAACCTCTACAAATTCAAATCCAAAAACACAACCGGTCGTAGAATGTCGTCTATGTACCGCTGTGCTGTAAGTGAACCGGAGACAGCGTACGGCTGCGCTTCATAAGTATGCCAGAAATGGCTACCAAAGGGTCCGGCTATCAAAAGAGATGGCACCCCACACCATAACACCCTGTTGTGGGCATGTGTGGCTTGCAGGGTAGGAATCCCACGCTGCCCTGGACGTCTCCAAACTCGTCTGCGGTTGTCGTCAGGACACAGTTGGAAACCGGACTCGTCACTAAAGACTATACGTCCTCAGTCAGCACCATTCCAAATGGATCGAGCCCGACACCATTGTAATTCTGTACCTTCTTGGTGAGTCGATTTGTTTGTTATAGAGAGTATATTCCCACAATGATGACTAGATGAGGACAAGGAATAAATTTTTTAGTGATGCAAAGCAGAAATTTTGAATTATATGACATGCACACGCTGTAGTTTCTCTAAAAGATTTTTTTCTGTGCAGTTTTAAGCCAAAGGCTGAATATAAGCTTCGTTATTTTTAGATGAAAAGGAGTTAGACCTCTAAGGAATGGTCTTTGCACTTGAATCACGACTAAATTTAGCCAGACACTATTAAACCGGTTGCTTCTGTTTAAACTCAATAGAGGCCACACATGTATGATTTTTTTACCTCTTTAACCATCTTGGAGGGATTTTAATACAACTCTCTTAACCGAAGATATATTGCAGGAACAAGATTTTGATTCCATAACCTATATTTCAGCACACGAAGTCAATCCACGATCCTAAAAGGGGTGGCAAACCTTTGATCGAAGCACCAATAAACCATTCTTTAATGAGAATAATCGTGGTAATGATAGAAAATTAACGTTGCACTTTAGTAACAAAACGGGCTATTAGCGATGGTCCGGGATCAATCCCCAAGTGTTTTATTTTCAATCTTGAAACCTTTGAACAAGCTATGACGAACGGAAGAAATACTTTTGATGTAGCTTGTGTTTTCATATTTTTCAAAGTATGACACAGGAGATTGCTATAAAGTACCGACTGTTAATTTATTTCTGTGGAGTTGAAGTTCGAAGAGTGGGGTGCCAGCTCAGGTGTTATTGTATTTTGACCGTGGTTCACAATTTCGAAGCGTTGTCTCTGAACCTTTCCCAAAGGGATTTATTCCAGACCATCGCTAATAAAACGTAGTACTGTTCCAGTGCAACATTAACTACCGACCAATCATGTTTTAATAGCTATCACATGGTATCACTAACAAACAGAAAGATTTTTGAAGGAATATTATTATACATAAACTATTGGCGTTGGCCTTCGATAAGCCTGCAGATGTTACGAGTTAAAATCAATTACACAATTATATCGTAGCCGGTATCCAGGAGAAAAGCCTGTGCCTGCGAAAGCGCAAAACCTAATCGCGGAGCATCAACTACTCTCGGAGCATCAGCGAAACCTACTCACGGAGAATCAGCCAAACCTAAAGCCCTGGATAGTGACTTAAGTAGCGACAGCCTTTTCCCCGGTGCTTTCGTGCCGCTTTTGCTTTTGATTGGACGTCAAGAGTCACGTGGGAAAATAGTCGCCATTTTGGGGATTAGCTCGGAATGAGTGCAATGTACATGTAATGGTAGTCTGCTGTCTTTCATTTCATTAGCATATTAATTTTCGAAATATTTAATATATCGTTTGATAGATGATTTGAGATACGAAGATGCCCACTTGTTCTGCTTTTGGCTGTACGAATAGCTCAAAAACCGGATTCAAATTGTATCGTTTACCAGCAGGAAAACAAAATAAAGAACGAAGGAAACTGTGTGGTTGCATAGGATTGGAAGGGATAAATGGATTCCAAATGTGAACACCAAATTGTGTAAAGGAAGTTTGAATTTTATTTTTTACTTTTAATCGAGTTTCTTAACAGTACTTTTATGAGTAATGTTGTGCAAGTACAAACCTATCGCCTTTAATATGCACGCCTGTCAAAATATTTACCAGTTTCAAACATGTAATTTAATTTAAATAATGATAGGTTTATTAAATAAAAACCAAAATGTTTTCATTTAAGTCTTCTGAAGTGATTAATGTTTAATTTATTTCGTTATGAACTTTAGATTTAAATTAATTTTTTTAAATCCAACTATGTAGGTTATTGCTTTGAGATAATTTGAAGTCGCTTAAAAGCTGTTTCATTCATAGGAGCAAAAAAATTACTATATTTTTAGAAAATGGTTAGTAATACAATAAGGCTGTTAATATGTAGTTCTACAATCATATTAATTAAGTACATAAATATTCTTATGTATTAAAAAGAGACAAATAAGTATATTATGTGTATGTTTATATGTATTATCCTAAAGTGTGTGTGTTTGTAAAGAAAATAGTAAAACTAATTAATAGCTTTGCAATTTTACATATTTAAAATGAAAAAAATCTGAATTTTGAAACAATTCTAAATTTTGTTAAAATGTTTTAAAGTATTTTATGAATTATCAATAAATTGTTTCATAATTTATAGTAACATTATTTATTTGTTTTTCTTTAGACTTTTAGACATTTTTATTTTAAAATCAAATTACTTAATTTTTAAAAATTTAGAAAAAGCTATGTTGATTTATAAGATATCAAAATAGAAAACAACGTAGTTCGTGCTGAATTGGATACTGATTTGTTTTTATTT
The DNA here is from genome assembly GCA_947359465.1 of Metellina segmentata. Classification (NCBI taxonomy): domain Eukaryota; kingdom Metazoa; phylum Arthropoda; class Arachnida; order Araneae; family Tetragnathidae; genus Metellina; species Metellina segmentata. Next base: position 107,836,258 of record OX375881.1, on the reverse strand, counting down.
TATTCCTCTAACATAATTTTTATTTTTGAAAGGTACATTTTACAGAAGATCAATTCGAAAATCATAGAGCTGATAACGGGCGCCTTCTGAAACAAACTGCAGTTCCTTCAGTTTTTAGCCATCGACCTCCCTTAAAATCAAGCATTTTAAAAATTTCCCTCAATGTTGTAACTTAATGTTTAAAATTGTAAATATTTTTTTTGAGTGCATTTATTAATTAAAAAGAAAAATAGAGCTTTTCAACAGAGAAATTTTTTTAAATGTTCTAGCAAGAGCATTGGCATGAGAATTGCCACTTCAGAGATTAAGTAATTTCAAAGTATTTTGCTTGCTAATAGCTTTTAGGTATTGTGGATTATTATTATTTGTAAAACTTGTACTTGTATCTTCAATTATTATTATTAAATAAAATATGAAATTTTTCTTATAGTTTCTGTGGCTTTATTTAGATTCATAGATGATTTATTATTGCATTCATTATTGGTATCATAAATATCTATTACAAGAGAATGTCTAACTAGAAATTTTTAATTAGTGTTAGAATGTATGACTTTAATTTGAATTTAATTTTAAAGAAACTCAAAGGTTGGTATAATTTTGTGCATTTTGATGCACATAATTGTAAATTAAAAAAGAATCATGACTAAACAGTATATAATATTAATTATTCATGGTAAAAAATATTATTTGGGGTTTAAGAAATGCATTATTCATGCTAAAAATGTATTACTCAGCATTAAAGAAATGCAATTATTGCTAAATTTACATGCAAATCTACCACTTTGGCTGCTACACGCTACAAAACGCGAACCCATTTAAGAATCGAGGGTTGAGATTTTTTTACTTCCTTACAAATCAATTTTCAAAAATCAGTCAGAAAGTCCTTTGTGCTTTAAAAAAATGAATTTTTATGCATTTAATTTTTAAGGATATATTTAATAGTCTTTAAACATTTGTAAAGTCCACATTCAAGAAGCGAAACTCCGTTTTTCCCCATTAGGAACATTGGGAGAAAGTTACGTTTGTCCCCAAAATGGCGGACGATTGAGCTTGTCGCTACTTAAGCTATGGATCCAGGGCTTTAGCCAAACCTACTCACGGAGAATCAGCCAAACCTACTCCCGGATCATCAACTAAGCCTACTTCACGTGGTCTACTAGATCCCGACGCCATCCCAATAGACCAAGAGATAGGACACGTTTTATTTACCCGAGTTTACCATAAACTTTGTTGTGTGCTTAAGATTACCCATAACCCACAGTCTTCAAAAAGGTATTTCTTAAGGTTGGTGAGTGGTGGGGGGCCGAGTAATGACGTCATCAATATGGCTGCCGCGCAAACGTGTGACACTTTACTTAAACGAACCTAGCTCCTCAACGAAGCGTCGTAGAGCATTGTACTTTTTTTTAAATTACTCGTAATTAAATATCCATTGTTTTATGTAGTTACAATATAGTTCAGAGGGGAATAGTTTTCCTGATATTTAGCCCCAAACGTACATTTTACGAGTTTTTGTGTTTCATAGTGAATGTTTAAAGCCCAACAACTCTTAAACCGCTAAGACAATAAAAACAAGGCAAGATTTAAAATGTTTGCTAAGATTGTAGGGATTTAGAAAATACCATAAACATGTCTATGGATGAATAACGAGATAGTAAATGGCGGTTATTGCCCTACTCTTGAAGCCAAGAACTGCTTGACCAGCCCGCTGTGGTTGGGATCTTGAGAGTTAACACCTCTCTGATATATTAGTTTGGAGTTGTAATGTATTATAATCACAAACAAAGACTAAATAACAAGCAAATAAATTAAATAATTTAAATATATATTTCGTCGATTGTATTATGCGTATTTTCATAGTAGTACTTATGGACCTCTAAAATATGTTTTGATAATTACTCTAACGTAACTTTTATCTGCTAATTAACTAAATCTAAAACTAATGCTAAATCTTACAATAGATATCAAATTTAAAAAAGTGCTTTAAACAAAAACAATTTAAAATTAGCACTTGCGTTCTTGTTTAAGTAGTTTTTTTTAATCTACCGTTTTTATCATCGGATTCTGTGTCACTATCACTGCTTTTTAAAGCAACTTGATCATATGCAGAAGTATCGTCATTTTCAGGCGTAATATAATGCCAGGTGACATAGGCCCTTCATACCACTTAACCTGGTATTTCCTGTTTTCTAAGTTCCATCCATGACAGGTTGGGTCAATGTTTTCCAGAGGGTTACAGAGGTGTGCACGTTTCCACATCCAAGATACAGCATTGCTCCGCTTGACTTTTTGTTCCAAAGCAGCTTTTGAAGGAGGAAGAATAGGAGCAACAGGCCTAAGTTTTGTCAACGGTTTATTTGTTAGCAGAGGAGACGGTTTCTTTTTTTAAATACTGTATCGCACTTCTGATACTGAGACGTACGAAGGATGGTCATACATACCACACACAAATGTCTCTACACCAATCAGCAATGATTCATCCACCAAGACAGATTCTCCTAATTTAAACAGATTTTTTTGATGAGCCATGCTTTTTGTGAGAATATTAAAAGGTTTTATTTTACCATGTCTGGTAAAAGCAGCAGTGTAATCTGAACCAGTCAAGGCGTGAAAGTCTGGCAGGCCGTCAGCTATTTCACTTCCTATTTCTTTTGCTATTTTTGAGACGTTAATATATTTTCTAGAGTTGTTTGAAGATACACACCACATTCAAACCATAAGGGTGCATTCTTTAAGTTCTTTTGGTGATAGATCATTAACGCAAAAATATCCGAATCGTTTGATCGCACCAAAATATTTTTCTCTTCACCATTTCGAGTCGTGTGTGTAATATCCCAAATTATCCTCTTATCTGCTTCATTGTGTTGGCATGCAAGTTCTAGCGCCTCATTTACGTTCATGTAAGCAAGTGACAATATTTAGAAGATCTCCATTTTTTAAATAAAAACTTTGTTAAAGATGTCTTGAACGATTCTCTTCTTAGTGTCACTGAAGACTTTTTTGGAGTTTTTGTTCAGGTTCAAACATTTTTATTTCAGTCACTAGTGTTTTAGCATTATGTATGTCATGTTCCGTATCCTTAATAGTTGGAGTGTCATAGACGTCAAACACTAAGTGAATTTCTCTGGCTTCTTCTTTACAGATTAATCCCTGAATGTTGTTGGCAAGAGCTCCATAGTTATCCGGGAATTGAATTATGTGCAGAATGAGTATAGCATCAAAGACTATTGTGTCCACAGTAAGTGGAGCAGATACGATGTCTTCTTTTTGAAGTTCTTCACTTATGCATCAGTTTTGATTTGCATGTTTTATTCAGTGAGTCGTCCATCTGTCCAAGAGCTAGGGGAACTGGGGTAAGAGGATAGGACAAAGCATCCCTCATAACAAAATTTTGTTCAGAGGCAATATTGGTCTTGCAAAAAGATCACGCGTGCATTTTACGACATGGAGTTTTTAATCTGACCATTGGATAGTTTTAGAAGCACACACAGAAGCACAGTTCAAAACAATTTTTCTTGGTATTGGAAGTTCAACATTGGGTGGGATGGGATTAAGTTTTCGCATCATTGAAATGAAATTGGACACATAAGTAAGCGTAAGGGATTGGGGTACGGAATCAGTTGTAAAAAGATCAGATGGTAAACGCAAAGTAGTACCATAAACAAGTTGAGAACTGGTCGCATTGATATCCTTCTTAAGAGAAGAGTGTAGACCTAATAAAACTATGGGTAAAACTTCCGTCCACTTAGTGTGTTCATGAGCTGTTATGGCTGCTTTGAGGTGCCTGTGAAAGCGTTCAATCATCCCATTTGATTGAGGATGATAAGCAGAAGAAATAATTCTATTAGTGCCTAAAGTATTTGTGAGTTCACGAAGAAGATTAGATTTAAAATTTTGTCCCTGATCCGAAGTAATAGTGACTGGTGTACCGAATCTGCAAATCCAACCGTGGAGGAGAGCTCTAGCAGTGGTTTCTGCTGTCAAATCCGTGGTGGGAATGGCCTCAGTCCATCGGGTGAATCTATCAATGATGGTTAAGCAATATCGGTAGCCATCGGAAGGTGGATAAGGTCCGATAAAATCAACGTGAATATGCGCAAAACGCGCGTCGGGTAAAGCAAATGTGCTAAGTGGAGCTTTGATATGCTGAAATACTTTTGCTCTCTGACATTTATTACAACCACGTACTTTGTCTTTGATGAACTTTTTCATACCAGGCCACACAAATCGGCTTGAAATTAAATTAGTTGTATCTAAAATACCTGGATGGGAGAGATAATGAAGGTTTTCAAAAACAGTAAGTCGCAGAGATTTTGGAACAAATGGTCGAGGGTTTTCAGTGGATTTATCACAATATAAGTGTATATCTTCAAGTGGAAAGTAGTGTTTTTCCAATTTTAGTGATGTTTCCGAGTTGAGTAAGTTTGACAGTTCCTCATCGTGCAGTTGTGTGTGTTGTGTTCCTCTGCAAACATTTTATAGTCAAGTGAAGGAGTTTTTGAAATGGCATCAATCTCGATCCGAGATAAAGCATCTGCAGCAATGTTGTCTTTACCACTAACATGCCGAATGTCAGTGGAAAACTGCGAAATGAAATCTAAATGTCTTAGCTGGCGTGGTGAACATTTATCTGCCTTCTGTTGAAAAGCAAATATCAGCGGTTTTTGATCGGTATAGATGAAAAAGTCTCTGCCTTCTAGTATATGTCGAAATTTTTTTATTGATGAATAAATTGCTAGAAGTTCACGATCATATGTAGACCACTTTTTCTGACATTTGTTAAGTTTTATGGACATGAATGCTATAGGTTCCCACTTTCCTTCGGTAGATTGCATCAGAGAACTACCAATTGCAACGTCCGATGCGTCAGTCCAAAGACTAAGTTGAGCACTGGGAATCGGATATCTAAGTAAAGTTGCTTTGGCAAGTGCCTTTTTTGCATCAGAAAACGCAGTATCTGCAGCAGTTGTCCAATCAAGTGGATTTTCAGGGGATTTTCTAGTTCGAGTAGGTTTCTTTTTGTTCCGATTATACCTTCTAAAAGTTGTATCATGGGTGCTGAAAGGAAGCACAACAGGAACAACAAGAACTTTAATAAACAATAATAGGTTAGTTACATGATTCGTCTCGCCTTCAGTACGAGTGCGTCTGCTGGTGTTAGTATTCAAAGACCGACTTTATACAGGGTGGTCCCGAATTCATGGTACAAACTTTAATGGTAGGTACAGGACATTGTAACAATGATTTATTGTATAGGAATGTATAGTCGCAAGTGACGCGGTGAGGCGTAAACAGGGGAAATAAAAGGAAAGAGAAATGGAGTGATCGGTTGGTATCATTGCCGGTAGAGGGCAGTAGATGTCTAGCCGCTGTTGAACATGATGCATCGCAGTAGGGAAAAGCGCCATTCACAATTGTGCTGCCGTAGACGATGGGTGACTTTACGTATGCAGAAAAAGCAGACATGCATTACATGTACGGCCGTGCAAATGGTAACGGCAGAGCTGCGTTACGAATGTATCGCGCGGAGTATCCTGATCGACGAATGCCGGATCATAGAATTTTTCAACGGTTACATCGTCAACTTTGTGAAACAGGTGCGTTCGACGTCAACAGACATGGCGCTGGTCGAGTAAGAGCTGTACGCACTCCAAGGCTGGAAGAAAGCATCTTGAACATTGTGGCTGATAGACCCGAGTCAAGCACAAGAACTGTTGCGCGTGACGTAGGTGTGAGTCATCAGACTGTATGCAGAGTGTTAAACGAAAATCGCTTACACCCCTTCCATTTTCAGAAAGTACAAGCATTGAATCCGGCAGATTATCCTCGCCGCGTGAACTTCTGCCTGTGGGTGATGCAGCAATGTGCGTTGCAGCCGGATTTCGTAGATTATGTGCTATTTACAGATGAAGCGACATTTTCACGCGAGGGTGTCTTTAATGCGCACAATTCCCATGTGTGGGCAACCGATAATCCACATGCAACGCGTCGACATGCGTTTCAACAACGTTTCAGTATTAATGTGTGGGCTGGTATTGTGAACGACTTTTTGATTGGCCCATACTTACTACCCACGCGGCTCACTGGCGGAAGCTATCTTATTTTTCTGAAAGTAGTGTTACCACAACTGCTGCATGATGTTCCGATCGCCATTCGTAACCGCATGTGGTTTCAGCACGATGGGGCGCCAGCACACTTCAGCATTGATGTACGGAATTACCTGAATGCCACGTTTGGTACTCGATGGATTGGGCGTGGTGGACCAGTCCCTTGGCCACCCCGATCTCCCGATTTATCGAGCCTCGATTACTTTTTATGGGGACATCTAAAGCATCTTGTTTATGAGACTCCAGTTGACTCAGATGAGGATCTCATCGCTCGCTTATCTGTAGCTGCTGCAGGTGTGCGTGAAATACCAGGCATCTTTGAACGTGTACGCCAATCGCTCCACCGACGCTGTCAAGCATGTATCGATACTGGTGGACGCAATTTTGAACAATTACTGTAAACATGACACTTGTCAACAACGCTTTCAATAAAATCTTTGTTTTTCCTTTCGGCCGTTATTTCCCCTGTTTTCGCCTCACCGCGTCACTTGCGACTATACATTCCTATACAATAAATCATTGTTACAATGTCCTGTACCTACCATTAAAGTTTGTACCATGAATTCGGGACCACCCTGTATACAACTCTGCGCTACGGCAGAGTGGAGCGCCATCTACTGGGTGAATACTACAATTTCTTGGATCACTAACATACAACGTCTTAAAATTTTCAAAGGCCTCTGTGCCTTTGAAGTATGCACTAAGTAGATCTTTGCTTACTTTATCGTACACAACATGCCCATTTGATATGTTTCTAAAAGGAGTTTATCTGTCCATTTCTTCAAAAGGATCGGAAATGTTCTTGAGTGAAGATATTACACACTCAACATCTTTGTTGTCTTTTTCGATCCGACTTTCTTGAAGGTCCTCTTTAGAGTCTGGTTTCCTGAATACATTACTGCCTTCTAACAAACTTGTTACTAATTGCTCCGTCATTATCTAGTTTTCATCCATCTAGCCCTAGCTGAATCAGAGTTGGCAAACGCTGTAATATTAATCATGCATCCATCCATACAAAATTAAAATTTGTAAGCAGATTATTACCCTTATCAAGATAAAAATTTCTTACTGCAATATTTTCCTAATATGTTACAGATGCAGAATGTTTCTTTCGATTCGGCTAATTTCGGTAAAACGTATTAATATTGCCATTGCAACAATTTTAAATTTTCTTAGATTGCAAAAAAAAGTCAAAACATTTATTAGATACAATAGCCACCTCTTCTTTATCTTAAATTTAGAAGTGCAATGTTAATTTAGCATTAGTTAATTAGCTGGTAAATATTACAATAGAGTAATTATTAAAACATATTTTTAATTCTTAGGTACTACTATGAAGACACTTACAATACAAAAGACACAATATACATAAACATTTGTTATTTAGTCTTAGTTTGTGATTATAATACATTACAACTCCATACTAATACATCAGAGAGGTCAGTGTTAACTCTCAAGATCCCCGCCACAGCGGTCTGGTCAAGCAGTTCTTGGCTTCAAGAGTAAGACAATGCCCGTCATTTAGTATCTCGTTATACCTCCATAGCCATGTTTATGGTATTTTTTTAATCCCTACACACAATCTTAGAAAACATTTTAAATCTTACCTTGTTTCTATTGTCTTAGCGTTTTAAGAGTTGTTGGGCTTTAAACATTCACTATGAAACACAAAAACTCGTAAAATGTACGTTTGGGGCTAAATATCAGGAAAACTATTACACTTATTAACTATATTGCACTTACATAAAACAATGGTTATTTAATTACGAGTAATTTAAAAAAAAGTACAATGCTCTACGACGCTTCGTTGAGGAGCTAGGTTCGTTTAAGTAAAGTGTCACACGTTTACGCGGCAGCCATATTGATGACGTCATTACTCGGCCCCCCATAACTCACCAACCTTAAGAAATACCTTTTTGAAGACTGTGGGTTATGGGTATTCTTAAGCGCACATCAAAGTTTATGGTAAATAAAAGTGGTCTATCTCTTGGTCTACAAGGGAAGTTCGATAAAAGTAAATCCAGATACCTGTTTAATTTTGTTGTTATTTAAAATTGAACAGGGGGGTTTACACAAGAAATGCATGTCAGTGTTTTAAGAATATTATTGAAAGTTAAGTTGAGAATATTGTTTTGTGTAAAACTTAATGATTAAGAGATATTTAATAGGGTACAATACTATTATGTTAGGATTGCATAGTGGAATATCTACACTCTATAACAAAAAAAATCGACGCACCAAGAAGGAATCATCCGATTGCTTTGAAATTTCGTATGCAAACATGTTTTGACCAAATATGCAAATGTTTAAAATTTGGTGTCCAATGAATAATAGTGCGATCTCCAGCGCATCGGAACTGCGCATCCAGCAGATGTATATAAGAAGTTGTTCTTGAACTGTTGTTAAAATTTTCTGCTGCATTACGATTTATGATACCTTTCAACGACTGAAAAAATGCCTCGCTGCAGGATTCGAGCTCAATACGAGCAACTTTTAGAGTTTTAAAGAGGTCGTATCATTGGATTGAAAGAGGCAGGTTGGGCAAATCAGACAATCGCTCGTCATGTGAGTCGAAGCGATGCGGCGATTAGAAGATGCTGGCAAGATTGGGTGGACAATGGCAGATTTCAGCGTCATGATGGTAGCGGTCGACGTAGGGCCGCAACAGATCGCTAGGACAGAGTGATTGTCAGATCAGCTGTCACAGCGCCTGATTCATCGCTATCAACCATCAGTGGTGCGACCCACACACGAGTGTCTACCATGACCATTCACAGACGGCTGAGAGAGCGAAATCTACGCTCGTACCGACCTCTACTCCACCTGCCACTTACACCTGCACACTGTCGAGCCAGATTACAGTGGTGCTTGGCTCGATCAGGCTGGAATGATGCTGATTGTGGACGTATAGTCTTTAGCGACGAATCCCGCTTCCAACTGTGTCCTGACGATCATCGAAGACGTTTCTGGAGACGCACAGGTTAGCGTGCCAATCCTGCTTTCACTATTGCACGCCACACGGGCCCTCAACAAGGAGTTATGGTCTGGGGTGCCATTTCCCTTGATAGTCGGACCCCTTTGGTCGTCATTAGAGGTACACTTACTGCTCTGCTATACGTTGACGACATTCTGAGACCTGTTTTGCTATCGTTCCTTTCGCAGTACCCTGGGCTTATTTTTCAGCAAGGCAATGCCAGACTACATACGGCACGTGTTGCTTTGAACTGTCTTCAAGCTTTTCAAACACTTCCTTGGCTAGCCATATTATCAGATCTCTCTCCCATCGAGCATGTCTGGGATATGATGGGAAGGCGACTGCATCCGGTAGGGAATGTTGATGGCGTAGTCCGACAATTGAAGCAAATTTGGCAAGAAATACCGTAGGATTCCATCCGGGAGCTTTTGGGTCTATGCCACGCCGTGTGGCAGCTTGCATCCAGGCTAGAGGCGGGTCAACACCTTATTGAGCTCGTTACTGTAACTCTGAAATAAATCATTCAATTGTTCTGAAATTTTAATCATTTTCTATTCTGTACATAATTTTCCTATCCACCAATTTTTGTCTCCATCGGACAACTCTTTCTTGGTGCGTCGATTTTTTTTTGTTATAGAGTGTAACTTAAGTAGTATCAGAATATCGTAGTGTATAAAAGTATAGGTATACTTTAGGACACAAGAGTGTTGTAAATGTTCTGTTATTGTGTATTGAGGGCCAAAACGAAGTTAATATTGTTGTTAGTGTATATATACGTAATTGGTGTAATTGTCTACGGAACATAGTATATAAGAAACAATACAAAATGGTAGATGTTATACGGTAAATGCTATATATAGGTGGAAGTGTGCAACAGAATATTAACTGAGTTAAAACTAGAATAAGTTGGCAGTAGAATACAAGGATAGAAAAAACTTGTTTAGTTAAGGTTAACAAAACAAGTTAAAGATAAATTATTTTTGGTATAAAGTATTATATTAGTTGGAGGCAATCTAGTGTAAAAAGGGGGAAATGACTTTTCTATTGAGAACGAAGAAAGCTTATCTCATCTCTCTGGCTCTGAAACTGAAATTGGAGTTGAATCCAAGAATGACAGTGATAGGGTTAAGTGAAATCATAAGTAGCAGTGAAAGGTATGAGGAAGAGATGGTTAAGGCACTTCTGGAAGGTATTGTTAATGACGGAAAGAGAGGGAGAGTGAAGAAAAAGAACAGTAAAAATTAGAACGCGAAGATAAGAGATTAGAATTAGAACACGAAGATAAGAGATTAAGAAGGGAACAGGATATTAAGTTAAAAGAGTTAGAAATCAAACTGAAAGAACAAGAAAACCGGAGATCACTAGAAAGCACGGGTAGGAGGGTGATCTAGTTAAATACGTAAGACTTGTTAAGGAACAACTACCAAAAACCCCACACAGAAATGAAAATTGGATATTTTTCTTCCATCAAGCGGAAACGATCTTTAAGGTTTATTCGGTACCAGAAGAGTATTTGGGAAAAATTATTTTACATATATTATCATATCTTAGTAGTTTAACGAACAATTTAGATATTGAGAAACTTGCTGATTACAATCAATTAAATAATCCGTTTTAGCGGAGAATAAACTAACCCCATTGCAGCACAAAAGGACTTTTGAGAATTGTGGGAAAATACCAGGAGAAAACTATGTACAATGCGCTGCTCGGATAAGAACTATTTTGAATATTATTTAAAAAGCCGAGATATTTCGTCGTTACAGGATTTAAAAGATCTGGTAATGGCGGATAAAATAAAAGAATTATCGTCAAACCGCGTTAAATCCCACATTCTAGTCAAAGAGGGAGAAAAATGGTTTAAACTAAACGAGTAGGTGAGGGAAGTAGATATTTATCTGGAAGCTCAACCTCATGGGAGTTCGTCAGATAAATTTAGTCGCGACATAGGGGTGAGGAATTGGAGGTTAGAAAGTAATAGAAACGAGAGGGATGGATAGAGAATTAGAGATAATAGGAGTAATAGAGATTGTATCGTTAAGACGAATAACTATGAGAACGGTATAGATTACAATTACAAGACAAGGGGAAAACTGAAGGTTGTTTCCTATGTGAGGAAATAGGGCACTATAAATCAGAATGACCAAAACTAAGGGATCAGAAAGGTAGGGAAAGGAAGATTAACCAGGTGGTTAGCTAAACAGATTTGGCGGTGGATAATTACCCGTTGAAAGGGGATTAAACAAAGTGGCCGTACATTTTGAAATTCCGGAAGGGAATCAAGAGGGGGAATTTCCTCGGGAAGAACAGGGATATTAGTAATACAGCTGGGATATTAATAATACAGCTGAGATATTATCAACACAGTTGAGAATGGGATATTACACTGCTGGCCACCGTAAATGCAACACCCTGAAGAAAGCATGCAAATAATATGAAATTTACAACATGCATTAGCGGAGGTGAGATATGTAAATGATTAGAATTTCAGCGCAGACGCACATCACGCGCGCCTGTGGGGTCACTTCAAAGCGCTATTTAAGGCTTGGAGATTTCGACGATTTCAAGTACGGCAATTGTGTTTTTCTTGCGGTTTAAAAAAAAACGATCAATTATGCCTCGTAGAAAACAGCGATCATCTTTTGATCAAGTATCCGAGTTCGACAGAGGAAGGATAGTGGCCTACCGAGTTTGAGGATTATCTTTCAGGGAAATCGGTAGTCGTGTTGGACGCAACCAAACAACTGTAATGCGGATATGTGATCGCTGGATGCAGGAGGATACAACGACGGACCGACGTGTTCGATCGCATCCACCTCAGTGCACCACTTCACGTGATGACAGGCATATTGTGCGTATGGCAGTGACGGATAGTTCAGCCACATCACGAACCATAGCACAGCACATTCAGTCTGTAACGCATCATCCAGTGTCTGCGCGTACCATTCAACGCCGTTTACTGCAGAGTGGTCTGTCCGCAAGACGTCCATTGCTTCGTCTATCCTTGACGCAGAACCACAGACGTCTCCACCGCCAATGGTGATATGAAAGAAGGATGTGGACGGCAGAATGGAATGAAATTGTCTTTACTGACGAGTCACGCTTCTGTCTGCAACACCACGGTGGTCGGAAACCGTGGAGAGAGGATGCTGAACAGCTGCGTTATGCACCCACACTGGTTCTGCACCGGGTATTATGGTATGGGGCGGTATTGGATATTACTCTCGCACTCCTCTAGTACGCATTGCCGGTACTTTAAACAGCCAGCGCTACATCTCCGAGGTGTTGGATCCAGTTGTCCTTCCTTACTTTCAGGGCTTGCCCACAGCCATATTTCAACAGGATAATGCGCGACCACACGTGGCACGCATTGTCCAAGGGTTCTTCGTCAATCGCCAGATTGAATTGCTTCCCTGGCCAGCTCGCTCTCCGGATATTTCGCCGATAGAAAACATGTGGTCCATGGTTGCTCAACGATTGACCCAGATTACATCCCCAGCTGCCACACCAGATCAACTTTGGCAACGTGTGGTAGCTGCTTGGTCTGATGTACTCCAAGAACACATCCAAAGTCTCTTTGAATTAACGCCGAGGTGTGTGGCAGCGGTGATCTCCAACAATGGCGGCTACTCTGGCTACTGATTTTGGCAGTAACCACACTTCACAGAAGTCTATAAATTTAATCATTTGATACTTGGTCAACATGTTATCTACAAAATAAATTTTGTTGTGATATCTCTTGTCTTTCTTGGTGTTGCAATTTGGGTGGCCAGCAGTGTACAAATGGGATATTGGTAATACAACTGGGATATTATTAATACAGTTGGGATATTATTAATACAGTTTTGATATTATTAATACAGCTGGGATATTTTTAATACAGCTTGTATATTATTTATACAGCTGGGATAATATTAATACAGCTGGTATATTGGTAATACAGCTGAGATATTGTGAATACAGCGGGGATATTATTAATACAGTTGGGGCATAAGTATTATACCGTTTGGGATATGATGAGTAGTTCAGATATTATTACGATGAGTAGATTTAAGAAAATTTGACACTTTGACTTATGGTCAAAGTATACTGTTGCACACTGACCATAATCCATTAAAATATCTAGCGGAAGGTGTACCCAAAAATGCCAGACTTCAGAGGTGGGCATTGGCTCTACCTCGGTACAATGTAGCAATAGCTCATAAGCCAAGTACTTTAAATGCCGATGCATTAGCGAGAATGTATAAAAAGCAATGCGATTGATTTTATGATCACTAAAGACATGTGCTGTACTGTATCAGTATATAATATAATATAGTAATTTAATTGGTTTTGTTTATACGAAACAACTGTTTTTTTTATGAGTATGTTTTATAGATTATTAGGATTCTTTTTTATTAGGGTTAAAATTTAGGTTTTTTAAGTAAATTGTTTTGTCATCCTACGTTTACTGATAGTTTAGGATATAAGTTTTGTGATCTCATGCATGAGAGACTCATTTCAGGCATACTTGCCGACTTGGGGACGCAAACATCAATACACCTTTTGGGTATCTGGATTTTGAATGATGACGTTGCCATAAGGACAATGGACACGGAGTTGGACTCCACGGGGGTCCCCCTCTTTGATGGGGAAAGAAACCCGTTTGGAGAAGGGGTAGAAAAGAGGACTTGCACGAAGGCCAGCAAGGAAGACAGACGCGTTGGTTTGAGCAGGAGATCGTTGGGGATGATTCCCGTTAGTGTATGATCGACTGAATGATAATGTACATATTATATAATTTGCATAGCTTATAATCAAGATTTTGGTTTCAATAAATATTGAAATATGCTCATGGATCAGTTTTACTGCTTGGGGGACAAGGCAGAGAATTAGGAAAAACGCCTAAAGAAAGAACCGTCACACATACTTTTACCTATTTTGACATACTTACATGCGATTCTCGATCTACGACACCGATTTTCGACAACCGACTTTGGACTCTCCTGATAATTGACTTTTGAATTGATTAAACTTTGAACACATCATCTTCATACTATATTATTTTGAAACATTCATTCACATAATAGCTACGTAACAATAAACGTTTCCTACCTCCACTTCGTGTGACATCTATCAATTCAGTAAAAACATCACGACAACATGTTTTTACTTATATTTAATTAAATGACATCAAACTTAAAAAAGGGGGATTGAGAGATATTAAGAGAGGCACTTGGTTACATTCCAGGAAGAGAGAAACTTCTCCTCTACTGGCACCCCCATAGGAGGATGGTTCGTGGTTGAGCAGCTCTTCCCTTTCTATGGGCAGCTCATACGACAGGTACTCGTCAATAACCTCCGAATTCATGTAGTGCTCCATCACGACCAAAACCTGCATTGCCAATAACGAAGTTCGTAACTGACAAAACGTCGTAATTTGCAATGCTAAATATTTGTAAGCGTATGGTGTAGAGGCGGCTGCTGCAACTTAAATCTGTCGTGGCAATAGCCGACCAACACGTCGGGTTGGTGTGAAAGTTTGGAGAGTGGGGTGCCAGCTCGAGTGTTGCCTCGTCATCTGACTGTGGTTCAAAATTACGCGGTGTTGTCCTCGGATCTTTCCCAAATGGGATTGATCCCGGACCGTCGTCAATAAGCCGTTGTGTTGATCTAGTGCGACGTGAATTAAATTTACCTTACCTTACCCGGACCGTCGCCAATAGCCAGTTGTGTTGCTCCAGTGCAACGTTAATTAAAATACTTATATACCTGATAGAGTCCACGGGCCATCACGACTTAGTGAGTTTATCCACTGCGCTTTCAACCTCCGAGTTGTAGGCGGCGCAGGTTTGATTCCCCCCTGGGTGAATGTCTCTCGTCTGTGTCAGTAAAAAAATCATTGTTGCGTGTATGTCTTTTGGCTGGCGTAGTATGGCTGAATATGGCCTTTGCTAACTACAAAACCAACTAATCAAATGATAGAGAGTAGTGATCTTTCAATAACATTCGCATTACATTTCTCTATTCAGTAGAGGCCTCAGTCGAGAACCTTTAATGTACAGTGTTTTTCGAAAGCGTCTTCCCAAATTATAATGTTGGGTTGGCGTGGAAGTTTGGAGAGTGGGGTGCCAGCTCAGGTGTTGCTTCGTCATCTGACCGTGGTTCAAAATTACGAGGTGTTGTCCTCGAATCTTTCCCTTAAGGGACTGATCCCGGACCGTCGTCAATAGCCCGTTGTGTTGCTCTAGTACGACGTTAACTAAAATTACCATTACCCAAATTATAAAAGGTGGAAGAGGGGCCCACCTTTGACAAAGAATGTGTGTCTGGAAAAATGACGTGTTCAAGCGGTAGAGGGCGCTGTTTAGGTCCGTCAATAACAGACATCGTTTCTGTGGCATTTGACGTTATTCCCTGCTCGAATTTTCGACTTCATGCATCGCTACACGAATTCGGAGCTCGCAGATATGTACAGTCGCGGGAAAAAAACCCGAACCACCTCTTTATTTCGAGCTCTATTCATACTGGAGCATTCAAAGGTATTCAATACAGAATAACGTTCTGTACAAATTGCATAAGGGGACGCTATCATATCAAATTTTGCATTAACAACGAAATTTACAACAGAAATACCATGTTTTGATGCAGATAGATTCTGCATCGTTAAAGTGAAATTTCATGACTACTAGCATTCTATTCGGAGGTATTCAATCCTAAAGTTGGTGTCAATTTCAGGTATCATCTTCACATGGAAAGTCGGTATTTTTAGATTGAGATAAATTTTTGCTATCGATACTCGAATTTTAAATTTGATCGTTATTTCAAGCGCATTTTTCACCGATTCGAGAACTATTATATTTATTTTGCGACGAGATCTCCATCTAGTTATTTGAAAACGAAGTCGGAACACTTGGAACACGGGAGTCTGAGCTCCAGTAGCCCCGCCCAGTCAGGGAAGGCTCGACAGTCTTAGTAGATTCACGTGCTAAGATAGATGCCATAAATAAATGGCTTGATGATAGTCTTTGGAACAAGCACGTTCAGGCCCATTACAACATCGATGAGACTTTAGTCGTTATTGCAGACGACGACTTCGATGCCATCTTTAGAAGCTCGTCTTGGGCCTGTCTCTAAAAAAGAATTAAAAATTGACTATGGACCTACCACATATTTTGACACACCTACGTGCGACTTTCGATTTACGACACCAATTTGTGACAACGGACTTTTGGACACCCGATATTTGACACTCGATATTTGACTTTTGAATTCATTCAATCACTCAATTTAGGATGCACCATCCTTTTCACATCACGCCTCTAAGAATCCTATATTGTTTCGAAACATTCATTCACATGCAAAGCAGCAATAAATTTAAAATACTAGGGGGCCCGCCCCCTGCTCGCTAAAGCTCGCCGACCCCCGGACGATTGCTTTGCAATCCTCATTGGTTCGCTGAGCGAACCTATGCTCGCTTCGCTCGCATCAATGAAGACATGTGTCCTAGCAGAAAGGATTGTTTTCAAAATATGATACTCCAAAAAAATATTTTTCAAATCTAAATTTGCTATATTACAGAAAATATAAACAGTACCCTGGAATCAGAATTCAAATGAAAACTTTGAGCAAATTTTGAGTCGAAATGTGAGCGCTGCTTTTGAAATTGAATACCCAGTATGTTGTTTGTGTACATTTCCAGCACTCTCGAGTAACCCACACTTTTTCATTGAGTTTGTTGTGGAAATTTATAGTGCAAGCGTCTTGTTGAACTATAATTGTTGGCCTTGAAAAGGACCGTTTTTTAAATGGCACTGAAATGATCCTCCGCTTTCTTTGATTTCTAATTTTAAACTGCAACAGCTCGACTAAAAGTCTTTCATCCGATAACGCTATAAATTCAATTCGTGGTAAACAAACAATCGTGCAATGTTGACAAAACGCGATAACAAATAACGTCTTTTTTGCGTGCCACGTAAGAGAATTATATATATACTAGGGGGCCTGCCCCCTGCTCGCTGACGCTCGCCAACCCCCGGAGGATTGCTTCGCAATTCTCATTGGTTCGCTACGCGAACCTATGCTCGCTTCGCTCGTATCAATGAAGACACGTGTCCTAGCAGAAGGGATTGATTACAAAACATATTCCAAAAAAATATTTTTCAAATCTAAATTTGTTGTATTACATAAAAGATATATACAGTACCTCTGGAATCAGAATTTAAATGAAAACTTTGAGCAAATTTTTACTCGCAATGTAAGCGCTGCTTTGGAAATTGAATACCCAGCATGTTGTTTGTGTGTACATTTCCCCAGTACTCGAGCCACCCATACACTTTTTGACTGAGTTTGTTGTAGAAAGTTGTAGTGCACGCGTCTTGTTGTACTATAATTGTTAGCCTTGAAAAGGACCGTTTTTTAAATAGCCCTGAAAAGATCCTCCGCTTTCTTAGATTTCTATTACGAACCGCAACAGCTCGTCTAAAATTAATTTTTTTTCAATAAAATTTCATCCGATAACGCTATAGAATCAAATGACTCGCGAGGCTCCTAGTAAACAAACAATCGCACAATGTTGCCAAAACGCGGTAACAAATAACGTCTTTTTTGTGTGCGTGCCACGTAAGAGAAATATATATATAGATATCATACACGCCTGTTTAGGCCCGGTGAACACATCCGATTTTTCAACGTGTGGCGCCGCTGCGGCACCTAAGCCCAACTATGCACACATAACCATGAAATGACCCAGATACTCTTTTCGAGCCATTTGCGATAAATATTCTATCGAAGAAAACATGTTTATTTCGTTTACTTGGCGTAAAAAAAAAGTATATTTTAAAACTAAATAGACTTACTGGATACATCCATTCATTAATTACTATTTATATTCCATTTATTTATGAAAACAAGGTACTTCAGACCGGAGAAGCGAGTGCGGCGAGCTGCGGCGCGGTGGGGAACTGCAGTAGAAATTGCACGCAAGTTGGACGTGCGTGGAAGCAGCGGTGCCGGAGGCATGTGTGCACTACTCCATTGAATCTAATGTCCGCACAGACCGCACACGCGTTGCGGCAGCGGCGCCGCAAGTAAAAAAAAAACGGATATGTGCACCGGGCCTTAGATTCCCTTGCATTCATTTTAACAACGCAACAATAAATGTTTCCTACCTCCACTCTGTGTGACTTCTTTCAATTCAACAATCAATATGTTTTTACTTGTATTTAAAGAAACGTGATGAAATTTAAAAAAGGATTGAGAGAGAGATTAAGAGAGAGACCCTTAGTTCCATTCCAGGATTAAGAGGCCTGCTCGCTTCTGGCACCCCCTGATGGAGAAGGGTGTGCGGTACAATCTATGAGAAGCTCTTCCCATTCTTCGTGTTATCAGTGATTATCTCTGGTATTACAGAAACAATACAATCCACGAAGATCTTGAAATTACTATTCAAAGAATTCTTCAGTAAACTTGCTATAAAATTCTACACTAATCTTGATTTCATAGATAATCCCGCAATCCAGCGTATCCTCAGATACGACCATCGCCAGCAACAATTCAGTAAAAGGCCTAGGGCCATTCTTAATAGTTAATTTTTTGGTTTGTTAATTCTTCCTTTATTTTTATTTTCTCGTCTTTCTTTAAATCTGTTATTTTGCATCAGCTGTGCAGCCAAAACTCGACTCACTTCGTGACTCCTCCTACCTGACTCATCCACCCATTCCTATATTGGTCCACTAGAACTGCACTCCACAACTATCTATATATATATATTTCTCTTACATGGCACGCAAAAAAGACGTTATTTGTTACCGTGTTTTGGCAACATTGTGCGATTGTTTGTTTACTAGGAGCCTCGCGAGTCATTTGAATCTATAGCGTTATCGGATGAAATTTTATTGAAAAAAAAATGAATTTTATACGAGCTGTTGCGGTTCGTAATAGAAATCTAAGAAAGCGGAGGATCTTTTCAGGGCTATTTAAAAAACGGTCCTTCTCAAGGCTAACAATTATAGTAAAACAAGACGCGTGCACTACAACTTTCGACAACAAACTCAGTCAAAAAGTGTATGGGTGGCTCGAGTACTGGGGAAATGTACACACAAACAACATGCTGGGTATTCAATTTCCAAAGCAGCGCTCACATTGCAAGTAAAAATTTGCTCAAAGTTTTCATCTATATTCTGATTCCAGAGGTACTGTATATATCTTTTATGTAATACAACAAATTTAGATTTGAAAAACATTTTTTTGGAATATATTTTGTAATCAATCCTCTCTGCTAGGACACGTGTCTTCATTGATGCGAGCGAAGCGAGCATAGGTTCGCGCAGCGAACCAATGAGAATTGCGAAGCAATCCATCCTCCGGGGGTTGGCGAGCGTTAGCGAACAGGGGGCGGGCCCCCTAGTCTATATATATAATTCTCTTACGTGGCTCACGAAAAAGACGTTATTTGTAATCGCGTTTTGGCAACACTGTACGATTGTTTGTTTATCGCGAAGTCTCGCGCATCGATTGAATTTATAGCGTTATCGGATGAAATTTTATTGAAAAAAAAAAGAGGAAATTTTAATGAGCTGTTGCAGTTAGTTTATAATAGAAATCAAAGAAGGCGGAGGATCTTTTCAGGGCCATTTAAAAAACGGTCCTTTTCAGGGCCAACAATTATAGTTCAACAAGACGCTTGCACTACAACTTTCGGCAACAAACTCAATGAAAAAGTGTGAGTCGTTTGAGTGCTGGGAAAATGTACACACAAACAACATGCTGGGTATTCAATTTCCAAAGCAACGCTCATATTTCGAGTCAAAATTTGCACAAAGTTTTCATTTGAATTCTGATTTTAGAGATACTGTATATATTTTTTCTGTAACACAGCAAATTTAGATTTGAAAAACATTTTTTTGGTAACATATTTTGTAAACAATCCCTTCTGCTAGGACACATGTCTTCATTGAGGCGAGCGAAGCGAGCATAAGTTCGCGCAGCGAACCAATGAGGATTGCGAAGCAATCCTCCGGGGGTTGGCGAGCGTTAGCGAGCAGTGGGCAGGCCCCCTAGTATATATAAAGTTATGGTAGCCTATCTTTTCAGCTTTAATACATACATTGTCTTGCAGTAACCTATCGTCTGCTCAACTGAAAGCCGTCAGCTACTGATTATCCAACCTGAAGTCATGGCTCTTCCCCCTATTATGTTCTCCAAGTCCCGAGTTCTACCAACCTAGAGGAAAATTTCTGAACTTCAAGAATATCCTGAACTTTCAAGAACTTGCCTGGAGAAAGAGGGCCTGTGATCCATGAACTTCACGCCCTTCTAGTAGTTCCAGTCAATTTCTGAAGGAGATAGAAGGCCTCCATCCTAGGCTGTCCGGCCCAACCATTATTTCTTCCCTTTCTATAAACCGCTCACACGTCAGACGCTCGTCAATGACGAAGTGAAAAGACATCGTGAATGCTCCAAACAGTTCCCTCTAACTCATAAGAGAAATAGTCGCGGACACATGTTCTTTGGTCACAAAATACTTATTTGGATGAACCAACCACCCTTTCAAGTTGGATTCCCCTCCTGGTTATTGTCTCGACGAGATATCTCGTCATTAGAAGGTATTGACAGCATCTTGATGGACGAGATATCACGTTATTAGAAGAAAACTGACCAGGTCCTGATCACATCATCTATATATATAAAACACTAACGTACGTGGACCCAAAATCGACGTTATTTGCGTATCGTCGAATGGCAACAATCAACGTAAATAAAATAACCCAGATATTTTGAATTCTTGCTGTTTTCAAATAGCCGAGGTCAATTTCTATGCAAAATAAGAAATTAAACTGTAATATTTATGTTTGAACTGACTTTTTATTTCTTCCTTTGATGTAAAAGTAATTTAAACGTAATTTTGCTACCCGGTATCTGGCCACGTCAGAATTAATTTTTACTTTTTTAATTTGATTTAGAATTCCGTGTTTGGGTATTTGAGTTGACTGCGAGATGTTGCGGACATATTTGAGGATTCCCAAGTATTATAAATATGTGTTCTTTTCCTTAATAAATCGTTATTGTCTTTGTCAATATCGTTGAAAGTCTTTTGTCGCATTATTCTATTTCACAATATATTCAGGAAATCGAAATTCAACACGTTTGAATAGATACGTACGTGTCTTTTTTTCAGAATTTTATATTTTTTCAAGGATTGTGGAATTTTATTTTTGTTTGCATTATGTGTTCCGGTATATTACCTATTGCAGAAATATTATTTAGAGTTATATTTTAATGACAGGTGTATTTCCTGCAAAATATCACTAGACATGGGTTATTTTGTTGCGGTATATGTATATTTCGACTATTTTTACTTAAATATTTGATTGAATACGCAATGATTTAAAGAATTGTTTCATAAGAATAAATAAAAAAAACAAATCAAAACATGTTTAATTACGGTGTGTAAAAATTAAAAAAAAAGCACTATTACACACCGCCGAGCGCTAGCCGGCGCAGCCCGGCTAGTATAAAGAAATCCGCATTCCCTTGATGACGAGATATCTCGTCATTAGCACAATTGGTCAGATCGTGATGGACGAGATATCTCGTTGATAGATCGCTATTTATACAATAGAAAATTCAAAGGTATCATTCAATAGGGAATAACGTCCTCGACAAATTCAAATCCAAAATAATTGCATAAGGAGACGTCGTGTAATATTTTTAAGAAACAACGAAATTTCCAATGGAAACACCATGTTTTGACACTATCATATTTTGCATCGAAAAATTAGTCTAAATATGAAATTTCATCGAATTTATTATCATTATATACAGAGATATTCAATCCTAAAGCTGGTGTCGATTCCAGGGAAGTCGCTATTAGTAGATCGAGATTAATTGTAATCGCTGTTACCGTAATTTCAAATTTGAACACTGTCAAACGTATTTCTCGGCGATCCGAGGACTATTTAATTTATTACGCAAAAAAGAATTGATAATTACGTTATTTTTTTCCATACAAGTTCAAACGATCAAAGAATTCCCATCCGACGTTAGTCAGACGTTTTTAAACTTTTTGTTGCCCTAAAAACCGTAATAATGAGGCAAATTTAATGCAAACACTAACTATCGGAATGAGCTAAAGTTTTTCATGGTCAAAGTAGGACCGGGTGACCTGGTCGGTAGGGCATCGAGCTCGTGACTGATTGATCATGAGTTCGAGCCCAACTGACCGAAAACTCCCGTGTACGCTAAAGGTGACTGGTGCACGAAAAATCTGTCGTGATCACAAAGTCCTCCATGTTCCTATAATAAATCAATACCTCTGAGGATACCGAACCAGGGATTAGTTGGTCTCTGGTTTGGATAAAAATTATAACCGTGTGCCTGAGTATGATTGAATGTTGTGAAAATGTGACCTCTCCGTAAAAACGAGACGTGTCGATGTGCTGCCATCTGTTGGCAAAAATTCGAGCTAAATCGGACTTCTTCCCAATGGGGCTCACTTGCATGGAAGCCGTAACCCCCTCGCCTCTTGCCGTCTTCGACGGACCTGGCACTCCTTTGGTCTGCCAGTGTAGGCATAAGAAACAACTACATGGTCAAAGTCCGTCTGATTCGATTCCCATCGAAATATAATAAAGTTCCAATTCATAATTTTTTCAAACATAATTATTATTGCATACTGAAAATTATTTTTACGATATCACCACAGGTGATTACGAACACATGTAAGTTTTAAGAACAGTTGTTCTTGTCTTCTGGTTGCTACTGTTCTAGTAGACGAACATCGATGTATGACAGTGCCTGTGTTTTGATACGATCAATAACATAAAATCTTGGGTGCTGTTCTGCGTAAGAACACAAATAAGGACGGATTCGTTGTACACTTCAGAAGAGCGGGACGTGTTTTTGCATCGGACGGTGCGGCGTGTATATCTGAAACTTTATATTATATCTCTACTACTATAAAAGAGAGTGTTTGTCTGTCTGTTTGTTTGTCTATTTCTTGCCGCAAAATCCTGACGATTCTATGGCACTTACAGCTATGAGATTTGGCACACAGGTGGTACGAATTATTTGCAATTTTTGGGTTGCGGCGAATTTTAAAATTCAATCTAGAAGATTTTTAAATGAATTTAATAGTTTTATTCACCATCGGTTTTTCAAAAGGGAAGAACTTTTTCTACTCATGCGATCTTGCAGTCAGGGTTTGGAACCATACCAAGCTTTTATCATCCGCAGAACGCGGTAAAAATTAATTTTTTTTCGTTTCCGCTTTGATTTTGAGCGATTGATTTCCCAGCCAGACGAGAAATCTTTTAACTGATGTCAAAGTTATTTTTTCTATCTCCTAGACGGTTAAAGACAGAGTAAAATTTTCACCGGATTTGAAATCTGCGGAAAATTTCAGTTTGGATTGATACCTAAAAATATGATTTTCCTTAAATAAATAATATTTTAATTGATTATATCTTCAACGGATTTGAAATCTGCGGAAAATTTTACATCAGCTTAATACCTTACATCACGGCTTTGCCCGTGGTGTCGTTTTCCGGAGCAATAGGCTCCGGCAGTGGCTAGTTGTAAAGTAAATGTGCATGTCCAATATTTAGGTATGCAGTGTCCCTTTGTTCTTGGCCACACATTATCTATCAAATTAGACATCGCTCGGTCACTCTAACAACAAGTACCATAGTGCAAAATATGAGCGCTATAGATATGTTACTTACGAAGATATGCATAAAAGTCTTAGAAACTTATTTAAAATTAGGAGCTCCAATCTTTCTGTACACATAACTTCGAAACAGTAAGACTTAATGATACGAAAATTGGTATCTGGAGTTAAATTTTGATATAAATTCGAAGTTGTGCGTCGAAGTAGGGGATTCCCATTGGAAATTGAGACTTTGGTACTAAATTTAATATAAGGACGGCCCCTTATGCACATTTATGAATTTGAATTTATAGAAGACGTTAGTTCCTGCCAAGCGACATCATTGAATTGTCTCTACCGTTAAAACTACTCGAATGAAGAGGAGTGATTCGACTTTTTCCGCGACTGTACATACACTACCTACAAGACGTTAGTTCCGGCCAAGCGACATCATTGAATTGTCTCTACTGTTAAAACTTCTCGAATGAAGAGAGGTGATTCGTCTTTTTCCGCGACTGTACATACACTACCGTTATACGTTACACATATACGTTAAACCGCTACACATATACATACCGCTACACATATACGTTAGTAGTGTATTGCATCCCCCACGTGATGCAATTACACTACCAACACTTCTGGGCATACTGTTTTGGTTTTGATACACAGCTATGGGTATTGTGTCCATTCCTGCTGCAAGAATGTCGCCAGCTCAGCTGTGGCATTCGGACGCGGTACCCTGTTCCGTAAGCGTCGCTCTAACTCTTTCCACAAATGTTCTATGGGACTCTGAGTAGGCCAGGGCAGACGTTTTACATCCATATCTTGATACCACTGCTTGACAGAGGCTACAACGTGACATTGAGCGTTGTCGTCCTGGCAATAACATTCGTCCATTCCATAAAATTGCCAGAGTGTATGAAGAAGCTTTTTGTTCAAAATGTTCATGTTGGAGTCGGCTTTCCATTGACCAGGAACAACATGCAAAGGTCCCAGGCGATACCACGAAAAGCACCCTAAACAAGTAGTCGGATTTTATGCAAATCCCCTGGCGTCCGGTTCATTATTGTAAGGTAGTGTATATTGTGGAACAAACGTTTATTTATTTTAGTTTAGTCTGTGGGGTTTTCACTTGCACACCCCTCAGCCCACTCTGCTACAACGCTTATATTTTAATTCCACACCCGGCATCGTCTCATATCCCGACATTATTTGGTTCCGGTTTCGGACAGTTCGTATCTATTGCTAGCAGGCGAATTGTCTTCGGCCGATAAGCTCCTTTTATGCGCTCAATCTTCTGTCACCCGATATCAGCCAAGAGATCTCACGCCACTGTGTGCAAAGCGCTCGCATTTCCCACTCCGCGATTAATCATAGTGCGTTTGTGTTAATCATCAAAGCATGCGCTTCCTCTGCGAACAACACGGCTGTCGTTATGACAACCGGCGACATTGGCTGTAGACAACGCTGTGTTCGCTACTGTGCCCAAATTGCTTTGGAAATTGGTAATTGTAGTGGTGGTGGTATCGTGGACTCCTCGTGTGTCACCTGCTCCAATTCCAGCTACAACTTTTCTCATGTCGAACTCATGAGATGAGATGCCTTCTTGAAGAATGGGATAACCCAAGATGGCATGACTCTCCTATCCAATCATCATTTGACAATGCTTAAAAATTACGTGGTGTTGGCCTCTGATCTTTCCAATAGCCCGTTGTGTTGCTCTAGTACGATGTTAATTAAAAATTACTAATTACCTCTGATATTTCCCTTTGGGTTTGATCCTGTACCGTATCTCAAGTGTTGCTTCGTCATCTGACCGTGGTTCAAAATTTACGAGGTGTTGTCCTCGAATCTTTCCCTTAAGGGATTGATCCCGGACCATCGTCAATAGCCCGTTGTGTTGCTCTAGTACGAAGTTAACTAAAATTACCATTACCATTGATCCTGTACCGTCAATAATAGCCTGCAGTGTTGCTCCAGTGCGGCCTTAAATACCTACCTATCCAAATGAAAACATCAACTCATGTGTGACCTCGTCATCTGACTCAGTTCAGAATTTCGTGGTGTTGTTCTCGGATCTCTCCCTTAGGGTTTGATCCCAGACTGTTTCCAATAATCCTCGTGTTTGTCTAGTGAGACGTCAATTCAACTACTTACCGACAATACACCCATTAAAACCGATTTCAAAGAAACTTTATCTTAAACCCGGTAGGTTTTTAATTAACGTCGAACTGGAGGAACACAGCGAGCTATTGAAGACGGTCCGACATCAAAACACGAAGGGAAACGGCCGAGGACAATATTGCATAATTATTAACCAGATGACGATGTCACACCTGATCTGGCAACCAATTCTGCAAATTTCCCCACAACACGCACGCGAACGTAAAGACATTTGTAGCCATGACAGATCTAACGTGCAACAGCCCCTTTTTACAAGACGGTCTTCGATTGGATCCGAACTCGCAACTCTCCAGTTGCTAATCCGTTACCCTTCCAACCGAGTTACGGTGGCCCCGAAACCACTACTTGGAAGGTTAATGGAAGAACATCACATTCTTTTATGTCTTTTCAACTTACGTTATTCAAATTTGAATCCCATGTTTGACAAAGATTCAATGAAATGTCAGTAGCTTTTATGGGAACACGTTTCTGTGGTCGTTAGCCGACCAACCGGTATTGTGGTTAAGGTGTTAGCCTCTAGATTGGAAAGTTCCTGGTTCGAATCCGGGTCCGGGCATGGGTGTTTGTAAACGTATGGTGTAGAGGCGGCTGATGCACCTTAAATCTGTCGTGGCCGAAAGTCCTCACGTTGGGTTGGCGTGGAAGTTTGGAGAGTGGGGTGCCAGCTCAGGTGTTGCTTCGTCATCTGACCGTGGTTCAAAATTACGAGGTGTTGTCCTCGAATCTTTCCCTTAAGGGACTGATTCCGGACCGTCGTCAATAGCCCGTTGTGTTGCTCTAGTACGACGTTAACTAAAATTATCAATACCATTCTGTGGTCGTTATATCCCGATTTTCGATTGTATATAGCTTACTAATCCTTCAAACCTGAATGCTGTTAAAGAAATAATTTTTTTTTCTGCAATTCATTTCTGACAGAATGCATAAAATCTAGCAAAAAAAATGTTATTGCTTCCTGTTAATGGTAAAAAAGGTATGGTAATTTTAGTTAACGTCGTACTAGAGCAACACAACGGGCTATTGACGACGGTCCGGGATCAGTCCCTTAAGGGAAAGATGCGAGGACAACACCTCGTAATTTTGAACCACGGTCAGATGACGAAGCAACACCTGAGCTGGCTCCCCACTGTCCAAACTTCTACGCCAACCCAACGTGAGGACTTTAGTCCACGACAGATTTAAGGTGCACCAGCCGCCTCTACACCATACGTTTACAAACATCCATGCACGGACCCGGATTCAAACCAGGAACCTTCCGATCTAGAGGCTAACACCTTAACCACTATACCGGTTGGTCGGCATGTGTTTCCAGGACAGATGTTAGCAGCACAATCAATCTTGTTTTGTGCTCCCCACATGTCTGTGATAAGATAACTTTTTTTTTGCTTTGTTGGTTAATATTTTCATGTCGCAAGGGCCAGGTGCACCAAGAAATTAAATCGAAGAATGTTAAAAAAAAATGTTAGAATATTCTAGAATGTTCTTTTCCTTTCCGCTCTCTTGATCTTTGATTTCATCAAAATATACTTTTTTAACGTTTTAGGAAAAAGTAAGAGATTTAGATTGAGAGGAGTTTGAACCAGCATTTTATCAAAAAAGATATATTAACCGCTATTTTCTAATAATTTTAGCTTTTGTTATTATTTGGAAAAACGATGTTTTTTCCAACGGCTTTCCAAAAGAAAAACGATTTTTTCATCGTATTTTTCTCCTTGGCGACTTGAAAGTGTGCCATAAAACATACCAAAAGCGTTACCACAAAATTATGCGCATATCAAAGCTGTACATTTATTTCCAAACACGTGCATGATGGAAAGGTTGTCAATATTTGATAAGTATGAAATCGTGCTGCCATCTAGTAAGCGAATATTGTAACTACAGAGTGTCCTAAAAGTTCCCGTACTCCAACTTTAAAAAATTATTGACCATGTTTTTTAAAAAAATTGAATTTTATCTTCTGTTTATAGTTTTATCGAGTCTTTAATTTTTGTCGTTTGGTTTTCTTCGCGCTCAAGTTGAGCGATAATAAAGTTCCACGTCATTTTGTTCTTCATTGCAAGATGAGTTTATCACGCATTCAGATAATTGCGCTGTTTGAGGCTTATTTTGAATGTAAATGTGGTATGAACGATGTAAAGAATTTGGCCGGAAGCAACCATTGGACCAGAGGACGATGCCCTTAAACGGTCATCCGGCCTAGTAGAAAAAAAAGTATAACCGAATTGGGATGTACTTGACTAGCGGAGACAGATGTCTTTTCGCTTCGATCTTCCAGAACGATTTGGAACTTTCTATATACCGGTGATTATAATTAAAGTATCCCTGTTCAGAGCACTGTAGAGAAAAAAAACAGTGGTCATAAGAACGCCAAACCTGCGTGGTACACATTTCAGAACATGGGGAAACAAATGACGGAAAAAAGAATTTAGTTCTGAAAATGACCGATAGGGGAGGAAACGGCGCTACGAACAGTCCCTAGTAAAAGCATAATTCAATGAAATGGCCTTACAATCGTGATGCATATTAATTACAATTTGTAAATGTTGTAAGAATTCAATAGATACTGACAATAGTCATAAACAACAAAATGTCAATTTAATTAATGCATCTATAACATGTTGCACTTGGAAAGCAGGAGGGAAGAAGGCTGTAGAAAGACAATTCAGTGTTCAATATGTCCACCGTGTTGATGAAACAACAACTGGTATCATGTGATGGTGTGTTCCACAACTGCACGTAACTGATTTTGTGTGTTATTATGCGTATGTGCAAGATGACGCTGTTCTTCAAATCTGCAAGGTTCCGAATACCTCCCTGATAAACCATGCTTTTTAGGTTACCCCACAGCCAAAAGTCACAAGGGCTCAGATCTGGTGAACGGGGTGACCATGAAGATGCGAATTCGCCACTGATCACTCGATTTTCGGTAAAATGCTGTCGCAATAACTGTTGAACAGGAGCACCCCTAACGGAGTACCGTTGCCCAAATGCGGCTGCTTCGGGTGTTTACTGCTCCACAGAAAAAAAATGTGCATCATCACTCCAAGACCAGCTGTCATCTACCTGCAGAAGCGGCTCAATCCCATGATAGTACTTTACGCAAGTCCAACTTGATTGGCTAGTTTCACGGGCTTGGCTTCACTTGGATATCTCGCCAATCTGATTGTTGCAGTAACCATTTGATTTTGAATATGCGCGTTGTTTCGTAGAAATACAATACATACACTAGCGCCTCAGCGTACAGCGTAAGTGTCCGACAAGTTGACTCTGATTTGCTCCTCATATATATGTTGTATGTGGTTGTTAGTAGTATTTCTTGCCAACTTATATTAAGGGTACTTATACTTTAAAGAGCTTCTTTTCATGAAGCAACGATGGCCTAATGGCTAAAGTCACCCACCTTCAGATTAGCGTCGGCAGCGGAGGATGAATTCCCAAGTTCGAACCCAGCTGTCGGAAGAATTTTTAGATCCTCCAAATTATTTTAAAAAAATTCCAATTCAATTCCTTTTCATTCTAATTTACTTTTCCTAATTTTTAATACCCTTTTCATATTTTTCCAAGCTTCCGTTGATTTTACATAAATAATCTAAGAACCACTCCTGAACTCACTACCAGCTGATATTTTTCCGCCCCTCTGCCATCCCCTTTGCTTTAGGATGTTGGTGT
The DNA here is from genome assembly GCA_947359465.1 of Metellina segmentata. Lineage (NCBI taxonomy): Eukaryota > Metazoa > Arthropoda > Arachnida > Araneae > Tetragnathidae > Metellina > Metellina segmentata. The sequence continues at coordinate 107,806,698 of OX375881.1, read as the reverse complement.
CGTATCCACCGCTGGCTTAGGACCATTCTGATGTAACAAAAAGCATACATAAAACACTAACTTATATAATTATTAACTTATATAATAAAAGGATACAATTTTCGGCTCCCACCTCTACCCACCCATAGCCATGGATCTGAAAAGAAAAGAAGAAAGCAGAAACGAAGAGATAAATCGCCAACAACTATAAACCTTATTGACATACGTATCTAGGTCATGTGATCCGATTAGCCAATCAAGTTGGACTTGCGTAAAGTACTATCATGGGATTGAGGCGCCTGTTCTACCTGCATGAGTTCAAGGAATGTCAAAGCAAACGTTCCACGGATATCTGTATCAGAATCTTGTGAAGCTTGGTTACACTTTCAGCTGCAACACTTTCGTACTGTTACGCAGGGCAAATCCAATTGTTTTGCTACTACCAAAGCACTATTGTACCCTGCCTCATTCTGCCTGGTCTGGTTAACAATAGACGTTGCAACATCTTCAGCTTCTCGAAGCGATGAACCATTCTCCGGATGGCACCTGCTGTCAGAGGACCTGTATGCACTGATTTCAAACGATGTACTCGCGAAGAGCACCAACAGTTTTTCGCAACTCTTCGAAAACAACTTTAATATTACAGCACGGTCAGGCAATGGGAGTTCCGTAGCGATCGTCGAATGTTTCCACAAAGCTTAGAACGTGTTTTAGAGCGAACTAGACACTGCGTGGCCAGTACGGCGTTGCCCGCGACAATTCTTTTCGTGGGGTCAGGTGTGACCCGCGCTCGCCAACCCCTTGTGATTGCTACTAATTCCCATTTGGTTTGCTTCACAAACGAACTCCACGGGCCACGCCGTGATGACCTCGAAGTGGCTATTACCAACAACGTAAATCAAAACATGCTAGAATCGGAAAACTTGGCATGGTTCCAAATGCATTCGGGCGAAAAACGCTTGTAACGTCAGCGGTCAAAAATCGAAAACCCCGCTCGCTTCTTCATTCGAGGTAGAGGTGACGTCACATTCAGAAAAGAAGAAAGAAATGGGGAAAATAATAAATTAATTTTAAAATATTCTAGATTACATTCGGAATGGACACAAAAATCGCAAAAAATTATAGGACTACCAGTGAGACAAATTCCATTATTGCAAGTGCCATAGATTCGTCAGGGTACTGCGCACAGTACACAGAGAAACACTTTCTTTTACAATAGTACAGATTTTGTTTAATCAATTTGCATAAAGCGACGTCTTCTGTTCTTGATGCTGTATGATGCATTTACAAATATTTACCTAAATTTCATATTCAAGGTTTATGACAGTTGATGGTCGCTTTAACACTTATAATTGGGAATTAATGTGTATCACGACTGCGAAGTCATTTTATTGAATTATGTTTTTACTAGTGACTGTTCGCAGCGCCATCTCTTCCACTATCGGTTTTTTTCGGAACTAATTTTTTTTTTCGCCATTAGTTTTTCCGTGCTTTGAAATGTACACCACACATATTTGACGTTCATATGACCATTGGTTTATTCACAACAGTGCTCTGAAGAGGGGTACTCTATAGCCACCACGTAGATCCTTCTGTAAAAATGACAATAAAAAGGTACATTGTAATTCTACCTTCTAAAAAGCGTCACTCTCTCTGTCGCATATATTGTACTGCGGCACTCTCACTCTGTAACGTGTGTCTTGGTTCTTTTCTCATCACGTATACGTTTCCAGAGGGAGTGACGCTTCTCAAGGGTAGAATCACAGAGCATTTATTGTCATTTCTTGGCTATTAGGACGAGAAAGGATCTATATACAGTTCCCTCAAATCTTCCTAGAAGATCGAAGCGAAAAGGACCCTCTAACATCCATTCTCTTCTATCACGTTAATCGTCCATCTCTCTCATCTTCAGTTCAACTACACTCATGTCCATAAATAAAGGATAATTCAGAATCACACGGAAATCGAACTCTAAAATAAAAATTTCACCGCATAATTATCGCACACATCATCAGGTGACGCTGATAGTACGTCACAATGACGAGAGTGTAAGAGAGTTGTATATAAGGAATGGTAGCAAAGAAATAAAATTGTTCACAAGCGTTCTGTAAGCAGCTCAGTGCCACAACCGAATAGTTATGGCACAGAGGACGCATGTCGATGATTTTTTACGTGGTGAAATTATCGGCCGCCTGGAATGTGGGCGTACTCACAGGTAGTTTCAGTGGAACTTGGAATCGCCCAAAGTGTCATCTCTAGGCTTTGGCAACGATTCCAAAAAGATGGAAATGTCAGTAGACGTTACAGTACAAGTCTTCCCCGAGTTACAACGCCGAATGACGACCGGTATTTGGCAGTATCTGCAAAAAGAAGTAGACGGAGCAAAGCATCCGATCTTTCTCGTCAGCTATCTTCGGACACGGGTACGACAGTTTCAAGGCAAACAGTTTACAGACTTTGGGACATGTTGGTCTATATGCTCGTATGCCTGTCAGATGTGTTCCGCTCACGGCAACTCACTGTCGCCAGCGGTTAGCCTGGGATAGAGAACATGCAATGTAAATATCGTCACAGTGGACTTGTGTGATGTTTTCCGACGTTTCCAGGTTTAGCTTGCAGTCTGATTCACGGCGACCGTTCATATGGAGAACGCCAGGTACCCGCTACCACCAAGACAACATCATTGAACGACACCGTTACGGTGGTGCAGGATTGCTCGTTTGGAGCTGAATTATACTGGGCTCCAGAGCAGATCTACATGTTCAAATCGGAACCATGAGAGGTTAAATTTATCGGGACATCATTCTGGAACAACATGTACGTCTGTTTAGAGGTGCCATCAGTGCAGGATTTACGTATAAGCTACACAAGCTATTGCTTAGGGCCCCCCCCCCCCCCTCTCCCAAAAAAAATAATCTATATATATAATTCTCTTACGTGGCTCACGAAAAAGACGTTATTTGTAATCGCGTTTTGGCAACACTGTACGATTGTTTGTTTATCTCGAAGTCTCGCGCATCGATTGAATTTATAGCGTTATCGGATGAAATTTTATTGAAAAAAAAAGGAAATTTTAATGAGCTGTTGCAGTTAGTTTATAATAGAAATCAAAGAAAGCGGAGGATCTTTTCAGGGCCATTTAAAAAACGGTCCTTTTCAGGGCCAACAATTATAGTTCAACAAGACGCTTGCACTACAACTTTCGGCAACAAACTCAATGAAAAAGTGTGGGTCGTTTGAGTGCTGGGAAAATATACACACAAACAACATGATGGGTATTCAATTTCCAAAGCAACGCTCACATTTCGAGTCAAAATTTGCACAAAGTTTTCATTTGAATTCTGATTTTAGAGATACTGTACATATTTTTTCTGTAATACAGCAAATTTAGATTTGAAAAACATTTTTTTGGTAACATATTTTGTAAACAATCCCTTCTGCTAGGACACATGTCTTCATTGAGGCGAGCGAAGCGAGCATAGGTTCGCGCAGCGATCCAATGAGGATTGCGAAGCAATCCTCCGGGGGTTGGCGAGCGTTAGCGAGCAGGGGGCAGGTCCCCTAGTAATAATAATTGTCCGAGTGAGCAATTGTCATGTATACTTAAATGTACTGCAGCCCTATTTGTCCCCAATGCCACACGTCCGGAACGTCCCATACACTTCACCCAATTTTTTAGCGCGTCTTTTCGAAGAACAAAGCGCTATTGTACCTAGGGTTTGCATTAGCGATAACCGGTTAACCGGTATTACCGGTAATTATAACTACCGAAATTACTGATAAATTTCGACAGCAAATGCCGGTAATTTCGGTAAATTTTAAAATTATTTCATTGTTATTTTTTAATAGAAATGGAACGTGTATAGTATATAATTTCTTTACTTTTAATTTACTTACTACTCCGCAACACTCGAGCATGCGCTGACCTTTTGTAATTCGAGTAAGCCGGCAGACGATACAATATTTATGATCTTTTATTTAGTACTAGTCGGACTGCGCCGGATAGCTCTTGGAGGTTTGTAATAGTGCTTTTCTTAAACTTTTTTACACGCCTTAAGTAAGCATGTTTTAATTTGCATATTTTATTTATTTTTATTAAACATAATTCTACAAATCATTACATACTCAATCAAATATTCAAGGAAATTTGATCGAAATATACATACACCGCTACGAAATTATCCATGTCTAGTGATATTTTACAGGAAATAGACAAACTATTAAAATCCAACTCCTAAATAATATTTCTGCTGTAATAATATGCAGGAATACAAATGCAAACAGAAACAAAATTCCAATCTCTGAAAAAATACAGAATTCTGAAAAATTTCTTACGTATAAATTCAAACGTGTTGAATTTCGCGACTTCCTGAAATAAAATAATTCCACAAAAGACTTTTGAACGATATTGATAAAGAAAATATAAATTTGTTAGGTGCATCTACACTCTACGTTTATGAACGGTGGCAACGGCCTTAGTGATTTTTTTGGCGCACTTCTAGTAGCGAGTTATGGTAAAATGAGGCAACCCATCTGTATTTACTGTTATTGTGGTTTTCATGGCAACCTCGGCGAACAGTAACTTTGAATTTTCATTTTGAATATTCTAGAAAGTACTTCCAAAATCCGTTAAAGACGTTTTTGATTTCATTGGTTCTTTTGAAATTTTTTCTTCGCTAAATTCCGCAAATTTTAAATCCGTTGAAGATTTAATGCAATTTAAAAATTATTTATTTAAAGAAAACTTTTTTTTTTTAGGTTTCAATCCAAAGTGAAATTTTTCGCAGATTTCAAATCTGTTGTGAATATGTTTTTTATTTCTTGCTCTCATTCCCGGAAATGGAATGGGATAGGAAATGTAATGTGTTTCTTTTATTTTTAACGCAAAAGGCAGAAGATTGGTTTTTTTTTTTTTTGGAAAGAGAAAGTTTACGTGACGTCACAATCTCTTGCGAAAATATAAAAGATATATTCAATTTAAAAATTATAAATTTAAAGAAAATCCTATTTTTTGGTATCGATTTACAGTGAAAATTTCCGCAGATTTCAAATCCGTTGAAATTTTTACTCTATCTTTAACGGTCTAGGAGATAGAAAAGAACTACATAACTAAAATTAAAACTCTTTTTTTTTATCCCCTACTGGAAAATCATTCTTCTGAGCAAAATGAAAATGGAAAAGGGAAAAATAAATTAAGAATCTGTCATATCTTTATGTGGTTGCCATTCCAAAGAAAATAATAATAGTTAAATTGCCGACCCAAAAATTGCAAAAAATTCGAACTACCTGTGTGCCAATTCTCATTGCTGTAAGTGCTATAGAATCGTCAGGATTTTGCGACCACGAAAAAAAACAGAAAAACACTTCTTTTTATAATAGTAGAGATTTATAGTGTGTTTCTTTGATAATTTGAGTGTTGACATTATTTTGGAAAGTGGTTTTTTTTTGTCTTTACTGGAGTTATATTTCAGGTAAGTGCATTTTACACAAGTACGCACATAACCTAACTAACCCAAGAATATTTTATACCGCATAAAATTTTTTTTTTTGCAATATTTTGATTAAAAAAAAAAAGCTTTGTTGGATAGTTGTGCATACTTAACATGGTTAGTACAGGTGTTGCATGCAATAATTTTTTCTGCGATCGTATTTTAATTGAAAAAAAAATATAGAAAATAGAGAACCCATTTTCTATATTTTCAAGTCAAAATAACATTAGATTTTGCATGATAACGATTTGTCGTAAATAAACATTTGTAAAACGTATTTAAATTAATGATATATTGTCCTTAATAGGTTTAAGTGATAAAACATTAGATACAATATTTAAAATTTATAGATAGGTCGATCGTATGCGGACACCTGTAACTGTAATTATAGCATATATTTTTCACGTTTTTTTTTTTTTTTGTCAATATAACAAATTTTCAGTTTAATATATTGTACAGACCCTTGTCGCAAGGTGGCGTTGCGAACAGTGACGTATCGCCAACGAGGAAATGTGCCCTGCGTGGCAAAGCTTTAAAAGAGTCAGAGTTGAAAATAAAGTGTGTTACAGTCCACGTGTGTTTTACTGAGCTAGCGAGAACATGGTCCTAGCGACCGGAGGTTCTATGGATTTATAGGATTTGTTTCATGAGCAGAATTTGTGTGCTGTTTCATGTGCAAAGTGATGAGTCTGATTTGATAAGTGCTTGTGGTTGGTTGTTATGAGCTTTGGGTTTAGTGAATATCCGAGCTTATTAGTGTGGATTTATTAGTGGGATCTCTGAGTGAGTACCTCCTTTTTCCCCTACCTTGAGTATTATTTTGTAAATAAGTTTGCAAAATGTTTAGAGCAAATAAGAGAGACCTTTTTTATGTGGCCGAAGAACTCGGTGAGGTCATAACAGACGAAATGACCAAAACCGAAATCCAAGATAAGATTAAAACTAACCCTAAATATATTTCTGATCCCCAATTTGTAAAGGATCTATTAGAATCCGTAATTTCGGAACGGAAAGCTGACGAAAGTTATGTACTTGAGTTGGAAAAGATTAAGTTGCAAAGAATAAAAGCTGAGCTTGAACTTACTAAAGCGCAATCTGAGACAAAAGTGGATAGGGATTCGAGTTTATTAGTTTCGGAATCATTGGATTCAATTCTAAAAAGTGTCAGAACGTTGACCCTTAAGGTTCCGAGCAAACCGGAAGCGTGGGGTATGTTTTTCAATTCATTAGAAAGAGCATTTGACACAAAAGGTGTCCCGAAACAATTTAAAGCTGAGATTTTACTTTATTATTTATTTAATTTACTCGGAGAAAAGGCTTCGAATATTATTGTGTACATAAAAGATGATGAAATAAGTGATTATGAAAAAATTAAATCAATTGTGTTAAGAGAGTTTGAGCCGACACCTCAAAAATGCTTGGAAAACTTTAAACTTGGTAATCGCCAACCAAACGAAACGTATGTGCAATTTGCTTCTAGATTAACTACAAATTTTGATTACTATCTTAAACTGAGAAATGTAACTGATTTTGAAAGCTTAAAACAACTTACAGTTTCTGATAAAATGTTTGAAATTTTGGATAAGCAAACAGCTACACATGTCCGTATTAGACAAGTTGAATCTTGGATGAAACCACAAGAGTTAGGAAAGGAATGCGACGTTTTTTCCTCATCTCGAGGCACGTCGTACTTCCCTCCGAAACATCCAGATAAGTTTTCAAAACATGTTTCAAAGGTTTTCCTTTCGGATTTCAAATCCGCAAAATGTGATTTTTGTAAATCGGGAACTCATTCTTTACATAAGTGTTATAGTTTTAAGAGGCTATCGGTGAAGGAGAGACTTGAGATTGTGAAAAGAAACAAACTCTGTTTCAACTGTCTCTCTGCTAATCATTCGGTTTCGAATTGTGAATCATCGACTTCTTGTTCGCAGTGTAACAAGAAGCACCATGATAGCTTGCATTTTTGGCATGAGAAAAAACCCGTCCCTCCAGATAGATCTGAAGTGGATTATCAATCGGCTCCAGCTGTTGAGACTCCGAGTGCTAATAGGCTAAACGCCAACGCAGTTCCATTCGAAACAAACATAGTAGATCAAACTTTCGTTGGTGCATCAAGCATGCAGGCTACTCGTAAATCTGTTTTGCTCTCCACAGCGATTGTTTATGTTAAAAGTAAAGATGGACGATTTATTAGTTGCAGGTGCTTACTGGATAGTGGTTCAATGAGTCATTTCTGTACAACTGATCTAATTGAGTGCTTACAGATTCGAAAAGAGAAAATTAATGTGGCTGTTTCTTGTTTGTCAGGCGCCTCATTAAATGTAAAGTCCAAAACATCGGTCGTTGTTAGTGATAAAACTGGAAGTTTCCAGCAACAACTAGAGTTTCTTATTGTGCCCAAAATTACGCACATAACTCCCGCGAAGTTAATTGATATCTCTGAATTGAATATCCCCGAGACCGTAGATCTGGCTGATCCTGAGTTTAATAAACCTAGTAGAATTGATTTATTGTTGGGATCAGAAGTTTTTATGAGTTTATTGAGGTCTGGGCAATTAAGCCTTTGTAACTCCAAATTGATTCTCGAAAATACGGTTTTCGGATACATTGTGAGTGGGAGTATGCATGATACCTTTGATACGGATAGAATGTATTGCGGTTTAGTTAGTAATTTGGGAAATTTAGAGCGAGAAATTCAAAAGTTTTGGGAATTGGAAAATGTTGAGGAGTCCTTGACAAAAACCGAAGAAACTAAATTTTGTGATGAGCACTATGCTAGAACATATTTAAGAGATAGTGATGGGAGATATATTGTGAAAATGCCTCTCAAAGAGGATCCCTCGTGTTTAGGGGAATCGAGAGAGATCGCACATAAAAGATTAAACTCTTTGATTAGAAAGCTATCTAGAGATCCTGATTATTATGGCCTTTATAAGTCTTTTATAAGCGAGTACGAAACTTTAGGTCATATGACAGAAGTTTTTGAGGAACAACAACCACAGGTTACTTATTATATCCCGCATCACAGCGTTTACAGAGCAGATAGTGCAACAACCAAACTGAGAGTTGTGTTTAACGCATCAACAGTGACAACTGCTGAGAATTCTTTAAATTCCATTCAGCTAAATGGAGGCGTGATACAAGACGACCTTTTTGCAATCATGTGTCGTTTTAGAAAACATCGATATGTTTTTACGGCAGACATTAAAAAGATGTTCAGAATGATTCTCATTAATGAGGATCAAAGAGATTTGCAGAGGATTTTGTGGAAATCCGCAATAGACGCTCCACTTAAAACGTATCGTCTGAACACTGTCACGTACGGGACAGTTAGTGCTCCATATCTCGCCATGAGAACTTTGAAACAACTGTCTATTGATGAGAGAATAGATTTTCCTGAAGCAGCGTCAGCCTTAGTTACAGACGTGTATATGGACGACATTCTGACTGGCAGTGATGACCTACATCAAACTAAAGTACTTCAGCAGCAGTTAATTGGCATCCTTCAGATAAGTGGAATGGAGCTCCACAAATGGTTCGCCAATTGTCCTGAACTGTCTGTACAATCAAGTGCCGAGTATTCGTTCGCACATCCAGAAGAGACCAAGACATTGGGTGTCTCCTGGATGCCGTACAGTGACTATTTCTCGTTCAACCTTCTTGATGAGAATATGGATGTCACTAAGAGAGCTGTGTTGTCTACAATAGCTCGCATCTTTGACCCTCTAGGTCTTCTGGGACCAGTCATCTCAAGGGCTAAAATATTCCTCCAACGTCTTTGGCTGCTGAAATTGGGTTGGAATGATCCATTGCCATCGGCTGAGGTGACGGAGTGGAGAAATTTCATTGCAGCGCTTGCGGCCACGAGAACCTTACACATTGATCGTCGAATCCTAACAGATGATCCTGCTTCGATCCAGATGCATGGCTTCTCGGATGCCTCAGAGAAAGCGTATGGCGCCGCAGTGTACCTTCGATCAACAAATTCTTCAACTGGTGCTACATTGGTTAGTTTAGTGGCTAGCAAGTCCAGAGTTACACCTATAAAACGTGTGACGATCCCTCGTCTTGAGTTGTATGCTGCCGTGCTTCTAGCTAAACTGACCAATAGGATTCTCAAAGCCTTGAAGTTAAAAGTGTCCCACACCTACCTTTGGAGTGATTCCATGATAGTTCTTTCATGGATCCAAAGGAAACCCTGTGATCTCAAAACTTTCGTGGCTAACAGAGTTACCACGATTCAGGAGTTGACGTCTGTTGCCCAATGGCGTCATGTACCATCCGCCTCAAATCCAGCAGATCTTATCTCACGAGGTATTGATCCTGACAAGTTAATCCGTAACGAACTGTGGTGGCATGGACCCAAGTTCTTACACGAGGCAGGTGATCCTATTCCCGAGGATTGGGAAGTGGTAATTCCCGATGAAGAGATTGAAAGAGAGCTTAGAACAAACTCTAAGGACAACAGTAACTGTTTAGTGAATTTAAATGATTGTGATGATTTTCTTTTGAGCAAATTACTTGATTTAAGTAACAATTATGTACATATTTTGCGAGTTATATGTTATTTGTTTAGATTTTCGTACAACCTTAGAACCCCAACTCATAAAAAGCAAGGCCCTCTCACACCAAAAGAGTTGAGAGGTGGTGATGTAAGTTTAATCAGATTATTACAACAATCTGAATTCAAGTATGAATATAGTGCTTTGAAGAAGGGTAAGCCTGTTACAGGCAAATTATCTTCTTTAAATTGTTTTTTGGATAATGATCAAATTATTAGAATTGGTGGACGTTTGAGTAATTCTAATTTAAGTATTAGTGCAAAACATCCTATGCTGTTACCTGCTAATCATAAATTAACTTGTATTATTTTGAAACATTTTCATTTGAAATATTTGCATGTTGGACCAACTTCCTTGTTATATCATGTACGTCAAAATTTCTGGCCTTTAAATGGCAGAAACATGTGTCGCAAAATAGTACACGAGTGTATTACTTGTTTCAAAAACAAGCCTGTAGCAGCGACACAAATCATGAGTGATTTGCCAAGTGAGCGTGTTGTTTCATCCTTTCCTTTTCATTTCACTGGTGTTGACTTTTGCGGACCCTTTTTTATTAAGTTTAAGAATCAAAGAAAAGGTGTGCTAAATAAAATTTATGTAGCTATATTTGTATGCCTGTGCACTAAAGCAATACACCTGGACTTTGTTTCCGATTTAACATCTGATGCATTTATTGCATGTTTAAAGCGATTTTTCAGTCGTAGGGGCAAATCTGCAAAGTTGTGGAGTGATAATGGTACCAACTTTGTAGGTGCAAATTCTGAAATGAAAAGATTATTTCGTCTAGTTAAATGTCCAGATGAAACCTTGGCAAATTACTACACTTGTGAAGGTATAGATTGGAAATTCATTCCTCCAAAATCGCCGAATTTTGGTGGCTTGTGGGAAGCAGGGGTGAAATCCTTTAAGTTTCACTTGAAACGTGTCATTGGTAACTCCAGACTCACATTAGAAGAATTCCTAACGGTGATTTTGGAAATTGAGGGAGTTCTAAATTCGAGACCCCTTACACCCCTATCTCCAGAATTCGACAATTTTGAAACACTGACACCAGGTCATTTCTTAATTGGTCGGCCTGTATCGAATATAGTAGAACCTCAGTTAATTAATATTACTGAAAGTAAATTGTCTAAATGGCAGAGAATTACAAAGTTCTCGCAGCAAATCATAAAAATTTGGAAGCGAGACTATCTGAACACTCTACAGCAGAGATGCAAATGGAAATTTTGTAAAACCGATGTATCTTGTGGAGCATTGGTGCTGATAAAAAATGATTTACCTGGCACTAAATGGCTTCCGGGTAGAATAGTGAAAATATACCAAAGTTCAGACCAAAGGGTAAGAGTCATTGATATCAAAATTCCTAATGGAAAAGTATTAAAAAGAAATGTCCGTGATGTTTGCATATTGCCTTTAGAAATTTAAATATTATAATAATTGTAAATTTAAAAGTATTTGATTTATTGCACATGTTTAAGAAGTTGTATTGTTTTGTGTTTGAATATATTTATAAGTGTTAATTTTCTGTTAATTGAGTTGTAGTTTGTTATTTAGTTTGAAACCCCCAATTGTGTGTGTTTCAACGTGGGGAGTGTACAGACCCTTGTCGCAAGGTGGCGTTGCGAACAGTGACGTATCGCCAACGAGGAAATGTGCCCTGCGTGGCAAAGCTTTAAAAGAGTCAGAGTTGAAAATAAAGTGTGTTACAGTCCACGTGTGTTTTACTGAGCTAGCGAGAACATATATGAACTTACAATTTGTTATTATTAAGTATATATTTGAAAGAAGTGCACATAAAAAATACATATTATTTTGTTTTGATTGTATTAAATTACGTATTAATGTATGTTTATTGTTTTTTCTTCTTTAATTTAATTAATGAAACTAATATTAAAACTTGAGAGGATATTGTTAATTTTCTTTTTGCATGTATTATTTATTATAAAAATATCGCTTGCTTGTAAATAGTGGTAATAACACAGGAAATTTTCAATTAAAAAAAATTTCCTGCATTATATTACTCGCTTATTATATATTTCCTGCATTATATCGGTTATTTGGTCAGCTCAGCGGTTCAGAAAAATCAGACCATATTAGCGGGGTGACCATATATGCGGAACAATACTACACTATTTAATTATGGCGGGATTATATTCACATATCGGAATATAGTGCTCATAAACAAATAATTAAACGTTTAAGAACATTTTAAAAATTAATTCGCGAAGTAATAACTACAATAAGAAATATGTAATATTTTTTTAGTGATTAGCTTACCTTACCAATCTAAGTACAGTACGCACGTACGTGCATCCATATTCAATGCACATATCTGTACTATTATAAAAGGAAGCGTTTGTTTTTCGTTATCACTGTCCTGACGAATCTATCGCACTTACAATAATGGGATTTGGCAGACGGGTAGTCCAAATTTTTTGCAATTTTTGGGTCGCGGCGAATTTTAAAATTCAATCTAGAACATTTTTAAATGAATGTAATGGAATTTAATTATTATTGTTTTCTTTGGAATGGCAGCAGCAAAAAAGATCCCAGATTCTAAGTTTATTTTTTCCGTTCTCATTTTGCACAGAGGAACAATTTGTCACCAGACTAAAAAAACAAACAAACAAATTTTTTTAATAAATGAACTAACATTCTTATTTGTCACGTATGATCCAAATGAAACAAAATTTTCTTTTACTCTTTTCGTCTGAATTTCAACGTACTTTCAGACAAGGAGAGATAACTTCAACCGATAAACACACAGATGTACACCTGTTGTGCTTGGGTAGGGAGGGAATTGAAGGGGGTGGGTAACGCCGACGATGATTCAATGCAAAATAGAAAAGGGGGAGGGGAGGGCAGTAAAGGCGTAAATTAATGTCATCTCCGGGGTCGCGAATTCTTTTTTTCCTTCTGGTTATTCCCTGGGTTGCTCCCCACCCAAAAAATGTTACAACAATAAATATTTTTCAAAAAAAAAACGATAACCTCATTGAAAAGACAAAAAAAAAAAAAAAAAACGACCACATAACCGAATAACCGATAACCAGGAAAATAAATTGACTATATAAGCGGTGTGCTTTAACACAAGTTCCCTATTAAGTTAGACGGGACTTTAGAAAACTGACCATATAAGCGGAGTGACCTTACAAGAAGGTCACCATATAGCCGGTACTGACTGTACTTTTAAAAGTATGTTTATAGTTAGATTAAATATTCTGCCCACAGTTTGCAAGATGTCAACCAGAAGTTTTAAAGTGGAGCTCAAAAGAGGAAAAAGAAGAAGAGAGCTAAAGAAGAGCTTAATAAGAACAAAATTAGAAAGTTTCTTAACAAAGATAGATAAGGGACCTGGTGAACCAAAAGCATCTACCACAGTGGGTCAGTCACGGGATATTCATTCTATTCCTGATACAGAACCTGGTACATCTAGTTGTATAGAATCTACTTCAACGAATGAAGCAACACATATTAAGATTTATAAACCAGAGAGTAGTACAATCACAAAAGATTCAGCTTCTATTGAGATTCTAAAAGATTCTATGAGGCGATTTAAGTAAAGATGAGATTTTATACTGGGTAGAATAAGGTCCGTCAGAATGTCAGCACTCAAATGGCTCATTATAAAAATCAAAGAAGCTTTTTGCAAACCAAGACAGATATTGCTCAAAAAGCTTGTTCTATCCCAAACGGGCTAATGGTGAAAAATATTGCAGAGAATGGTTAGTATATTCGTCAGCAACTGGTCATGTATACTGTTTCGTGTGTAAACTCTTTTTACACCATTATCATCCGATGGATTTTGTGATTGGCGCAACACCTATTTAGTTCAAAGTCATGAAAACTCTGTAGACCATAGAACAGCTTCGGTAACATATCTTACAAGAAAACGTGGCTCAAAAATTGAATACCAACTAGCAGAACAGATAAATAATAAAAGGCAGTACTGGAAAAATGTTCTTGAACGAATTGTGGCAGTCATAATTACTATGGCAGAGCGTGGTTTAACTTTCAGAGGAGATAAGGAAACATTTAATTCTCCTCACAATGGCAATTTCCTTTGATTACTCGAACCTATAGCAAAGTTTGATCCTTTTCTAGCAAGTCATATAAAAAAATTTGGGAATAAAGGATCAGGTGTCACATCTTATTTTTCTAAAACAATATGTGATGAATTTATCCAAATTATGGCACACAAAGTAAGAGACTCAATCTTGAATGATTTAAGAACTGAAGGGTACTTCAGTTTATCTGTAGATTCCACTCCAGATCGGTCCCATATTGATCAGCTCACTGTTATTGTGTGGTATGTTTCACCAGATGATGGGCTCCCTATTGAAAGTTTTCTAACTTTCCTAGAGATGTTACAATTAGATAAGGTATAGAGGGGAAAGTATGGCTAAGATGGTGCACAACTACCTTACAATTGAGTGCAAAATAGATTTTAGTAAGTGTCGAGGCCAGTCATATGATAATGCTGCCAATATATCTGCAATATGTCAAATACAAGGGTATGCAATAAATAATATTGAAGATTAACAAGTATGCTATGTATATTCCATGTGCTGGTCATTCCCTGAATCTTGTTGGTAGAGCAGCAGTTGACTGTTGTTTAGATGCAGTAAACTTTTTGGAATTGTTCAAGAAATATATCGTTTCTTTTCATCATCTACACATAGATGGGCAGTACTGTTGTCATTCTTCAAAGATGATTCAAAAGTTCCAAAGTCTTTATCAAAGACTAGATGGGAAGCACATTCAATGGCCCACAAGTGCAATACTTGATAGTTACGATGGAATAATTTCTGCATTGCACCAGCTGCATATTGATACTACAGAGAAAGACAAAACAAGAAATCAAGCCATAAACATTTTGAATAAAATGGAGGAGTTTGAATTTATGGTAATGTTATATTTGTGGAGTTACTTTCTGGATGGAATTTCACAGGACTAGTCAATCACTGCAAGACCCCCAAATTAGTCTAGATGTATGTAGGAAATTGTATGCTTCACTTTCGGATTTTGTTAAAGGTTCCAGGGATATTTTTGATGATTTTGAAGAAAAAGCAAAGGAAAAATTGCCTGATGTTGATAACAAGAAAAGCAGATATAGAAGGCATATTAATGATGATGAATATGATGCTTTAGAGAACGTTGAGCCAAGAGACAAGTTTAGAATCAAAACATTTATACCTGTGATGGATGCATTAGAGTCAAGTCTGGCACAGAGGGCCTCAGTATACAATGACGCTGCAAAAAAGTTTTCATTCTTAACAAAATTAGAAGCTACAGAAGAAGAGATTCGTGAAGGTAATGGTAATTTTAGTTAACGTCGTACTAGAGCAACACAACGGGCTATTGACGACGGTCCGGGATCAGTCCCTTAAGGGAAAGATCCGAGGACAACACTTCGTAATTTTGAACCACGGTCAGACGACGAAGCAACACCTGAGGACTTTCGGCCACGACAGATTCAAGGTGCACCAGCCGCTTCTACACCATACGCTTACAAACATCCATGCCCGGACCCGGATTCGAACCAAGGACCTTCCGATCTAAATGCTAACACCTTAACCACTATACCGGTTGGTCGGCGAGATTCGTGAAGAAGTTAGTGCTTTATGCCAAACATATTCTGAAGATGTAAACATGAATCTTGTAGGAGAAGTCAAGCATTTTCATCAATATGTTAGACATAGTCAAGCCCATAGTTCAACGGAACATGATAGTCTGACTCATCGGGATCTGTATAACGTAATATTTAACGATCGTGTCCAATCAGCATTCCCTAATGTAGAAGCAATTTTGAGATTGTTTCTTAGTATGATGGTTGCAAATTGCTCTGGAGAAAGATCTTTTTCTCAGCTGAAGAGGATAAAAAATGAATTTAGAACAACAATGATTCAAGATAAATTATGTTCCCTCAGTCTCATGTGCATAGAAAGTGACAAACTACGCAGTTTATCATTTGATGATATCATCAGTGACTTTGCTCTGGCAAAAGCAAGAAATAAAATGTTTTAGCTTAATATAATTCCTTGATCATTATAACATGTTTCAAGAGATTAGATAATAAGCCTTTGTAAATTGTGTCTTAAAAGAACTTATGTTTCTTTTTACCGGAGTTTGCATTTTTAAGTTTGTTATGAATAAAAATGATTTTGAGTTAAATATTTATTATTTCTCTATCTAGATACTTCTTAATTGTATTTCAGTTTAACCCTCTAGGTATCTGAAAATCATATTTGGCACTGACATATAATATCTGGACTTATAAAGGGCCCCATATCTCAAATAGCTTAGGGCCTTATCAAGTCTAAATCCGGTCCTGGTACCATGGGCGCAGAATTTGTGTTTATAAATGACAACGCCCGTCCTCACCGTGCAAACATTGTAAACGAATGCCTTGAATCTGAGGATATCACCCGTATAGAATGGTCAGCATTCTCACCTTTGAATGCGATAGAGCATGTGTGGGACATGCTTGGCAGACGATTTGCAGCCAGTCAACCACCTCCTACATGTATACCGGAACTTAGGAGAGTATTGCTTGCTGAGTAGAGTGATCTTCCCCAAGATCAGCTCGATAATTTGATCCTCAGCATGCCTATGCGTTGTACGGACTGTATTGCATTGTCTATGAGACATACAATGTATTAACCATCATACCAACCATGTCATGTTAAGTTTTTTGTAAAGTCGATATTTTTTGTAATTGCTCCAGTGAGCAAAAGTCGTAGTCTTTATGAATGGTATCATACATACACCATCTTTTTTGTTCTTTATCTTTCTTTTAATAAATGGGCTTTATGAATAAGTCACGTTTGTTTTGTCTCTGAACCTTTATTTGCCGGAGCTGGCATTATCCTTTATGGGCAAGTATATAAACAAAACCTTTCTACTTAGACGAATAAAATTTAAAACCAAACATTTCCCCAAGACAAATTTTCGATGTTAATTCAAAGGGAGTGTACGAATTTAAGATAGAATTGGATAGTCAGTGGGAATTGGGGAATTCATAAACAAAGGACCAGCCTTGTTGGGCTTGAGACTGTAGCTGGTCGTCAATATTTGTATTTGTATTTCTGTTTCTCTTAAAACAATATAAACTCCCAGACAACTTTTTCTAGTTACACTTACTAAACAAAAACTAACACTTATGCAATATGAAGAACTGGAATAAAATTACATCATTATATTAGCATGAAATCATATTATTTTCCTATCGAAATTCTGTAACAAAATTATAAATAGAAACTATAAGTACAAAATAACAACTATCTCAAAGAAAGAAAATATCTTTAGCTAATCATATATGTTCAAATGAAATCAGGATACACAAAAGAAAATCAAGATAAATGTAAGTAAACACTGAAAGTATACTGAATAAATGTAATCCAAGGATATGAAATAATTCAAAATTTTCACGTATTAAAAGTTTACAAGGAGGCCCGCCCCCTTCTCGCTGACGCTCGCCAGCGAGAGGATTGCTATACAATCCTCATTGGTTCTCTGCGCGAACTTAACTCGATTCGCTCGCATCAATGCAGACACGTGTCCTAGCAGAAGGGATTGTTTACGAAATATGATATTCCAAAAAAATATTTTTCAAATATAAATTTGTTGTTCTACAGAAAAGTTATACAGTACCTCTGAAATCCGAACTCGAACAATTTGAAATTCAAATGAAAACTTTGAGCAAATTTCGACTCTAAATGTGAGCGCTGCTTTGGAAATCGAATACCCAGCATGTTGTTTGTAAGCTACAACAACTCGACTAATATATATTTTTTTCAATAAAATTTCATCCGATAACGCTATAAATTCAATTGATTCGCGAGGTTCCGTGGTAAACAAACAATCGTACAGTATTGCCAAAACGCGGTAAAAAATAACGTCTTTTTTGCGTGCCACGTAAGAGAATTATATATATAGATGCTAATTGTCACATTTACGCATCAGAAAATAATCTTGAGAATGCATCCGAGTGAGGCATTTTGACTCATGGGCAATGTTTCATCGTGATGTCATATTTTTGAAGAGCAAAAACTCAACGTTGTAAACGCGAAGATTGAGGAGCGCACTTCGTAAGATACGACACGGGATTGTGATCGGTAAAAAATTATATTTTGGAAACTAAAACTAAAGTTTCAAACTTCTTTAAGCTCCATACAATGGCATATGCTTTCCTTTCTATAGTAGACCACGCTTGTTGGGTTTTGTTCAACTTTTGGCTGCCATACGCTATAGGTTGGGGCTTTCCTTCAATATTCTGTGATACACAAGCGGCAATACCATACTATGACGCATGTGTGTGAATTATGAATGATTCACTCATAACGGGAGTGTGTAGGGCAGAAGCTTTTATTAACGCAGACTTCAGTTTGTTGAACACCTCGTCTTGTATATCCAACCACGGTAGATTGTCAGGAACTCTCTTCTTTGTTAGTTCTGTCAGAGGTAAAGCTACTTCTCCATAACAAGGTATGTATTCTCGATAGTAGTTACATAATCGAAGCATGCTTCTCAATTGTTTCTTGGTCTCAGGTCTTGGAAGTTGAGAAGTCGCTTTTATTTTGTCTGGATTGGCTTTATGTTCCCCAGACCCAATTATATGGCCTAAATATTTTATTTCTGACCAAGCAAATGTACACTTCTGTAGATTCACTGTAAATTGCAGTTCTTCTAACTTAGTAAGAATGAGTCCTAAATTATGTAAGTGATCTTTCATGTTGTTAGAAAATATTGCTATGTCGTCAATGTATCACGACTAAATTCTCTAAATGGTGCTAACGCGCGATTCATTTCTCTCTGAAAGGTGGTAGCTGCGTTTTTCAAACCAAACGGCATGACTTTGAATCTGTACTGAGATCTATGGGTCTTAAATGAAGTAAAATCACTACTTTCTTCTTCCATTGAGATAGCCCAATATCCTTTTAATAGATCGAGTGTGGTAATGATATTAGCTTTTCCAATGCAGTGAAGTAATTGAATGGCATCCTCCATCGGAAAGTCATCGGTCTTGGTCACAGCGTTCAAGGAGCGATAATCAACGCATAGTCGCATATCCCCATTCTTCTTGTTTACACACACGATGGGGTGAGCGATCTCCGCCTAACTTTCTTCTATTAAATTCAGCTGAATTAACTCGTCAATTTGGGCATCCAGTTGCGACTTCAAAGCTTCAGGAATTCTGTAAACAACGGGTTTTCGTCTCTCTTTCCATCTTCTAACCTAATCCTATGACCACCGACATTTGCAATTTTTACTTTTCCTGTAAATAGTTTTATATGATTCTGAAACAACTTAAAGAGCAGATTCTTATCCTTATCAGCCAAATGTCGTAAGTCTAATTCATGGATTCCATCATATGATTCTTGTTGATTCATAGTCCTGGAGAAGTATGGATATCTCCAAATTCTTCGTCATCTTCGAAGATGATTCCAACTGCATTGACTCTTGTATGGAATTTTCGGATTTTGTTCACATGAACGTGTTTTCTTTCATCAGGTAATTTTACTAAACTAGGGGGCCCGCCCCCTGCTCGCTAACGCTCGCCAACCCCCGGAGGATTGCTTCGCAATTCTCATTGGTTCGCTGCGCGAACCTATGCTCGCTTCGCTCGCATCAATGAAGACTGTAACGTCATGACCCACGTCATTATGAGCACCCAGAATGCTTTGCGGAAGCAGAGAAAGAACAACGAGTGCGGTTCTGCGGATGGGACGGCTGATGACGTTGGATTCAACAAAATTTAAAATGTCTTTCTGTTAATATATTGTCATGTTTTTACGTCCAAGTGGTGCACGGTCCTGTAAATTGGTGTTTGTGTCGTCCAAGCAAATAAAGACTTGACGGTCTAGTCCAGCTACCTTATTCCTTCTACGAAACTCCTTACAGGCCTGCTGAATGGTGGCATACGGTTGGATACGTCTCACAATAGTTAAACAGAAGTTCAGGGTAAGTACCCCTTACCAGATAAATTGTTTAGTACGGATCAGTACCTGTCCTATAGTTTAATGATAATGGTGTATTAAACCAAGTTGGACTTCCGGTAAGCTTGTTTATATCTGTTGTGTGAAATATTGTTCATTATATTTCGGGTATACCAACAGATTAGCTTAGGAATCCACTTGTTAAAAGTACATTGATTGTGATTATTGTTGAACTGAAATCGTTATAATTTCCGGTAGGCTGTAAAATTTGTTATTGAAATAGTGTTCTTAATATTTCGGGAATAATAACAAATTAGCTTAGGAATTCATTTGTTAAAAGTACATTGATTTTAATTTCCGTTAGGCTGTGTAATTTGTTGTTGAAATAGTGTTAATATTTCGGGAATAATAACAAATTAGCTTTGGAATTTGTATCCATTATTTTCTTGGATTAAAAGTAAATACTAAGCATTATTCATTTCTGGTTAACTGTTAAAATTTTGTTATGCGAAGCACAGTTCTGTTTCGGTTTGGCATACTTAACTAAGTTTAGAAATGAATGTGATTGTATAACTCTATATCGGACCTTGATATGTTAAATATTAATCGTATTGATATGTTCATATATTTTTCTGAGTTTTGGTAGAATTCATGGCTGAATTTATGTAGTGTCTCGTACAAAATTCTGAGAATATTGAGTTTGGAACATTCAACTATTAATATATTTTTTTGTGAAGCATCCCCGTTTCATTGAATTATATTTCTTTCTGAAAAATTTGTTCTTGCAAAGTTTAATCTTAACTAGAAGTGTGTAAAACTTGTATCAAATGTGTTTCAACTATTTAGATACGTTAGTTTTGGTTCTGAATCGTTACTGATTGCTCACAGCTGTTAAGAATTTGAAGTGTGGAATTCGTTTTTGCGCGCCATCGCGTTTATTTATAGCTTGGTAAAAACAAAATACAGATTACTTCCTGTTAGATGAAAATTTGTTTTATTTTTGGAGTAGAATTTTGTTTATGGTGCTGTCGATGGATAAAAATGAAATAGTGTTTTCTGTTCCTCGAATACATTGGTATATGTAGATATTTTCTTTTTCTTTCCTATGTCAGAAGAAAAGTAGGGAATTTATTTTTGTGGTCACATGTTTATTGCCTCTTTTATGGTTTCAAGCTTAAAAAGAAAGTTATTCTTTTCATTGTGCATATGATATAAATCCTAATTATTTTGCGATTGCTCACTTTTATATATTTAATCATAATTCAATTTATACACATTTTTGTGTGTGTGCACGTGTTTATACAATCGTTAAGAGTGTGTATTCGTTGCTTGCATTTTAGAAAATTTAATTCAAAATTGTTTCGTAATTAAAATTAGTGAGTTTATTAAGTTCGAGAAGATGGCATTTTTAGGGTCAGCACGAAAGGCCGATCTTCAGATTTTAGCTGATGAAATGGGTATAGAGATTAGGGCTTCGGCAAAGATAATCGATCTCAAGAAGGCTATAGAAACTCATGAGGATTTCGAAGTAAATTTTGTTAGAGAACTCTTAAGTACTATTGTTGCAACCAGGACTGAAAAAGAGGACCTTGAGAAAAGAAAGAGGGAAGAAGAATTTACTCTTGAGAAAATGAGGATAGAGGTACAAAACAGACCTGAACCAACAGCAGGTGGAACCAACTCAAAATCTAAACTGGAATTGCATCATCTTATGCAGAAATTTGATCCAAAGAATGGGGATATTAGTTTATATCTCGTCCTTTTTGAACGTCAAGCAAAAAGAGTTGACATTTCCCAAGAATACTGGGTATCTCATTTGATCGGGTTGCTACCTCAAGATATGGCTCAATTGATAGCAAGGGAGTCGGAAGAAGTATGTGATGATTACGAGCAGGTGAAGAAAATTTTGCTGAAACGATATAAATTGACTGCCGAAAAATTTCGTCAGATGTTTACTCAACATAACAAGAATGTCGAAGGGTCGTGGACTGATTACCTGTACGAAATCAGAAACTACTTTCAAGAATGGATCAGGGGATTGGAAGTAGAGACCTTTACACAATTGTGTGATCTGATTATCACAGATCAGATAAAACGCCGTGTTCCTGCAGAGATGAAAGAACATTTCATTGACGAATGGGCACAAATCAAATGTCCAGAGGTTCTGGCTGAGAAGTTGGATGGATATGACAGCGTTCGAATGCTGACCAAGAAGAAAGCTTTCAATCCAAAAGAAAAAACAGTTCCTAATTGGAGAAATAAATTTCACTCAGAACCGAAAAATTATCCTAAGGAACTGAAGCAAGAGAAAATTGAAGCTGAAAAGACGATGAAAAGTACTGAAGCATTTGAAAAACGAAGAAAACTCCGTTGCTATATGTGCAACTCAACAGAACACTTGAGACCCTGTTGCCCGTTGCTGAAAAGAAAAGAAGAAAGTTCCGCCCCTGTAAATCGTCTGATTGGTAAGGAAGAAGATATCTTCTTGTCCCCTTACACCTACATTGGGGAAGTGAACGGATTCAAGATGCCGATTCTCCGTGATACTGGGACCAGTATTGACCTAGTGTGCAGAAACCGTATAAAACCCGAGATGCTCACTGGCGAAAATATATGGGTGCAACAACCTTTAGATGATGCTCCTGTTTGCTTGCCACTGGCAGAAGTAGAGTTGAAAGGAGAATTCGGACATGTAATTACGAAAGCAGCAGTTGTGTGGAGTCAAGTAGACAAAGGGAGATACTTGCTCGGAAACCGAACTGCGGCTCTCCTGGAGAAGATGAAGGAAGATCCAGTTCCTCATCAAATCAACGCTATCCAAACTAGAGCTCAGAAACGTCTAGTGGAAGAAGAAAATGACGGACACGAAAAAGGTGTTGAAGATGACAAATCCTTGTCGGAAGAAATCCTGATTGAAGAAGATGATCTATTTTCTTTTCCTCCCAGCGAAGAGTTTGAAGGGTTATCTCTCTTAAAGGTGGATTCTAAAACCTTTGCATCTCAGCAAAAGGAATGTAAAGATTTGAAACACATAATCGAGAAACTACAAAAGAAAAGCCCTGAAGATAAAGCAGAATTTGAAATCCTATCAAATGAACTCCTCATCAAAAAGAAGATTGATAAGTTAGGAGTGAATCGACCGTTATTGGTGATTCCTAAGATATATCGAAATGACTTAAAAGCTTTGTGCCACGAGGGAACTTCTGGTCATCTAGGTGTGACGAAAACTAAAGACGTTCTATCGAGACATTTCTTCTGGCCTCAATGCTACAAAGAAATAGAAGAATTCGTCCGAACTTGTGATAAATGTCAACGGGTTGGAAAACCAAGCGATAAAAAGAAAGCTCCTATGAAGTTAGTTCCTGTGATACAAGAAGTTTTCTCGAAGATTAATATAGACGCATGTGGTCCCTTGCCAGTTACTTCAAGTGGTAAACGTTATCTAATTACTGCCATGTGTCTAGCATCTAAATATCCTGATGCCGTTCCTGTCGAAGACATAACTTCTACATCTGTGGTGGACGCATTGATGCAGATTTTTAGTAGGATGGGGTTTCCAAAAGTTCTACAGTTAGATCAAGGAAGTTCTTTTACGAGTGAACTTACTACAACATTCCTTGAGAAATTTGGAGTAAAAGTAGTTCATAGTTCAATTTATCATCCACAAAGTAATCCGGTGGAAAGATTTCACAGGACAGTTAAAAGGATTTTGAAGATTCTGTGCTTGGAAGCTGGATCAGATTGGGAGAAATCAATTTATCCTGCTCTGTTTGCTTTGAGAACGGTTTCTCATGAAAGCACTGGGTTCACTCCTGCTGAACTTGTTCATGGAAAGAATTTAAGAACACCTTTAACACTGTTATACGAGAAGTGGATGGACTCGGAAGACGATGGAGAACCTGTAACCGAGTATGTTTTCTCTTTGATAAATCGAATGAAGTGGTGTCAAGAGCTTGCCACAACAAACATGGAAGAATCCCAACAAAAGAATAAAACTTGGTATGATAAGAGAGCAGTTAAAAGAGAATTTCACGAAGGAGACCTGGTCCTAATTTTTTCTACCTTTAAGGCAAATAAGTTAAGCCCTCACTGGACAGGTCCTGGTAAAGTTCTGCGACAACTGTCTGAAACCAATTATGTGGTAGAAATGCCTGGTGAGAAATCCACATCTAAAGTATACCACGTCAATATGTTGAAACCTTACTATAGGAGACCCGAACAAATTAACTTTCTTTTGAATGAAACTAATGAAAATGTGGAAGTCGAGATGGAAATTCCTTATGTGGACTCAAATCCAAACATCTTAGACTTAAATGAGATGTTTCAAGAAAATCTTCTAGGAAATAAGTTGGAGGAAGATCAACTCATTCAATTGAAGCAACTCGTGTGTAAATACGAGAAATGTTTTTCTAATGTTCCTGGAAAGACCGATATTGTTACTCACGATATCGAACTAAGCAGTGATCAGCCACTTCTATCGAAACCATATCGAAATTCGGCAAGACAGAACGACATCCTGAAGTCCGAAATTCAGAAAATGTTGGCATTGAAAATTATAGAAGTTGGTTTTTCGGATTACACTTCTCCGATGATCTTAGTTGAGGCGCCTGGAAAAGATCCCAGACCTTGCATCGATTATAGAAACCTAAATAAAATAACTAAGACAAAGTACTTTCCTCTTCCAAATATAGAAGAACGAATTGAGACGGTATCAAGTGCAAAATTTATAACTATTTTAGATCTCTCAAGAGGGTATTGGCAAATCCCGCTGAGTGAAAATGCCCAAAGACTCGCAGCATATGTCACAAACTTTGGCACTTATCGTCCTTTGAGAATGCCGTTCGGATTGAAAAATGCCCCATACGAATTTAGCAAAATGGTTTCGCAACTTTTGGAAGGGTGCGGGGAGTTCGCTGTGCCGTATCTCGATGACATTGCGATCTTCTCTCATTCTTTTCAAGACCATCTAAAACAAGTGGATGCTGTCTTACAAAGAATACAAAAGGCTGGTTTGACCATTAAACCTTCAAAGTGCAAGTTTGCACAAGGTCAAGTTCAGTATCTTGGACATATCGTGGGTGAAGGATGTAGAAAGCCGATGGACATAAAAATTGAAGCCATTAAAAACTTTTCTCCTCCTAGAACTAAATCTGATGTGAGAGCCTTTTTAGGACTAGCGGGATATTACAGCCGTTATATCCCTATGTTTTCTTCGATTGCATCTCCTTTGACAGACACTTTGAAGGGTAAGATTCGAAAGGGAACTATAAGTTGGACTAAGGAATGTGACGTGGCTTTTGTCACACTTAAGAAAGCTCTTTCTAACTTTCCTATCCTGTATGCACCCGACTATAATCGCCCATTCATCTTACAAACTGATGCGTCTGACTTGGGCATGGGAGCCGTTTTATCTCAGAATTCTGAAGATGGTTCCGAACATCCTATTGTTTACCTCAGCAAGAAATTTTCAAACGTGGAGAAACGGTACAGTGTGAGTGAGAAAGAATGTGCTGCTATTATCTTTGCTGTGAAAAAACTCAAATGTTACCTCGACGGTAAATCATTTACAATTGTGACTGATCATAATCCACTGGTTTGGTTGAATAGCAACGCAGGCACAAATGCCCGTCTTATGCGTTGGTCTTTGGCCTTACAACCTTATGACTTTGAGGTTAAACATAGAAGTGGTTCTCTGCACAAAAATGCAGACGGATTAAGCAGGATCCCCACTCTTGACGATCCTGAATGAACTTGTAAATATAGTAGTTCTTAATATTTAGTCTTTTATCTGTAGTTCTACACCTTTAGTAATAATTAATTACATTTGTATCTTACTTTCGTCTTTAAATGTTTATTAATCTTCGTGTAGGTTTGGTACTGATCAAATCTGGTAAGTGTGGTGCTAGACCTATCGTCATGTGGTTTTCATATTTAAACATTTCTAACTTTTGACTTTCTTCGGTTGGAGACCTGCAGAAAGTTTTTCCAGAGGGGAGGAATCTCCTGTAACGTCATGACCCACGTCATTATGAGCACCCAGAATGCTTTGCGGAAGCAGAGAAAGAACAACGAGTGCGGTTCTGCGGATGGGACGGCTGATGACGTTGGATTCAACAAAATTTAAAATGTCTTTCTGTTAATATATTGTCATGTTTTTACGTCCAAGTGGTGCACGGTCCTGTAAATTGGTGTTTGTGTCGTCCAAGCAAATAAAGACTTGACGGTCTAGTCCAGCTACCTTATTCCTTCTACGAAACTCCTTACAAGACATGTGTCCTAGCAGAAGGGATTGATTACAAAATATATTCCAAAAAAATATTTTTCAAATCTAAATTTGTTGTATTACATAAAAGATATATACAGTACCTCTGGAATCAGAATTTAGATGAAAACTTTGAGCAAATTTTTACTCGCAATGTGAGCGCTGCTTTGGAAATTGAATACCCAGCATGTTGTTTGTGTGTACATTTCCCCAGTACTCGAGCCACCCATACACTTTTTGACTGAGTTTGTTGTCGAAAGTTGTAGTGCACGCGTCTTGTTGTACTATAATTGTTAGCCTTGAAAAGGACCGTTTTTTAAATAGCCCTGAAAATATCCTCCGCTTTCTTAGATATCTATTACAAACCTCAACAGCTCGTCTAAAATTCATTTTTTTTCAATAAAATTTCATCCGATAACGCTATAGATTCAAATGACTCGCGAGGCTCCTAGTAAACAAACAATCGCACAATGTTGCCAAAACGCGGTAACAAATAACGTCTTTTTTGCGTGCCACGTAAGAGAAATATATTTTACTAAATAGGAGTGTGGAGGATAATGTTTGACAATTTCACCGGGACCAGTCCAGCGAGCATATAATTTGTTGTTTGAGTCGGGAATAAGTAAATACACTTGATCTCCAGGTATGAAACATTTTGATCCAGTGTTTCTATTAAAGTAATCCGCATAAGATTGCTGTTTTCCCTCGGCAAATATTTTCACTTGTTCAGCGGTCTGTTCCATCTTCATATTTAGCTCTTGCAGGTAATCCACTGCACATTGACTTATGTTTAGAGGTAGGGGAATCTCTCCAGACCGTGATGATTTTAGCACTGCCAAAGGTCCTCTTGCTTGTGTTCCATACATAAGTTAGAAGGGTGAAACACCAGTGGTACAGTTCGGCACCTTACGGTAAGCGAACAGTAGATATGGGATGTGTCTATCCCAATTTGTCGGATCAGTTCTTATCACATGATGTAGTATTTGCTTCATAACTTTATTGTATCGTTCTATTAATCCGTTGCCGGTAGAATATCCAGGTCAAGAAAACTTAGGACAAGATCCTAACCTCTTGAAAAATTCTTGTGTGAGTGTCGAGATGAAATTGGTTCCTTGGTCGCTAGCTATGACATCTGGTATACCGGTCCTCATGAATATTTCAAGCAGAGCATCACAGGTAGATTTCGCTGTCAAACTCTTCAATGATACTGCTTCGGGACAGTGAGAATGTTGGTCCATCAGACATGGGATGTATTTATGTTTTCTTGCAGAGGGAAGCTCAATTAGACCGATGAGATCGATGTTCATCACTTGGAATGGTAAGTCAGGTCTTGAAACAGGTGTAATAGATCAGAATATGTATGTAGCAGATTTGTTATCTAGATCTTATATTAACGAGTATGATCAAGATGATTTTTTGAAAGAAATTGTGCATTGTGTCAAGGCT
Source organism: Metellina segmentata (assembly GCA_947359465.1). Classification (NCBI taxonomy): domain Eukaryota; kingdom Metazoa; phylum Arthropoda; class Arachnida; order Araneae; family Tetragnathidae; genus Metellina; species Metellina segmentata. The sequence goes on along the minus strand of OX375881.1, from coordinate 107,779,019 downwards.
GTAAGACATATACATGTAACAGATAGAAAATTGAAAGAATTTCAGGAGGTTACCTTAAAAGATCCAGTGTTAAACATAATAATTACCTATTGCCAAAATGGATGGCCAGATTGTAAAAAAGATGTTGATGATAATGTAAAATTTTATTTTAAAATGAGAAGTGATCTTTTTGTTGAAGATAATGTTGTATTTTTAAATGGTAAAATTGTAGTTCCTTTAGAGTTAAGAAATGAATTGCTGTATAGAATTCATAAAGGTCATTTTGGTATGGAAAAAACTAAAATGTGAGAGCTAGAGAAATTCTTTACTGGCCTGGTATGTCAATTGATATTGAAAAATTGATTTCTAACTGTTCTATTTGTGAAAGATATAGTTCTAAAAACTGTAAAGAGCCACTTATATCCCATGAAATTATGTCTTTACCTTTTGAAAAAGTTGAATGTGATATTTGTGAATACGGTAACAAAGATTATTTTGTTGTAGTGGACTATTTAACTAAATGGTTAGAAATTGTTCCTAATGCTAACAAACAAACTAGTGAAATAGTGGATAAGTTAAAAGTTATTTTTAGTATCCATGGTATTCCCCGTTATTTGGTTGCAGATAACATGCCCTTTAGTTCCAGGGAATTTAGAAAATTTGCTAAAGAGTGGGATTTTGAGATCATAAATAGTAGCCCTGGATATCCCAAGTCTAACGGACAAGCTGAGAGTGGTGTCAAAATTGCTAAAAGTATCATAAAAAAGTGTAATGACTTGAATAAGGATATTTATACTGCTCTTATGGAATATAGAAATACCCCTATAAAAGATGCTGAGTTTTCCCCTTCTCAAGCTTTAATGAGTAGAAGAGTTCGAACTAAAATTCCAATTAACAGAGATTTGTTAAAACCAGCAGTTCAGTTAAATGTTACAGATAAAATTGTAAACAAACAAAACCAGAGTAAACATTATTATGATAAAAATGCTAAACCTTTAGGTGAGTTGCATAAAAATCAAAACGTATTGATTCGTAATGGTAAGAAATGGGAAAGAGGTGTAATAGTTAAAAAAGATGGAAAACCTAGAAGTTATTGGGTTAAGTATCAAAACAATAGAATACTAAGAAAGAATAGGGTTCATCTAAAACCATCAAACAATAAACCGTCTTTTGATTTTAATTTTGATGTTGATAATAGTGTAAATGAAAAATCAAGTGTAAAAAGTAATGTAAGTACAAAATCTGTGTCTGATAAAACTAAGAACCTGTATGTAACAAGATCTGAAAGAACTGTAAAACCACCTCAAAGATACGGATATTAGAAATGAGTCATTGTAAACGATTGTGTATCGTGATCTTTTAAAGTTTAAAGGATTAATATTGTTTAATTTGATTTGTTTTATGTTTAAGTAAGATCCCTTGTGATAAACATTCTTAAGAAGGGAGGTGTTGTGTAACTGTATCTATAACTGTGATTGCATTACGTAATAGCCATGTGGCGCGCTGTATATATATATATATATATATATATATATATATATATATATATATATATATATATATATATATATATATATATATATATATATATATATATATATATATATATATATATATATTGTTCGTTTTCCTGTTGCTCTGCCTGTTGTGTGTACTTCTCGTCTTAATAAAGATCTTAAACATCGGGTCTTCTCAGTTGACACTCCTTACATGTTTTGTAAAATGTCTCTACGTCTTGAGAAAGTCCAGGCCAGTAGAATGAATAACGAATCCTCTCTAGTTTTTCGTATCTCCCATATGTGCTCCGAATACAGTCTCGTGATCTAGCTTTAAAACTTGTTATCGTTTATTCTTAGGAATTACCTATTGGGTCACGGTTTGTCCCAATATCTTATCCGTATGGTGAAGAAGATCATCAATAAACAAATAATTTCCTTTCTTTGATTTCAGCTGTCGGATCGATTCCTTTACTGATAAACAAGCCCTTTGCTCTCCTCTTAGTTTGGTAGTTTGAGTAGTGACGTCATCAGTGCTTATATTTTCTTTTGATTCTTGTGGGTCTGCACGTCTCACAAGTGACGCTCGTCCAAAGTCGTTTCGGGATTCTTCAAAAGATTTCCGCTTCGCTCCAAAGTATATATCACATTCTCGTGCAAGTGCTTGCAGCTTTAACCATTAGTCCTTTTGACGTATCACTATGTGAGAAGCAGTGTCAGTATCCAGTGTTTGAAGTGGTTTGTCCGAAATATATTGTATATATAATTAATTCCTTCAGAGAATCATAAACTTTACGTAACTTGCAGTAATAGTCCCATGCAGAGGAGAGTCTGGAAGCGAACTGGATGTGAGTTTCTCCCGAGTTTTGTTTGGCTCTTCGGAAATTTTCCAAGCAAGCTTAACTTCATTCTGCTTGATACTTGTCTACATCAAATTCAACACATGTAGCTGCTGTGGAGCAGCAGGAAGACTACCACGAGATGACTCACTCAGCAGCAGTTGCCATGGGCCGTAATAAAACACGTTTCTTCTTTGTAAACGCCTGCCCAGCCAAGGATGTACTATGCAGAGGATGTGGAAAGAAAGGACATTACCAAAGGGTGTGGAAGTACAAACCCCTGAGTGTTCCTGTTAATTCCACTGTATCTGCCCATCTGTTAGCATCAGCGGTTCCACACTGTCTTCAAAAGTCTATTGCTACAGCGTTAATAAATGAAGTAGAGCTATATGCCCTAATTGATACTGGCAGCTCTCTTAGTTTTTTAAATCAGTGCCTTGTACAGAAAAACTGGAATAGTGGTTAAACCATATTTGGGTAGGATAATGATGGCTAATTCTTCTTTGAGTTCTGATGTTACTTGTTGTTGCACTGTTACTGTTAAACTACAAAATCATGTATATGATGATGTAGAAGCATTTATCATGAAGAATCTCTGTGCAGATTTTCTGATTGGACATGACCTATTAAAGGATCATTCCTCAGTCGAAATTAATTTCAATGGTAATTGACCACCGCTTAAAATTTGCTCATTAGCAATAGCTGAAGAACCCCCTGTCTTACGTTTTTCCAACTTAACCCCTGACTGTAGATCTATGATTACAAAGTCTATGCAGCAGACTGAAGAAGACAAACAGTTTATAACTACAGAGGTAAACAAGCTACTCAAAGAAGGGGTAATTGAGCCTAGTAACTCACCTTGGCGTGCCGAAGCATTTATTGTGAAAGGAGATTACCACAAGCAAAGGATGGTTATCGATTACTCACAAACCATTAAACAATTTACAATGCTCGATGCTTATCCTCTACTCAGGATTGAAGAATTGATTTCGCAAGTATTTAAATACCAAATTTTCAGTACCATTGACTTAAAAAGTGCTTACCACCAAATACCCATCATGGAATCGGAAAAACATTACACAGCATTCGAGGCTGATGGTAAACTTTATCAATTTCTGCGTGTTCCTTTTGGTGTGACTAATGGAGTTGCTAGTTTCCAAAGAATCATTGATAAAATAGTCAAGGATTAAGAAATAGAATGAACTTTCCCATATCTTGATGATGTAACTGTATGTGGGAGAAATCAAATCGAGCATGACCACAACTTAGAAAAATTCGTAGCTAGGATATTCTGTGACAAGCAACACAATAAAACCTGATCCTGATACACTTGTACCATTGATGAGCTTACCTATTCCTAAAGATACAGCAGCTTTATAAAGAGCTCTAGGCATGTTTGCTCACTACAGTCGTTGGATCCCCAAATTTTCTGATAAGATCCGCCCTCTGTTAGCTAAAGGTCCTCTTCCTCTTTCAGATTATGCTGTGAAGGCATTTAATTCTCTAAAGTCTGATGTAGCTAATGCTTCTTTAGCTGCAATTGAAGACAACATACCCTTTAGAGTTGAAACTGATGCCTCGGAGTTTGCAATAGGGGCTACCCTTAGTCAAGCTGAACGCCCTATTGCATTCTTTTCAAGAACACTAACCGAACAAAAGCACTCAGCTATTGAGAAAGAGGCTTATGCAATTGTTGAATCCTTACGAAACTGGAGACACTTCCTAATTGGCAGACACTTTGAAGTCGTTACAGATCACAGGTCCGTTACATTCATGTTTGATCAGCATCATACTAGTAATATCAAAAATGAGAAGACTATGCGCTGGAGTTTAGAACTTGCGTGTTTTAAATTTAACATTATCTACCGTCCAGGAAACAGAAATGCAACTGCTGATACACTCTCCAGGATAACTGCTACTCCAAACCCGGAAGTGAACTTAAATTAACTGCATTAAATAAAAAAAACTTACCCTTCTCTCTGGACGAAATAAAAGGGTCAAAAATTCATGTCCCTGTTGCAACCATGGAAGTAGGAAAGATAACTATCTTTCCTACTTTTATGGATGCAACGAAATAAAGTCACGATACTGTAAAAAATGAAGGACGATTAATCAAAGCAACAACTTCATTTGAAAGATTAAATCTGGATTTCAAAGGTCCTCTACCAACGGTTTCTAGAAATCGTTTTCTTCTTAATGTAGTTGAGGAATTTTCAAGATTCCCGTTTGCAATCCCATGCTATGATATCTCGACAGCTACTATTATAACTCATTTACGAAGCATTTTCTCAATCTTTGGAATGCCAGCATACATACATTCAGCTAGAGGTTCATCTTTTATATCCCGTGAGCTGAAATCCTTTTTAAAGTCACTTGGGGATAGCAACGAGTCGTACAACTGCATACAATCCTCAATGAAAATGGCAAGCTAGAAAAGTACAATGGAAACATGGAAAACCGCACAGTTGGCATTAAAATAAAAAACATTGTGACTGAGCAATGGGAAGAGGTACTACAACCTCTTTTACATTCAATTCCGCCCCTCTTATGTACGGCCACCAATGCTACTCCTCATGAACGTATGTTCATCTACACAAGGAGAGCATACAGTGGTCGCTCCATACAAACCTGGTTATCCCAACCTGACCCAGTGCTGATGAGAAACCACGTCAGATTAAACAAGTACGAACATATTGTGCAAGAGGTAGAACTCATCGACGCAAACCCAGATTATGCCTATGTCAGACTCCCAGATGGACGTGAAACAAGTGTCTCTGTGCGACATTTGGCACCAAGGGGAGAACCCCCTATACCTATAAGTGATGAAGGGGATTCTTGTGACAACCAAGTGCCTCCACCTTCTCTTGTTTATGAAAAAGGTGAATTTCCCAGTGTTCTTCCAGAAAGTCTCAGGAAAATGAAAGTAAGTGATTTACAAAATGGGGCCTCAACAGGTCCAGGCTCCATACCGAAAGGTCTCGGTGAGACCAGAGAAGTGAATTCACAAGATCAGGTACCACTGCGCCCTAGCTGTCACAGACGCCAGTCTTCCTATCTAGGGGACTATGTGATTGATTAAATAAACATTTAGGGATGGGTGAATGTGATATTATGCTTTATTGGCATGTAAATTGGAAAGTTTGTGTTACGTAAATTGGCAACACCTGTACTGTCTGTAACGTGTACTATTCATGTTGTAACTAGTATGCACAATTCTGTTAATAAAAGATTTCCTAAAGCCTCTAGATTTCATGTTCATATTCATCTCAGTTCGTTCCTTGTTAGTTATGATATCGATAGTTTCCTGGGAGAATTTTATTTTAGATATCGCTAGAGATTGGCAAGGTTTTTATTTGTTCGATACGTTAGAATACTTATTGAAATATGAGACAAATGTATTTCCTGTGGATATTTAATTTTTCTTCTGGGTGGGGTGGGGGGTTACGGCTAAGGACCAGATTAAGCTACGTGGTGGAGATTTATATAGGTACTTCCATTCCACTTCGAATGGAAACAGACCCCTCCGTACCGAGTTATTTACTGATGACTAGGCTATTTTACTTAACATCGTACTGGACCAACACAGTCGGCTAGGTGGAGATTTAGGAAAGGGATACAAGTGACATCTATATTTTTATGAGAAATATTTATATTTTAGTAACATTGAGTTTTTCACTTTCAATGGTTAGTGAAAATGAATAGTTTTTCACAATTCTCTTAATTCATAAAAGGATATTAGTAGGTAGGTATTTTAATTAACATTGCACTGAAGCAACTCATTTGGCTATTGGCGACCGTTCGAGATCAACCCCAAAGGGAAATTGTGATATCTGGCCGCTGTTGGCGATCAATTTAGGAGAGTTCTTGGCGACTAACCTCCCTGCGTGGAAGGGTTGCCGTAGAGAAAATTGCAGTCGGATATTTGCTTTGGCTGAGAGAGGTTGTTTTTGTTTTTGAGGTGGAATAAACTGCACCGGATGAAATGATGTTCGTTTTTGTATGTTCTTTTGTCATTAATTAAATTGTTATTTTTATAACATCGTGTTTTTGAAAGAGAAGAACATCACAACACGCTCTATTTCGTTGAACCAGAGCAGCCAGGAGATTGGACTTTAGTTGAAAGTACTCAAAACGAAATCTAGACTAAAGATGTTTAAATCCGTGAAGAAAGAGGATATCGTTACGGTTTTGATGGAAATCGGTGAACCAGTTGTTGGCAACTTGAAGCTGGTGGACTTAAAAATAAACTGTTAAATAGTAAAGAATACTTAGCAGATGCGGAATTTGTTAAAGACATTTTGGCCTCAACTGTAGAAAATCGAAAGAAAGAAGAGGATCGAAAGAATGAAGAGGATCGCAGGAAAGAGGAAGCAGATAGAAGAAAAGAGGAAACAGATCGAAGAAAAGAGGAAGAAGATCGAAGGAAAGAAGCAGAAGACCGAAGGAAAGAAGCAGAATATCGAAGGAAAGAAGGACTTCGATTACAACGAGAACATGAACTTGAATTAGCAAGAGTAGGAAAGTAGAAGTCCACCACCTATTGTGCAAAACAACGGAGAAGGTGAGATCTCTCTCGATAAACTAATAAAAGGAGTAGACACACTTGGAGTTCCAAGAAAAACAGAAGCGTGGAATTTATTTTTCGACCCCCTCGAACGAGCCTTTAAGCATAAGAAAGTTCTTGAAGAATTCCAAGCAGAAATATCGTTGAAATTTCTGGGAGATAAAGCATCGAATGTTCTAGTTTACATTAAAGAAGAAGATTTAAAAAATTGCGAAAGAGTAAAATCCTTAATTATGAAAGAATACGAGCCAACACCTTAAGCCAGCTCCAACTATCTAGCCTGATCGAATGCGTTTGCCAAAGTAACTGTAGTGTTCTCCAGTAGACGTTCTCGAATATGAGAGCTTCTTAAACCCCGGATGAATGCGTCTTTAATCTATTTATTTTTATATTTTTTGGCTCTAACTGACTTGAATTAGTAATCTTTGCTCATCTGTTTGAGTATATGTAAGTATTCATTCACAGATTCCCCCGATTGCTGGGTTCTAGAGACTTAGCAATGTCTAGTAAAGATTTCGTTCCGTTTTGTTACGTAGAGGGAATCCAACACAGTAATAGCGGCGTCATCAGTTTCAAGGTCATTAATATACTGAAAAACGTTTGAGGATACGTAATTAAACAAGAGTTTAAATTTATTTTCTTCAATCATTTGCTGCACTTGACTCAGAAAGTTTGAAAATGTCCGTTTCCAATGTTTCCCTTTGTTTTCGGCACCCACGCACGTGGGATCCACATCGTGGGATCTGGTTTGAGAAGTTGCTCCATCTTGGACACAATGAGACAAATTAAATTCCGTTAGCAAAATTGAGATGAATATGAACATGAAATCTAGAGGCAATAGAAAAGCTTTTATTAACAGAATTGTGGATACTAGTTACAACATGAATAGTACATTTTACATACAGTACAGGTGTTGCCAGTTTACGTAACACAAACTTGGTGTTGCCAATACACGAACATTCTAGAATAATCTACAAAATATCAGCCATGTTTGAACAACCGAAACACCAACTAAAATAGGAGATCTAAAAATTCTACCGTATCGCACAAGTATAAAAAGTTTGCCGAACTATATAAGCGATATGAAATCTATATAAGCAATATGAAATCTCTATATAAGCAATATGAAATCTATATAAACGATATGAAATAAAATTATCTAAATCAGACTTACCAAATCGTAACTAACGGGGAGCACTTCTCCTATTAACGTGCAAAACAAAGTAATGTTTGAATCACAGAGAAGTAGTTTGAATAGCCTGAGATAGTTGTTGTGGAAATCTAGTTCGGTTGTTATGGATACCTAGTTTGGTTGTTATGGAAACGAGGTCTAGATCCGACGCTATAGTAGGGTCCGGCTCTACCGTTGGGGGCGCCAGCATCTATGCGATTTCCTATGGTATTTACAAGTCTATTGCTTCTTATGGCAGTGAACCCTCTGTATACTGCTTCTCTTTGGTTTGAATAGTGTACAGAACACCAAGCAAAAGGGACGCTTTACCCCAGTTGGAAATATAACGGAGTAGCAACCGGATTGTTGTGAGTTCGAATCCAACCTAAGACTGTCGTATACAAAAGGAGCTGGTGCACGTTAAATCTGTAGTGGCCTAAAATATCCTCACGTTGGTGTGGAAGTTTGAAGAGTGGGGTTGCCAGCTCAGTTGTGACCTCGTCATCTGACCGTGGCTCGAAATTTGCGTGGTGTTGTCCTTGATTCTTTCCTTTCAGGGGTTGATTCAGGATCTTTGTCAACAGCCTATTATGATGCTGCAGTTTGACGTTAATTAAATGCTACCAACCGGAAATCTTTTACTTCGGAGGTTGATGACGGACCATCGTCAACGAAATACCTACTTACCTACCGTACCTTCTAAACCAGGGTTCCGTTTTGAATAGAAATAATATGACGCCATAGTGATGTATACAAAAAGATTGACATAGAGGATTCTCTGCCCTGTATTTGCACTGCATTTGATTTCGTTAACCAAAGTTTAGAAGCTTTAATCGAACGATTCACGTTAAGGTTATAGGAATATCATATTTGTTCTCTAAGCATTGTCCTCTTAGGATTGTCCTCGAATTGTAAAATATGTATGTTAAGTGCATATAAGTTTTAAGTTTTGCCAAAATGTTTGTGTCCTACTATTTTTAAAAGGTAAATTTTCATTTAAATGGTAACACCGTTTTTCTTCAATTAATATAGGTAAACGTTGTAATTTGATATTCACTGTAACTGATCGATATCACAGTCGCAGTTAATTTAAAATGTGTGTTCTGTCTGCGGTGTGTTTGTATCCTGACGCCATTTTGGGCGATTTATTTATGTGATTAAATAATGTTTTGGTGAATTTTACGTGTATTCTGTGTCTCATTAAGCCGAAAATGGATGTTGTGAAATCCTTCAACTCTGAGGTAAGCGAATGAGAAGGAATTTGGTGTTCTGTACTTTACGTATATGTTACCCCCGTAGCAGTTGAATGCCTTGATTTGAAATTTTTGAAACTGTTAAAATAGCTGCCCAAGGGTATCTTCATCAAAATAAAGCAAAATGTGGGTGAACATGTGGCACAAGAATGTAAAATTTCAATTGCTCCCAAGACTATTCATTTAAATCACTGATTTCACATAGATAAGATTCACATCGGGTTTGACTATCAATTTTCATGTTATATGTATCGAAACCGAGCGCAGGGTCCAGTCATGTCCGATAAGTGAATTCATGCTCTTTTGCTCTAATATTTTTTGCTGAGCTTTGTTCTTATAAACCCAATGTGTATTTGTTAAAAGTCTGACACATACTTTCAAAAATGTTTACTACGATTGTCCCGGCTTGTAAATACAGTAGTTAAGTATTTACATCACCATATTGGGAAAATACTCATGAAACATTTTATCATTAAACAGTCTCATTTACCAATTAAGGCATAAATTATCCGAAAAAATCGTTTGTTTTTAAGCTTTTTTTACGAAATTTGACAGTTATGTTCTAAATAATTTATTTTTCTTAAATAAACTTTTATGTTTGCTTCTTGCGAGGTAACAAACTTGTCTGTTTCCATTTTGTATGAATGTTCTTAGAGTGTAGAATCCACTTTCAGCGGTAATTCCTTGTTTAGCCCTTGTGTTGTAATAAACAATTGAGCATTGTATCCCTTCTGTTGTCATACTAGTTTTTCATGTTGTGTGTGTGTTTCCCTTATTTTCACATTAATTCGTCCAATTAATTAAAAAACACGTGAATTTTGTCACATTTCCCAATTTTCTTCAACTTGCTAAGATTTAGTTCAATACCTGGAAATCAAAGCAAGGTTTCTTAATTAAGTTCCATATAGTACCTGCTTGTTGGCCTTTCACTCTGTTATTTGCAATAACAAGCCAAGCAGGACACTTTTTATAAACTTCTCTGATATAGAAAAAATGTACTATATCAACATTTAATACAGTAAAAATCTGGTATGAGCGTCTATCTTCATATTGCTCACATTGTAATTTTATTTTCTGGTAGTAACCAGTTTGTCTCCGATGTAAAACATTTTACCACCTTTCATTTTGAAATTTTAGCCCTCCAAGTCGTTTGGACGAGATACTGTCCCGTCCGTCAAGATTTGAATAGTTTTCTTCTATTAACAAGTTGTACATAAAGATCTGGTAATTTTAGCTAGTGATGAGATGCCTCGTTAAAACAACCACCCAGAGGGTTAAGACTTGTTTGGGCACAACAACCTTTTGACTACGGCTCAAGATATGACTGGTTTGACTTTCTGTGTTTCCCAGAGTCCACACACAAATATTGACTTGACAGGGCTTTGAACAAAAGGACTGACCCTCTCAAGGGCCAATCACTGACAGCTCGCAACTGGTGGTTACTAAGAGGGAGGGGAGAAAAATCTCACAGTACAACTGTTGTAGTACTGATCATAGTTTTGAAGGTTAATCAAAGTTGGGCCCATGCTTCAAGTAAATCGAACTATACCTACCTATTAATTACCGGGGTATGACTTCTTAAGTCATGATTTCAATCAAGTATTTATTTAAAAACTGATTTTAATCAAAACTTATTTTTTTGCTGTTATGTTTAATAATTTTGATATAACAGAACAAGGTGCATGTTATTTTATTCTAACTAGTTGAGAACTTCACTTGTACTGAGTTGACTCTAAAATTATGTAAAACCCTGTTGTTAAAGGTTTTGGGTCTTTGACCAATAGGTGTCACTCACAGGCCTGCTCATCATTGTTGGTTTTGTTTTAACTATTCTGTGTGACTAAAAATTGCATTATTGCTAATTTTAAACCATTCTCTATGTGATATGTGAAGATGCTTGAAATATATTCACTAAGCGAGCCGAGGGCAAATCCCTCACTGTGACGTCATGAATCGAAAAGTCAAATCAGGATTGTACAAATTATTTACATAGTTTTGACTGCAAAAGTAGTGTTGGTTTGCGAAGCAATCCCCGGGGGTAGGCGAGCAGAGGGCGGAGACCCCTAGTGGCATGAATAAAAGTAAATAATAATTTGAAGCAAATTTTCTGATTCCTTATATGCAAAATCCACTCAGTAAACCTTAGCATTTGAAGTAAAAAAATAAATAAGCAGTACAGAAAATGAAACTTGCACTCTAATTTACTCTTGTTTCCCCTGGGTGATACATTTTTGCTATTTAGTCCAAAAAAACAAGGAACTACAACCTTGCTTTCCGTACTATCTACCGTTAAACCTACCTATAAACCATTTAGACCTATTGCCCTGCATCCTTTAATAATGTTAAAGTGATTTCACTCACATTCTGGTCATTAAACACTTTCCCAGATTGATTATGGCACCATTCAATTCCTTTCAAGCTCTTCTGTTTCAGATTTGTCATTCATTTTCCCAAATAAATATGAATTTAAACATTCAGACAAACCATCCATTGCCATACAGGTTCGAGGGTAAGTGAGCGGTCAGTAAATCTATAATAGAGGTGCATAACCTGCGGCCCGCAAACTAATTTTGACTAAACTTCCAAGAGGATTTAAGTTGAGAAGCAAATTGACTGACAAACATTTAGAATCAGTCTTACGAGTTTCTACTTGCAGTATTGAACCTGACATACCTAAATTAGTTAGTAAAACTCAGTATCAGCCATCCAAGTTGTAACATAATTATTGTTTATGCTTTAGAAATTTTAATATTAAATATATTTGCTGTAATTTTTATTTCTAATTTTACTGATATCATTAAAATTTCTGATACTCATCTTTATTGCTCATTGTACTATTACTATAATTAAATTTATAACCTAAAATAATTTGCTCAAGTACATACGATGTTCTTGAGACACATTCTTAAAAGTAATTCTAAATGATTGATCATTGCAAATGTTTAACTTTTTTTTAACAATTCACAATATCATTCATTTAGCTCTGTAGCAAGCTCCTAGATTTTTTGAGAAAACATTTGTAAGTTTAATCTTTAAAAAATAAGTGCTTATTTTTTACTATACATATTAAGTGTAATAACATCTGTACATAATTGGGTAGTAGCACTTTCATTGTGTCTGTGTCAGGGCGGTAGTGGAGGGTATACGCCGTATACCCTCTGGTTTTTCCAAAATATTCCGTATACCCTCTGCTTTTTAATAAACTACGAACACCGCTTTGTTTTTCCTAGAAAACATCACGTGAAACGCAGATAGCAACAACTAATATGTGGCAGCAAAAGAAAAATTTATATTTCAAGATATCACCTTGGTACATAATTCCAAAATCGTACCTATTATTCAAAAGCAATTCATTCGAAGTATTGTCGATTTTTGAAGGATATATCCATGCTTGATCCGGAAAATATAAATACAGGGTGGTAACAGAACTGGGGAATTCTCGTGGAACTTTTTAATTCTGAAAACATCATGGAAATTTTCCAAATTTCACAAAAAATCAGGGAATTTTTATGAAAACGGTAACTATTGTCGTTTGTGGCCTACTAAGAGATGTGCGGTTACAAGTACTTTTGAGAATTGAATAAATCGTTTTCGCCTAAATTGTAATTTGAATAAAGAACACTGGCGTCGTAATTTTCGAACCCAGCGAAAACCTCCGCCGTGGTTTTCGCTGTCGGAGCGTCTCGTCGCCATGAGGTCAGCGATACAACTTGTGGTATACAATTTTAAATTTTTGTAACTAACAAAGTTTTTTTTTTTTTGCATTAAATTTATATTTTTTGCGTGCAATTACATTTTTGTAGAATTTTTTGGTAAAGCTTGTACGTTCGCCAAGGAAGGAATTATTTCAAATCAACTAATGAATTTAACCGACAGTTCAACGAATTTTGAAAAAACTTTTAAGAATACTAGCCACTGCGTGGCCAGCACGAAATAGAAAAAAGAACTAAATAACTCCCATGAAAAGTTTTTTTGTTTTTTATCTTCGGTTGTAAAATCCTTCCTCCGCGCAAAATGATAACTGAAATGGAAAAAAATAAATTTAGAATATGTGATCTTCTATGCTGTTGCATTCAATAATAATTACTTTTCATCAAATTCATTTTAAAATGTTCTAGATTGAATTTTAAAATTCGCCGCAACACAAACATTTGGACTACCTGTGATGGAACTTTCAATGCACACTGCTGTGACGATCGTAGTCTAAATTATTTCTTGACGCTATTCGTATGACTTTTAAGGTACAACTTATGTACTGGCCGATGTCTAAATTCTTCCTTGGCCAGATCATGGTACAACTGCTATACCGGCCGTAGTCTAAGGCCCTGTGCATACAAGTACTCATTTCGCACCACATGCGATACTTTTGAATATTTTCTATCGAAGAAAACATGTTTATTTCGCTAACTTAGTGTTAAAAAAAACTATATTTTGTAACAAATAGATGTTACTGGATCAACCATTTATTAGTTACTTTAGAGCGGAGAAACGTGTGTGGTGAGCTGCACGCCGTGGGGAAACTGCAGTACAAATTGCACGCACAGTGGACGTACATCGCTGCAGCGGTGCTAGAGGCATGTGTGCACTACTCCATTGGATCTAATGTATCTCAGACCGCTCTTGCTTTGTGGCAGCGGCGCCGTACGTTGAAAAACCAAATGTGTGCACCAGGCCTATAGGTTTAACTTTTCGCTTGCCGAGGTTGCCATGAAAATTGTAATTCAGGTGGGTTGCCTTAACCTGCCTTAGCTCGCTATTAGAAGTGCGCAAAAAAAAGCGACAAGATCGTTGCAACCGCTTTAAACATAGACTGAAGCTGCACCAGTTTTTTTATGTGTATTTTCATTTGATTTTGATGTATTTTTGGATAATGTAGGAGCAGATGTAAAAAGTTCATAATCAAAATATTTTTATCTTTTTCCGAGTTTTTTCAATTGCTATTGTTAGAGTTCCATTAAGTGTTCCAACCCTTACGATAACATTTAAAATATATGATGAGAAAAAATACAAAATATTTGTAGAGAATGATACTTTTACCTCTTCTGACCCTAATTATTTAAAAATATTGTCGTGTGGGTACTGTATATCGATACCAATTACGAATCCCAACATTTCTTAAGGGATTTGTAAAATCAGGGAAATTTTTGTCGCACTATCAGGGAGCTTCTTTTGAGGAATTTGTTGCCACCTTGAAATATAGGGGATATTCGCCGTGTAGAAAAGGAGGTAAAAAGGATCTGTTGACGTTTTGGTATAGATGAAATGTGCACTATTCTGGGTTTGGGGGACCAATTAAAACGCCCAAGTTGTTCCAGAAAAATTAAAGCCTCTTTTAAGAACAATTGAAATATTACCATGTTTCACGGCCGTTTGCGAGCGCGGGTTTAGTTTAATAAATACCTACCAGTCCTTAGAAAGGATTTCCTACATATATATGTACGTGTGTGTGGATGTTTTTTGCCTCGCCCCCGTGGAAAGTGTAAGTAGTAAGTACATGTTTCGCCTCCCCATGGAAAAAATTCTGCGGGTATCAGAGTGTACCATCAGAGGGTATACCATGGGGCCCTGCCTATACTAGTGCAGAGGCCTCTATGGTATACCCTCTGATTTATTTACGACTACAGCACTGGTCTGTGCTGTAACTTTATTTGGGGCCCCCCATGTCTCAATCCACGGTGCGAGTGACCCTTCCTCCAAATAGGTTGTGCACCCCTAATCTATAATAACAAACGATAGTTACTTCATTTAATTTGTGATTAAGAAAATAAAAATGTGCAACTTAAAAAGTTTGTGAAAATCCAACAAGCATACAAAATGCAAGGAGAGCACAAATGTAAAATGAGGAAATCTATATGCAATCTAAAAAAGGCTGTTTAAGCAGCAATCGTTGAAAATCATTCTCAAGCACTATCCAAACATTAAACGCGATAAACCCAAATTTCTAAATCTAAATTTAAACATCAAAGTTACCATGTTTGGCAAGAAAATGTTGTTGCCATGGCTACATCTCAACCGTTAATTTTAGTTGTTTTGTGTAATATATTGTGCTAAATTTCTATTTCAATTTATTGGGAAATTTTATGCATTGATCCCTTAAAATTTTTAAACTGCTAGAATAACTATTCAATATTTATGGAATTGAATTTTGGAATTTAAAGTTAATTCACTTATCTAATAATTGGGAGAGTTTTCTGAGGAAAGAGATATGTATTGTGGGTTTCGGGTTTTGAAAGAAAGCTATTGGAATTGATCATTTTTTTTTTAATGCAAGCTCAAAATTCTACTGAATGGACATGTTTTAGGGGTGGCTATTACACTCATTGTATGCTGTTCATAGGGAAAGCTTCATTTTTTATTTTATATAAAAAGCCTTTTTGTGTGCTTTGATAATGCAATTTCTCAAAGTTAAAAGAAAAATTCAGCAGATTGAATGTATGAATGAATGAAAACATACGTGGTCAGATTTGATTTATTCTGCTGGAAATTTATTGACACAACCCTGCTAGAATGGAATATTTTTTTTTTTAATGTACTTTTTTTCTTGGGCTGTAATTTTAATGATTTTATTATTGTCAATGGGGCAATAAAAATAACATTTTTATCGTCTACTTTGGACATTTTGCTCCATTTTTGACCTTTTACTGAAACAGAAAATCTAGGTGGCGGACCAAATTTAATGGCCCCTGCGGTTTGTTGTGCCCTGATTATAGATCTAAAAAAATATCTTTCCACATTGTCATTAAGTGCTCCGTTAAAACAATTTTTAATGTTTCTGAATTATTCTATTTTAATGTACAAAATCTAATGTAACTTGAGCATCCCAGGTAGAAAATACAGGCAAACTTAGCATCTCTAGCAGTTTTTGTAGGTGGCAGGCTAGAGCATGGGTGCAGAAAATTTTTCAGGGCTCAATATTTCCCCAGAACACTTTGTTTAGTCCGAAATTTCCCCAAAAACATCCCCATATATTCATTCTAATTTAAGCGACTATTGGAGCAAAATGTTAGTAAATAAGAACTTTCCTTAAAATATTACTTACAAATTTAAAAAACCTTAATATTTATTTCAATAAAAAATAATTTTACATGATGGATTATAGTAATTTTACCAAGAAATGGCAGCCTTTTTGTCTCTTTGTTAAGTTTGTCAATCCCCTTTGACTTCATAAATGCCGATTTCAGTGAAATATGCAGATCAAACCGTTTGAAATTTGCTTCACCACTGCAATGGGGGGGGGGGTAAATATAATCGCTAGCTAAAATATTTATTCGTCACTGATGACAGTTGATTTTGTAGGTTTTTTTTATAAACTTTGGCAAAAATTTCCCCACAGCTGCCTGAATTTTCCCCGAACCTCGTTTGCTAGTTCGGATATATTCTGCACCCCTGGACTAGAGTATCTTGACAACTGAGGAATCATGTTTAAATGCTTTTGACTTTCTGTTATTTGCTATCCCTGAAATAATGCTTCAAAATAAGCTTGGTCAAAAAGCATTAAAAAATTTTCTCATTATTATGTTTACCATGAGTTTTACAGTGTATCTTTTATTTCAGCTGTCATCATTGTATGATGTCAAGCCTCCAATATCCAAAGCAAAGATGACAGGGATCACGAAAAGTGCTATCAAAGGCATTAAATTTTACAAGCACATAGTACAAAGTGTTGAAAAGTTTATTCAGAAGGTAAGTTGGAAGTGAATCGATTATTACTTAAACATCTTAGCTAGTGGTGAATTTAACTTTATCCAGAAGCAGTAGAGTAGGTATGGTCTTATCCTAGAAGGTATCTTATTTTTGGAACCAATGAAGTAACAGAAGCAGCATTATACTCCCTAATACCTTGTTGATAGTGTTTTAATCTACTATTTGTATCAGGTCCAAGATTATTATTTGGTTTTTTGCTCCTACAAATTTGGTTTTGATGTTCTATGCTTTCGATCACAATCATCGTATGTAATGTTACACTTCTTGGTTTTTTCCCTTTTACTGCACTGTAAAATTTAATATAAAAAAATTGTAAATTCAAATTTGTTTCCCCAAATATAGTACAGTAAATATTAATATTCCATAAAGAATAGTTTCCATGATAAGCTTGTG
Source organism: Metellina segmentata (assembly GCA_947359465.1). NCBI lineage: Eukaryota > Metazoa > Arthropoda > Arachnida > Araneae > Tetragnathidae > Metellina > Metellina segmentata. The sequence goes on along the minus strand of OX375881.1, from coordinate 107,761,620 downwards.
TTCGATGTTTTTCCATTGGTCATCCATTGATCCTAGCTCTAAGGGTTGCATAATCAAAAGAAATATTTACTTTTATTTAAATATTGGTGGAAATGCAACTGCAGGGTGGTAACAGTACTGGGAAATCAGGGAATTCTCAGAAAACTTTTTAATTCTGGAAAAATCAGGGAAATTTCATAAAAAATTTCCAAATTTCAAAAAATTGGGGAAATTTTTTAATTTAGACACTTTATAATTGCAATTATTATCGTTTGTCCTTTTTTGGGATGCTCAATTACAAGTACTTTTGAGAATCTAATCAATCGTATTTGCCAAAATTGTAATTAGAATAATGTACATTTGCGTCGCAATTTTCAAACACTGTGACATACACTTTTTTTTCTGTGGCCACAACGTCTCGTAGCCGTGAGGCCGGTGATACAACTTGTATAAAATTTCAAATTTGTGTGACTAATGATGTTTTTTTTTGTGCATTAAATTAATATTTTTTGCTTGCAATTGCATTTTTTCAGAAGTTTTTGCAGCTTTAGTCTACGTTTATAGCAGTGGTAACAGCCTTGGCGCACTTCTAAAGTCACCAAGAAAAGAATTATTTCAAATGAAATCTAATGGATTTTGAAAGAACTTTCTAGAATAATCAAAATGAAAATTTAAAGATTCCGTTTGCCGAGGTTGCCATGAATACCACAATAACGGTAATAGAAGGGTTGTTTTAACCTGCCATAATTCGCTACTAGAAATGTGCCAAAAGAGAAAAAACATTAAGACTGTTGCCAGCCCTATAAACGTAGACTGAAGCTGTACCAGTTTTTTGTGAAATTTGTATTTGATTTTGATGTATAGTAGGATAATGTAGGGTCAGTTGTATGAAGTTCATGATCAAAGTATTTTGCAATTTTTCTTCATTTTTTTCAATTGCTATCGTAAGAGTTCCGACCTTTACAGTAACAGTTAAAATATCTAAAGAGAACAAATTAAAAATATTTGAGAAATGGTCCTTTTAACCCCACCTGACCCTAAAAATTTAAACATTGTCATGTGGATACCGTATATTGGTATCAATTAGGGATCACAACATTTCTTAAAGGAATTGTAAAATCAGGGAAATATCGGGTAACTTTTTTCGAGGATTTTGTTGCCACCCTGAACTGACCCAAAGCCACAAATACCCTTGTGAGTTGTTGAAAATGTTGATCCAGTAAGTAAAACATTTTGGCAACTGAGAAAAAATGTTTAGGTGACATGGAACAAAGTTAATTTTCTTTCATTTCTTCACCTTTATAGCTTGCTCCAAACGTTTCAAATCATCACTGCACTTGCTCTTTAAGCTTATATTTCTCGACAACACAAAATTCAGTTTTAAAATATTTATTTTAAACCACCCATTCAATGATTTTGATGAAAAGGTTTGTTTACTTTCTGTCATTCACACACTTGATCAAAACATATAAATGAGTCTGTTTTGCATATCTGGTCCTTATGTATTGCTGCCCACAACAAATACTGATAAAATTGTTTTAATGTGGAAATGGGCTTATTTGGGGGCTTTCAGTGTTGGGTTTTGTATGCTGATTCACATTTTTTGTTTTGTTCTAGTGTCGGCCCGAGTACAAAGTTCCTGGTTTATACGTTGTCGATTCCATAGTTCGACAATCGCGTCATCAGTTTGGTGCTGACAAAGATGTATTTGGACCTCGTTTTACCAAAAATATCACTGCAACATTTCAACATCTCTTTAAGTGTGTGGAAGAGGATCGGGTAAGTTAGACTTAATTTATTATAATCGTCATGTTAAGAATTTACTCTGATAGTATTTACCAATGTCCTGTATCTAATGAAATGGATATCTTACAGTCAAGAATAATTCGTGTTCTTAACCTGTGGCAAAAGAATTCCGTTTTTCCAATTGATGTCATACAGCCATTACTTGATATGGGACACCCAAATACATCAAATGAACGTAAGTGTTGAATGCTCAAGCTTAGATTACTTAATTGCTCAGATTTTTTTCACACCGATTAAAGGATTTTTAAGATTTTATCACATTTAGAATGCTATAATTCTTTAAAATGATAGACGGGTAAGGTAAAATCTGGTTAAAGATTTTGTTTATTTCCTTTTCTGATTTTACTTCCTATGTTATCTATATTTTTACTTCCTTTTTAAATGTTTTCATAATAAGTAAAAGCATGCAAATCCCCCTGCTTTAAAAATACATAAAAGTGGATACTTGATATTAAAATTTGTAAATTAATCAAGAATTGTCTTGAGTCAAAAAAAAATACCATGCAATATTTTTTGAATTATATATATATAAAAAAAACTTATGTTTAGCATTTTATAATTTTGCTCTAAGTATGAATTATTTACCTGTTTGACAATGTGTGTGCAGTTATTTTCAAGTTCGCTTTTAATATATCCACTATAAGGAAATTCAATGGTGTCAGACGTAAAAAAACAGAAATTTGAGGTTTTTCTCTTTTATTATAAAATGAAGTTCGTGTATTGGGTGTGCGCTGTGTCCTGACGAATCTATGGCACATACAATAATGACATTTGGCACACACGTAGTTCGAATTTTTTGCAATTTTATGGTCCAGCCTGAATGTTCCACAATGAACTCTTAGACTGATGAAAGTTTCACTATAAGTTTGTACTTAATAAAATAATATAAATATTATTATAAATATATATATATATTAAAGCTTGTTTATATTAGTTTGTACCTAATAAACTTAAGTTATTTGTGTGAAATTGTATGTAGTAATAATCCTGGGTATCTAGTTTTGCCTCTTCCCCGACTCCTTTTAAAACATTTTGGTTTTTCTTTCCATAGCTGCTTCTACCAATGATGACAGCCGAGTTTCATGGCACAAAGACTCAGATTCTTCTCGTTGGAAGGGCTGGGGGCCACAAGGGAATGATGATCCGCCATCGGAGAATAGAAATTATTCAGAGGTAACCTAATCACAAACCTTAAAAAGGCCTGATTTGTCCTTTAAAAAAATGTCAAAGCCTTAATTTTTATTATTTTATTTCATCTGCATTCAGAAACCTAGAACAATGATTATCATTATAGGTCAAGTGTCATAAATCAAAGGCATAATAGTTGTAATCTAGCTATTCCGGGTGCGAAAAACATCAGATTTATTTGTTTTATGTCATATTTTTGAAATTTTAATTGGATTTTTATGATTTTAATTTATTATTTGCCTGTACAAGTTTTAATTTGTTGGACGTGAGACATGAAATTTACAGTGTAGGTTCTATATAGTTTTGTTTAATTTAAACTTTAATATTTTTTATGTAAAACATTAATGTATTCAAATATAGCTGGGTAAATATTTGAGGGATTAAAATGCGACATAGGAATTAGCTGAAGTAAATCACCATAGAGAAAATAGAAACAGTGCCCCAAATGCCAAGCATGAGCACTGTTTCCCATTTGATTTTCAAGTGGTTTAAAGTAATTTGAGTTTAATCCATAAGGTTGCTGGATCCCACAGATACTATGCATTTATCAATCATACAAATTTTTTTCTTTCTTTAAATCAATCTGATTTAAATCGACATACCCAGTAAAATTATTTCAAATTTTGGTGAATCAAATATAGCTCTTATGAAAGTTATTTCACCAGTGCATAACACAAGTTAATTGGTTATGATCCATGTAAAATGTACTCTTAAGAAATGAAATGTTTTCTCTAATTTTTTTCTTTTGCTGACTATTGGAAACCCTGTTAATGTTCTGCTTGGTGAGATGCCAACCATTACAGGGTGAAATTGTGTAAAATCTGGTGAAGTCACCAAATGCCAAGTTGGCACTGGATAATAATCCAAAACTTCCACTCAGTCTTTTATATTCATTGCAATTCGACATGCTTTTCAGCTCATTGTCTTTATTTGACAGTAGGTTGATGACAAAAATTATGTCAAGGCTTTGTCTTGAACTAGGATGTTGATAAAAATGCAAGCAAGTGAAAAACTTCACTGGCTGGAGATGGGTTACAAAATAAATTAGAAAGAATTTTAGGGTCAGATTACCAAATTTTTTTAAGAGTTACATGCATGTACTAACTGATCCTTTAGTAATGTAAATGTGTCATGGACTAGTTCCACATTTTCATGAATGATTGTTCATGTCTGCTATTTTCAATTGTATCGGCCAAAAAATCAATGCATTAAAATCTAGAATTCTGTTATCTCATAAAATGTAAAATCTTCTTTCCTTTTATATTGTATTAAATATTCTTTCCCTGTGTGTTCTCATTCGATTTCCCTACAGATGTCGTTAGAGATGTCCAGAAAGAACTTGGAGAAGTTCACTAAAGCTGAAATGGCAAAAGCTATAGAAGAGGAAGCCTCTCGTTCCTCAATGTACAAAGCACAAATGAAAGCAGAAAATTTAGCAGAAGAAAACACTGTGAAGTTCAATAAGGTAATTAGTTTTTTACAGATGTGAGCAGAGAATATTCTCCAAAGATTGAAATTTGTAGAATATTCCAGAATTTTCTCTTTAAACCCTAATTTTTTAGAAAATTGTAATCTGTTTCATTTTATTGACTTTGAACATCAAGCTTCTTTTATGTATCATTCACAATATATATATATATATTTATATCACAATATATATATATAGGCATATATGCACTGTGTTATATAAATTAATAGTCGTAACTGTTATTTTTTATTGAAAACATGCAACATTATAACACTAATTTTATCATGCCCAACATATATTTTTATGATATTTCACTTGTTATGTATAATAATTCTTCCTTATGAACTAAGTTACTGATATTACATAAGACTAATTGTATTAATTTTGATTATTAATGAATATTTAAAATTTTTGTGAGTTTTTCAGCCTTAGGAAAAGTATGTTAAGTTTTAGACTTGTACAGATGAAGTCTTATATTTTTTAACGTCTTATATTTCAGTTATTGCCATACTTCTTTATAGATGCAGTTATTTTTTTGCCTCCTTATTTTATTTCAATCATTCTGCTCATCGCCGTAAACACATTCAAACTGCGGTAACCTCTTTTGTTCGGATCGGAGGAAAGAAAGGATCTTTTCTCCCTTTCACGTGCTGTGCTATTGCATCGCAGTGAAAAGTAGTGTATCTAAATGTGCTGAAACACCTAACATCCAAACAACATCACATTGTGTTCTCAATTTACGATCCTTCAATGTACAAATAATTGAACATTCTAGATCTTGTTTTTGTTTGTCAGAATGGCAGCAATGGACTTGTGAGCATCAGTGGTGGGAACGATAACTTTTGAGAACCACGTGCTTGCTTATTCTTGTGATTCTTATTACTGAGCATTGTACAAAGCAAATATTTTTCTAAACGTAGTTTTTCCTTGTGATTTCAAGAAACCCTTTTTTTTTCCTTGATATAAATGCTATGAACATAAATTATGTAATGAATTTCTGTTTTTAAAGCAAAGACTGCAACAACTGCTTTAAAAACAAGTAAAGTTTTGTTTAAACTTTTCTTCAACTAACTAAACTAGTTTTTAACTTAGATTTTAAAAAAATGAATATTTGACTTCATGTATAGAAGGTTTATGTAACATGATCACTGTAATATAAGTTTGCAACCAAATGAAAAATAATTTTTTACTGATAGATAATATTTAGGTGGAAGAACTATCAATATTTTTACTCTATTTAATGTTATGTATATTTCAGTGTTTGTAAATTATGGTCAAGTAATTTACTTCTGAGTTTGTAAACTGGTAAAGATAGTAATGTAATGCATGGCTTTTTTTTAAGGTGTGTTTGTTTGTTTAAGATTTGCTGCTGTGGTGGTGTTTTATAAATTTAATTTTCTTACTTTGCAACAAAAATAAGCTGGCAATAGAAAAAAAGACATTTTTTACATTTATTTAAAATGGTAAATGATTAGTTGTAATTATAGTACATTTTGGAGAGACCTGCCATCATTTACATGAAATCATGGTTGTATTATCAGGATGGAGCATATCAAGGTGAAAATGGGGTCTGGGCGCGTGTTGCATGAAATAGATCCTAAAGCAGTGTTTATTAACCTTTTTGGCACAATGGACCATTTTAAATATGTCACGGACCCCTCTGTGAAAAAAAATTGCTTAAACATCATTTATTATAAAACATATTGTTTTATTATTTAATATTTTTATTTTAATAGTATAAAAAATTTGAAGAAATTAAAATTTTTAATGTGAAGGCTGTTGCTGCTTTTCCTTGCTTAACAGATTGAATTGAGGGATGGTTTTCGACAAAGCAACGCGCATATCATGTTCGACATTCAGTCGATTTCGATATTTTGTTTCTATTGTGACAAGTGTGGAAAATCTCACTTCGCAAAGATATACTGTAGCAAACGGAATAATGGCTGCCATAGCTCGTTTTACAAGCAATGGGTAGGCTTCTCTTAAAGACCTAGATCTTAAAGACCTTTGAATCGAAATCCATTTTTAACAAGGACTTTGTTTTCAAATCAATTAGCTCATCTTTGGCAAGGTTCATGTCATCGATACAGTCAATATCACAAAGAAAAGGATTACGAATCCACAACTCATCTTTTATATTTATTCCATCCTAATTGAAATATTTTTCAAATGAAACTTGAAGTACTTTCAGGTGTTCACAGATTTCATTTTTCAAGTTATTCAATAACAAACTATCTTGCCGAAATCCAGTTTCAAAAAGCACTTCGTCCAACATTTAAAAGTTTGCATATATCCCATTTTGAATTCTAATTTTCCAAAGTGACATTTTCAATAAAAATGCCTGTAGTTTCTCAGTGGCATCTATAATTGTTGTATCAGGCCCTTGAATTGAAAGACATATATCGTTCATGTGGTTAAAAATGTCTGCCAGGTAAGCCAATTTACATATAAAATCTTTTTTCTTGAAATATTCGAAGAGTGAGTTATCTTTTTCCTCTAAAAAAAGTGATACTTCTGTCTTCAACATGAAAATTCGTTTCAAAACCTACCCTCGTGACAGCAGCGCACTTCCGTGTGGTACAGAAGTACCTCATGTTCTGCGTTCATTTCTTGACACAGTGTTTTAAAAAGACGATGATTAAGAGCTCTACTTCTAATAAAATTCACAGTTTTAATAACTATTGACAATACTTCTTTTAAGCTGGTTGGAAGAGTTTTTGTAGCCAGTGCATGTCTATGTAAAAAACAATGTGTAACAATAACATTATGAGCCTCTTTTTTTACCAAATGGGCAAAACCAGATTTATTGCCAAGCATCGCAGGTGCTCCATCCGTACAAAGTGAATGAAGTTTTTGTTTCCAGTCAAAGTCGTGTTTGGAAAAGAAAACATTTAAAATTGCTAAAACATCAACTGCCTTTTGTCAACTTTGCAAAAGAGGCTCACAAAATAAGAATTCTTCTTTGATAGTATCAGCAGATACGTAACGAACAAAAACAAGAAGTTGACTACAATTCGAAATGTCTGTAGTTTCATCCAGTTGCATACTAAAGGGAAATGGCGATGCTTTCAATTCATCGATTATCTGTTTCAAGATATTGCAAGAAATTTCAACTATTCTTGAATGTATCACATCCTTGGACAATGGAATAGCCTCAAGTTTTTTTCTCTATTCCAGTCCACAAACTAATTCAACCATTTCCAGCGCGCATGGCTTAATTAATGTCTCCAATAGTATACGGTTTCTTACTTTTGGCAATACGATATGCAACTCTGAAAGATGCCTCAACCAAAGGTTTTTGTGGAATACCAAATCCAAGTTTGGTTAATGTTCCAGATTTCGAAAACTGGGCTTTCTTTGTAAAAAATTCTAGATCTTTAGATGCATTTTCAGGATGAAGAGATTTGAGATGCTCTATCAATTTTGCCAGTTTCATACTGGCGTTTGCCAAAACTTTTCCACACAGAAAGCATTGTGGCTTTTCAACACCGTCCGATTCCTTCATGTCGCAGAATCCATATTTTACATAATTTTCATCATACTTCCTTTTTTGGGGCTACAAAAAATATCAAATAATCAAATGGAACATTGAGAACAAACATTAAGACACAAAAAAACACTTGAAAAAGCGGCAAGAAATCTTGTATCGATGGATGATATACCCTTATGTCTCGGCTTCAAACTCATTTGTGATCCACATTTTGGACATTTATACATCAATGAAATCATTCCCTCTTTCATACATTATTCTAACAACGCTAAAATAGCCAACTGAATATTTATTTTTCGCATTCAAAACTTCAGCAAGAGCTAATTCCATAGTGAAATCAAGCATTTAGCAATAATATATGCTTAGAAAACACCAAAAAAATATGCTACTCACAAACAGATGAAAGACAAAGATAAATGTACGTCTTACCTCCAGGGCAGATCCAACGGAAATAAAATCGTGAATCAAGTTTAAAATTATACCGCTATTTCAAACTCAAACAAATTATCGACCAATGAAAAGGCTAAAGCAAAAGAGAAATAAATGAGCATGCGCGAAAAAGCGCCTCAAATTCTCTTCTCCGGAGGAGCAGAAAAAGAAACAGGGTTGCCATACAGAGCGCGCTAAGGATGAAGTAGGTCCGGGTTACCACTGCTGGCTAAATATTGATGCAAACATTTTAAAAATTAGGATCAGTCGGCAGACCCCCAAGGGGTCCATGAACCACAGGTTAAGAAACCCTGTCCTAAAGTGTGTTGCTGTTAATATGTTAGTTATAATAGTTACCATTATTGTCATATACTTTTTGTAAAAAAATCCTGTATTTTTTTATCATGTCACTTCTAACCCTGTTTTTAGCAATTTATAATGCTATTGCAAAAGTAAAAGTCTAGCAATTTTTACTCACAAATATAGTTTTTCTAACCAATAAACATCAAATAAAATTTAAAAAATTCTGTGAAGGAAATCATATTATAATTTTCTGTTTTATATATATATATATATTAATAAAAACATAAATCTATAGTAATCCCATTATAACGGTCCTCCATTTTCTGGATTCTTTTCACACAGAAATGCTTGAGTTATTTGAAAATAACAAAATACTGCATTTTTTTAAATATTTTTTTGTTTCGTATTCATTCTTATATTTAAAAAATATGTCATATTTTTTATGCATTTAGAACAGAAAATTCACGATTATTCTACCAAAGATAATTACCAAGAATTTTATGTATCTAATGTATGTGTCAAAAATATAATTTTGCAATAATACGTTTTCATAAAAGGTCTCCTGTGTATAATAGATGCCAATCATTACATTTTTTTCATGATTGTAAATAATTACATAGCCTGGTGCTAAGGAATTTGATATAGTAAGAATGGGAGAGTCTGCTTTGAAGCTTCGGGAAGATATGCCTGAACTAGTTTTTTCTATTCACCGATAGGAGACTTGAAGCTTCACACTCTCTTTCATCAAGCAGGTGGCTAAGCCTAAAGCCAGCTGCTGAAATGTTGCTGGAACAATGAATCGTATGCTAAAGTATTTCCTTCACTACATTCCAATAAAGAAGCCAAACATGGTACAAAGACCAGGCTACACGAAAATTGTTCATTTACTTAGAAGATAAAAGATTGAATAACGTTTACTGGAACCAGTTCTTCAGACTGTGAGACATTAGTGGTGTGGATCCTAAGTACCCAGTTGTGTCAAAGTGAAGGCTGCTCTGTCACTTTCTCATGGTAGTGCTGACATTGCACATGGCTTCTCAGCATCAGGGAAAGCTTTAACAGGAGACAGCATCAATGTCAGAACACACACTCAATGTATTTGATGACAGTCTAAAGTAGCTTGGCAAATTTTGACAATCAACCTTATTTGGTGCAGATCACATCAAAGCTAATGGATGTGGTAAGGGTTGCATATAAAAACCTACAATGTCTAATTAGAATATATATATATATAAAACAGAAGGCACAAGAAAAATTCAAAAAGGACATGAAAGAAAAAGAATTTAAAAGCAGCTGGCAAAGAAAAGATAGGTAATAGTAAAATAAGAACAAAAAATTATGCTTAAGGAAAAGGATGAGGCATTGGACAGTGCTTCAAAATTGTTAAAGAAATCAATGATTAAGGAAGCAGTACTTGCTCAGTCAATGATTGAAGGGGCGGCAAAACTCTCAGATGATGCTGGTCAGCATAGACAGACTTTTAAAAATGCATGTTTATCTCTTAGGTAGAAAAAGACAAAATTAATTTTTTAACATATTTGGCATTGTTTTTTGTCACTTTTTTTTACACCTTAAAACCTGTTATAAGCATGGTTGGCAAGTTTCTGCCATGCTGGTTTAAGTGGCAATAACTGGCAGAAACCCTATAAATAACTATTTCATGTAATAAAAACTTATTGAAGTGCCAGAAATAGCAGAGAGGAATGCATTTTAAAGTAAAACAAATTCACTTATAATGTTTACAATATCTATTCAAAGGTTACATTGCAGCAAAAGACCAATTTTGCTGCTGTTTCCAAACCCAAACAATTTCTTAATTCATTGTGAATAAACGAAAAGTTTGAGAATATTCTTTCAATCCCAGCAGAACTTGCAAGCAATATCATCATTGCACAAACATGAGTTATGAAATCTTCATTGGAGTAATATGTTTCAGGAAAAGAAGCTGATTTTGCTTGAAATGCTATGATGTATGGCATAAAATTTGAGTTGATGTCATTAAGTAATTCCCTAGCACTTTCTTCATGGTCATGTGACAATTTAGATCCCATGTACTTTAGTGAAGCACAAGCTAGCACATGATGTTGAGTTACTGCCTGATTTAATCTAATTATAACCTTTCTTTGGTAAGTTTCCATGAGATTATCATCAGACGTTAGTGTTAACCAAATTTGACAAGCATCTGCAATAGAACAGTCATGCTACTGATATCAACAAACTACATTCAAACATTCTTGACAAAATGGCTTCCTATAATAGTATTGTCAACTCTGCGCATGGAAAAACCTGTAATAATGGTAGGTCTAGATCTGTTATAAATAATGTGGCATTCGAATAACAGTTTTTTTTTTTTTTGCAATAAATCCTTGATTTTCTCCAAATATTTTTTAATTTTAATCTATATTATTAATAATTGATTGGTACTGCAACATATAGGCAGAGAGGAATCCTTGGGGGGGGGGGTAAAAATTTGTTGGTTCTTTCCCCTCTCTCCCTTACTAATAGTGAAATTAAATTATGTTGTGTCCTATATTGATGAAAAGATGTTCTTCGTTTTTAATTAGAAAATATAAATTAATATTTTTCTTTCATTTATATTCAGACAAGACCAACAAGATATTGTTGTGTCTTGTTGGCTAAAATAGTTGGGAGGGGGTTCCGTGCCCACATAACTCCGCCTATGCTACCACGTTCCGTTTTAGCTATTGTAAAAAAATTTGCCTTGTAGTTTCTGCCGGTAGAAAGCCAACCATGGTTAAAAGACGTGTAACAATCATGCATGAAATCTGTTTCTAAATTGAATTGGTAAGTACAGAAACTACATTAGTCAACGAATTTTGGAAAGTGACTTCAGTGAAACCTTGATTTAACGTATTTCGAAGGACCAGAAAGAAATAACGTTATGTACTGGAAAACGTTAAATTGGAGTCTGAGAAAATCAAAACATAGACCAAACAATATAGACTAATTTAAGTAACATGCCTTTTATTTCTTCATTTACAATACTTTATTGTTTGAAGAAATTTGTTATTTTGGCTTGCGTTTTGCTTTTACTAACTAAGTCATTAGCATCATTCTCCACAGATATGAGTTTTTGTAAATATTTTAGTACATCTAATATTACATTACGAACACTAAAAGGACTATTTGAGATTTCTATCTTGCAAATTGTTAAAGATCGAGTAAAAAATTTTACTCACTTGAAATTTGCAGAAAATTTTATGCCATATCGATTTTTCAGGTAATGCACATTTGCGGTATGCCCTTGTCATGTCGGGTGAAGGTGGGATTTATTCTAAATTACTGTCTTCTAATTTTAATGTTTTCAGTATCAGTAGGGACACAAAAAAGAATTTTCACATGGAAATGCTATGCTGACCTGCTAGTATATAACTATCTTAAGAAAATCACCTTGAGTTCACCCCCTCCCCCTGAGGATGGAGACGTTAAATGCGAGAAATATTTTGAAGTAATAGCGTTAAATACATGAATTATTAAACATTGAAATTGTAGGAAATTAAATTTGGACCAATGAAAAATGACGTTATATGCGAGTTAGGTTAAATTGAGGTTTCACTGTTTGCTTAAATTGGCTGGGCTGGTCGGAATGTAATGTATGAAAAGTCGCATTAGTCAGTAACTTAATTTAGTAAATAAATAGCCACTGCGTGGCCAGCATGTCATTGCCTATGGCAGATTTTTCATGGGGTTAGGTGTGACCACTGCTCGCTAACCCCCAGTGATTGCTACGAATTCGTAGCCTATTGGAATTAATTCCAATTTTTCCAATAACTTCGCAAACCAAAATATGAATATCGTGAACTATGGTTTGCTTTGCAAGCCGAATAGGAATTTGGCGTGGCGTCACAATCTCTTGTGAAAATATAAATATTTACTTGAAAATTAAACGTATTTTGAATCTGTCTGGTGTTTTCGGAGATTTCCAATCTGTTGAAATTTTTAATCTGTCTTTAACATTCCCGTTTTTGCAAAACAAAAACCTAAATAATGCCAGCCAAAATGTTTTTTTATTTCTTTTCTTTCGTTCACTGAAATCACAAGAGAGCAGGAAATGTAATCTGTTTATTTTTAACCCGAATGTTGGCGTGATGTCACATTCTCTTGTAAAAATATAAAAGATTCAGTTTGAAAATTTTACTTATTTAAAGATAATCACATTTTTAGGTATCTATCTAATGCAAAATTTTTACTCTATCTTTTACTGTCTTTGAGATAGAAAAAATTACATAACTAAAGTTATAACTTTGTTTTTATCGTCTGCTGGAAAATCATTCCTCCACCCAAAATTAAAACTGAAAGGGAAAAAAGAAATTTAGAATCTGATCTTTTATCAGCTCACGACAGCTGCTGTTGCCATTCCAATGAAAATAACAATTGTAATTAAATTCATTTTTAAATGTTCTAGGTTGAATTTTAAAATTTGCTGCGACCCTGAAATTGTAAAACATTTGGACTACCTGTGTGTCAAATCCCATTACTGTAAGTGCCACAGATTCATCAGGACTTTGCATGCAAGAAACAAACAGATAAACACTTCCTTTTATAATATTAGAGAATGGTCATGGTTATATGAGGAACCATATGAGTCATTGACATGGTTTCTGTGTGCAGTGTTCTTAAATCTGACTGCTTGGCCAGAGATCTGGCCTTTACTCTGTAAAAAAAAAAACCAACCTAAATTTGAAAAAAAGGGACAGAGTGGTTTCTGTACTTTACCAATTCAATTGTTAAAGACATTTAAATTGGAACCAATAAGCAAACATAATTAAAACACTAACTCAAACCAAGTTGGGAAATAGTCGAATCGATAGCCTTTCGAGTTTGGCATTTGGTCACTGACCTGCAGTTGAAAATCAAGTCATCCTCATATAAAAGGCTCAGTATCTAGTATGAGATACAACTAAAAGAATAATAGTCTGTTGTGTAAACTGGCAAAAGGAAGAATGGGAGTTATAACTTAAGACTGGTATTAGGGGATTCTTCAATGAATAATTGATTTCTAATAGAGGATTCAACTTCAACAACAATCACCAGCAACCTAAAACAATTCAAAGTCTGGGATATTTTATGTAAAAAATATATTTTTTTATTTCTATAATAAATAAGATTTCTCTTTCCTCAGTTTTTATTTTTTTCCCATGTCTCCTGTTTTTTGGGATATACTAAGGGATTATTCTGTTTTAAAATATCCCCCCTCCCCAACACCATATTTTAGTTCACTATTTGAATGTGCTATTATTGCAGCCCTATATGTCGATACGTTGTTTAGTAACTTTTCTCTTTCCACTTTCGAAATGATTAATTATTTATTGAATTAAGTAAAGGGGTTGTTCTCTTTTACAATTTAGAATTTGTTGGATTTTGATTATGGAGATGAAGAAGATGAGGAGGAAACTAAAAATGATGATAGTCACCTGTCTAATCAATCTAATGCTCTTGCCTTGAGGTATATGCCAATTTGCTATTCATGAATATTGGTATAAGAATTAAAACATCTGACTTTTTTCAATATTTTTTTTTTCATTAAGGACGATTAAAATATCAATGCACTTTTATTTTGTGAAGTTTTTAAAATGATGACCCTTAACCTATGGACTACGACCGGTACAGCATTTGTACCGTGACCGCTCCGAGGATGAACTTAAGCAATGGCTAGTACATCAATTGTTCCTTGAAAGTTATGAGAATCGCGCCAAGAAAGAATTTAGACCACTGCCTTTACAGCAGTTGTACCTTAAAGTAACAAAAATCATGCCCAAGGAACAGCTTATTTTGCCTTTGAAATTTATATGATTAGAGTATTGTTAACATAGGATGTCCTACAGAAATTGGCATTCTTCTAAATGTTATAAATTTTGTTGCTATACTTATTATAGCTGTCCAATATTACATGAACTGTATACAACCCAAGGAATTTCTTTATTCTGTTCTCCTGGGTGTGTTGTGGCTTCATTATCCATTGTTTTGAATGAATATCATAGTTTAAAGTCAAAACTTTTGAGCAATTCATTGTTTCTATATAATTGAAGGTTGTATGAAACCTTGCATCTAAAAATATGTAGTTACAAGAAAACCCAAGAGTTATCACCAAAAATGAAAAAAAAAATTCAGGGCCATATAAGTTCTGCACATTCTACCTTGAGGTTCCACTTTGAATTTCTATTCTGAAATGTTGCAGTTTAAAAACTTGAAAAGGTTAATTTCCTGAATTTCGTCTTTTCTACTAACAGTATGGCCCAGAACTTTCTCTGTAACCCGGACTTACTAAGGCAATTCCAACAAATACAACAAACCATTCAGCAGACCGAGACCTTCAATTCTGAACTGACCATGCAATCCCAGCAATCTGTAAAGCCAGAACCAGAGGATGCTAACTATCAGTCCGAAGTGAGACGGAGCCCTATGCAACAACCAGTAAGACATTTCCTCCTGAAATATCACACTCTGTTATTTCTTTCTATATCTATAAGGATTCCTTTATTAATTATGATCTTTAAATGCATTTCATAGAAAGTACATATTCTTAGAAGGTTAATCCCACAAAATAGCTTTGCTACAAAAAAAATAGGTTGGGCCCATTTGTTGGAAAATAGCAGATAGGTTTGAATATATTTGTAAGTTAACTGCTAAAGCAAGCAAACTAAAATCCATCAATGTGCTAAGTGACTGAGTAAGAAAGTATTGGGCAAGATGAGAAGTGTCTTGTGTCTACCCCTTGAAATGAGAGGGCAAGCTTGTATTCAAAGGATTGACTTATGTGGAACTCTCCCAAAAATATTTTAAATTTAAGATAATGAAGTAAAAATATGTTAAAATTAATTTAATTGCCATGAAATGTTGTTTGTCACGCTTGTAAAATGCATATAAATATACCTGAAAACAAAAAACATAATCACTAAAAAAATTGCTATATTTTTACTTTTGCAACAGCTGTATAAACTGCTGCAAATCTAATACTATGACACATGGGCTTGTGGATTTTAGATAAGTATATATATTGAGGTACATTTGACGTATATTTATTAACATTTTAGCTTACAAATTATAGGACTAACATTAAAACAAGACAACAGCACAGTTGATCGCCTGGACAGAAGCTACCGAACAGCTCTTACAGGGGGAAAAAGTTGTTAGTTCGGTATCGCTTTTGGCAAAGGGCAAAAAAAAAACAGTAGTACACTTGGCGAAGGGGTAGAGTGTTTACCGCATAATCAGTGTCAAGTGTTTGATCTGCTACAATACTAGATATACTTTTTGTAAGGATGAAAAATCTCCAAAAAATTTTAAATATTCATTAATAATCAAAATTAATACTATTAGTTTTATGTAATATTAGTTACTCAGTTCATAAGTAAGAATTACTATTCATAATAAGTGAAATAACAAGAAATTATGTTGGGCATGATAAGTGTTATAAATGTTGCATAGCATGTTAACTTTTCATTTATTTCCATGTGATATAAATTGCAGATTTTCATTTTGTGATAAAATTTTGCATGTTTTTCATTTTATGATAAAATTTTGCATGTTTTTCAATAAAAATAACAGATGACTAATTTCTGTAACAGTGCTCTTATATATATATATATATTGTGAATCTACTATTATACAAGAAAGTGTTTCTGTGTCTTGTCTGTATGTAAGCAGTGTCCTGACAAATCTATGGCCCTTACAATAATGAAATTTGGCTCACCAATAGTCCTAACTTTTGGGATTTTTGTGTCAAGCCTTAATTTTAAAATTTAATTTAGAAAATGTTAAATTAATTTGTTAGTTTTTTCACCTTCTGTTCTTTTGGGGGAAAGTGACGTCATGATTTCTCGATTGAAGAATGGAAAGGATTTTGTGCGATTTTCGACCTTGGAACAGTGCCAAAGTTATGACAGAGCTGACATCACAAAGAAGAAAGAACAAGTTCTGTGTTTATTGTCCTAATGCCTTTGGATCCATGCCGTTTTACGGTTCTAATGTGTTTTGATTTACATTGTTTATTAGTATTACTTTCTTGCTAACGATTTCGACTTTGTCATAGGCAAAGACTTTGAGGTTTTCTATCTTTATCTTTGCGATTGTTAAAGATAAAGTAAAAATGTCACTGTATTTAAAATCTTCGGAAAATTTTACACTTTGTCGATACATTAAATAGGATTTTCTTTAAAAATTGTTTTTCAATTGTAACCAGTGTAATGTGTCATGTCGGGTAAAGATGGGTGTCATTCTTAAAATTATTTTTTTTCCCCAGTATTGGTAAGATTTAATGTGTGCAAACCGATTTTTAAATTTTAATCTAAAAATATTTTTAATTAATGTATTGGCATTTATTTATTACTAGCCACTTTGAGGCCATCACAGCCTTGGTTTGTGAACAATCACTGGGGGTTGGCGAGCAGTAAAGGGTAGTGGTCCCATCTGCCCCCTTGAAAAAGAACTGTCACAGGCAATGCTGTGACTAGTGATCAATAAAATAAGCTTCATGTTCATTTCTGCAGTCGATAAAATGAAACAGATTAAGTATAAAAAAAATTTTAAGATGTTTTTAACTCCAGTAAATAAGTTTCCCCAATCCTCACAATATATATTTCTCGCCTCCCATTAAGTTGATAAACTAATGGATTATTCTATTTTAAAATATCCACTCAACATCATATTTTGGTTCACTATTTTATTGAATTTATTATTTTTGCAGCCTATTATTTGATAAGTAGTTTAATAATTTTTGTCTTTCCAATTTTGGACTGGTCAATTATTTATTCAATTAATTAGAGTGGTTTTTCTTTTTTACACTTTAGAATTTGTTGGATTTTGATTATGGAGATGAAGATGAGGAAGAAACTAAAAATGATGATAGTCACCTGTCTAATCAATCTAATGCTCTTGCCTTGAGGTATATGCAGATTTGTTATTCATGAATATTGGTATTAGAATTTAAACATCTTACTTTTTTCAATGTTATTTTTCATATAAGAACTACTAAAATATGAATACTCTTGTCTTTTGTGAAGTTTTTAAAATGATAGCTCTTAAATCATGGTCTCATGCTCAAGGAATAACATATGATACAAATTGTAAATTATCTTTACCTTTTAAATTTATATGATTAGAGTAATATTAACATAGAATGTCCTACAGAAATCAAAATATTTCTTTGGAACTTTTTTGTGCTGTCCTCCCAGATGCATTGTGGCTTCATTTTTCATTCTTTTGAATGAATATCTTATTTAAAGTCAAAACATTCAGAATTTTTTTGTTTCTGTTTCTATATCATTATAGGTAGTTGTATGAAATCTTGCATCCAAAAATAAGTGGTTACGGGTAAAAGTCGAAGAGTTACCACCAAAAATGAAAAAATTTCAAGACTATTTACAATCTGCCCTTTTACACATTTTACCTTTAGGTTCCCCTTTGGATTTCTGTTATGAAATGTTGCATTTTAAAAATTCGTTACGTTAATTTCATGAATTTCGTTTCTTCTACTAACAGTATGGCCCAGAACTTTCTCTGCAACCCGGACTTACTAAGGCAGTTTCAACAAATACAACAAACCATTCAGCAGACCGAGACCTTCAATTCTGAACTGACCATG
The DNA here is from genome assembly GCA_947359465.1 of Metellina segmentata. Lineage (NCBI taxonomy): Eukaryota > Metazoa > Arthropoda > Arachnida > Araneae > Tetragnathidae > Metellina > Metellina segmentata. The sequence goes on along the minus strand of OX375881.1, from coordinate 107,743,353 downwards.
CAATCCCAGCAATCTGCAAAGCCAGAACAAGAGGATGCTAACTATCAACCTGGAGTGAGACGAAGCCCCATGCAACAACCAGTAAGACATTTCCTCCTGAAAAATCTCACTTTGTTATTTCTTTCTATATCTCTAAGGATTCCTTTGATTATTAATTATATTTCAATGCATTTCATAGAATGTATGTATTCAGAGGGATTAGTATCACAAAATTTCTTTGACGGTACAAAAATAAATAATCCCTCTCTAGGAGATGTTTCTTATTTCTACCCTTAAGAATGAGAGGCCTAGCATGTATTCATGGGAAATGGCCTTTGTCAAACTCTGCCTCCCCCCCCTCCAAAAAAATGAATTTTAACAGAAAAGGGAGTAAAAATAAGTGAAACTAATTTGCCATGAAATGAAGTTTTGTTTGTCATGCTGGTAAAATGCAAGTAAATATTCTTGAAAACAGTAACATAATCTTTAAACTATATTCGTTTAAACTTGCAACCGTTCAATTGGAGTGGAAAATTTGGATGAGACTGGGCCCCTCCAAAATTATTTTCTAAATATGATCCTGTTTCAAATAATCACTTTAAAAATATCTTGCGAAATTAGTTCTTTCCTACAGTTGATTTTACTGATATTGCTAGTAAATATAATACGGACTTGTAGACACACCCCCTGCTAACATGCAAATTTAGTCACAATCTTTACTCTGTAAACTGTTTATTTCCTTTCCAATGGCCTCATTATGTACTCCTGGTAGGGCCACCCAAGGTGTGATGGCTGTGCTGCTTAGACTGCTACAGAGATAGTTGATAATCATTAGCAGATGCTTTTCCACACATGTACAAAGTACAGCTTATTACCAGTGTCTCCCTCACACATCCCACATTGCATTGGAGCTATGTGTAAAGGCATTTTAAGGAACCATCTGCCATTGCCCCAAAACGTTTTTTCTAAAATTCAATGACTTTGATTAATTTTTTTACACTGGTATGAGAAAGAAGACATCAAGTAATACATATCACTTCCTCCATGCACATGCAAAGTAAGACCATCTTGAAAGTTCAACTACTGAATTAATTGGAACTAGTAAATCCATGTATGTACAAATCCAATTTCAGACAAAAAAGTTACTGTTTTCATAAGTTGACAGCATCTACTACATTTTCTCTCTCTCTTTTGTTTTTTAAACAATTGTGTTCTTTTAGAATTTTATAAAAGCAACACTGGAAGTAGCAGACTGCTTACGGGAAGGTGTTGTGTTCTAAAATATCGGTTTTTGAATAGTTAAAATATATATTATCTCAAATTATTTTTTGGGAATAGGTTGGGTATTTTTGGATCTGGCAGTGTTTTTCTTACATTTTAGCTTGTGTATACCACTTCATTCCACTTGTGTATACTTACATCATGTTTTATCCTATCGGCTTTTGAAATTTTGTTTGATTTTTATTGATTGATATCATGGTGAAATTAATTTGCAAAACAATTAAGAGACAATTTCATGGAAGTTGTTTCAACTGAACAGTTGTTCAAAATACTTTAAATTCTTTCTAAACTGAAATTACATTTAGATGAAGTTGGTAATGAGCCTTTGTTTTCTGGAAATCTGATAATTGACATAGAAATTTTAAATGAAATGTTCGATGTTTTTCTGTTGTCCATAATGTTCCACTGTTGGATTAAAACTTTCTGAAGACTCACAAGAATGGACTATGTTCTCACTTAGTTCTAAATTGTGAAACATGTGTGTTTGGGAAAAGGTTTTTCTGCATCTGATAATCTTTATGCTACACTCAATACCCCTCCCTCAAAAATTTGCCTTTGCTGCACATGAAAGAAGACTCTAGAAAAGTTACTGATGTGGCAAAGGAGGTAATGCAAAGTGCAGCATTGGAAGTTAAAAAACAAAAAATGACATAATAGAGAATGTGGCTTGTGGAGCATCAGTAGATGGAACATGGCAGCGTCAAGGTTATTCTTTGCATGGTCTGTTGCATCCTTGTCTATAGATTCCGGTTAAGTTTTAGATGAGGTAATATCAGTTTCGTGTTCCACTTGCAAACGCCCTGAAAAAATAAACAAAACTGTTGAATATGCTTCCCTTCAAAGCATATATCAAGGATGCATCAAGGTCAGGAATATTATGGAGATAGATACTAAACGTTTCAAAGACAGTTATATGCACATGCAGCATTACAAAATTAGAGTGTATTGGGCATGTTCTAAGATATTCGGAATTTGTCTCCAAAAACTAAGGGAAACTGAAAGGACTTTCAGGAAAAAGATATCTGATAGTTTTGCATTTATAAACAAATTCCAAAACTATAATGGAATTACTTTTTTAAATAATACTGGGACCTTGAAAAAAAAATCAGCAAGATAATATTGCTGTATATTTCATTGATTCTGACAGTGGAAAGCCCATGCACTGGCAGTGTTCCATTGGGAATGATGGTGTTTTTACCAATGTGCTCTATTGCTCATGGTAAAACACCCGATTTTGAACACCATTGAATAACATACATGGAGCTTTGCTCGAAAGATCTTTCCAAATGTATGTGGAAGACTCATTGCTCCAATGAGAGTTTCAATGGAAACATTTGACTAAATCCCTAAAGTTTTTGTTATTATAAAGTATTATTACTGTTAAGGGACATCTGCTTTGATTGAAAGTGAATCTAAGGTTCTGTACTACGTTCAGCAACAATTTCAAAACAGCGCCAAAAAATGTTTAGAACAAAGAAAAAAACATTTGATTCAGAACACAGGTTTTTTTTTCTTGGTGTGGTGCTGTTTTAGAGAAAATATTTGGAGGTTTATATTGTTTTTAGCTTTTTCTCTAAATGCAATTTTGGTAGTTAACACCCCTGTAATTATATTTAACTGCATGTGTTCTGTCTGTATTTGTAGTTTTGTTGTATTTAACTGATTTTGTTTCATGAATTATCTTTGAATTTAAATCAAATGCTCTTAATTTAGTATATGTAATGTACTGCTAATTTATTTAAGTTGCATTCATCAATAACTAATTAATTGCAGTTTGTAAAACTTCCAAGATGTGTTCTTTAGACTAAACCCTTGTAATTGTTGGTGTATCATGTATACTTCTTGATCATGTTATCCATTGTTATCAGTCATCACTCTGGAATGACTCTTTAAGTCTCGCTGAATACTCTTGAACTCCAGGAAAATGGACGAAAATCTTACTAATACGTTGCTGGCCAGTTATGAGTAAATTTGTGTTATCAAGGACTAATGTGGCTCTATGTTAACTCGTGTTATCAGCTCAATAATTATGCTATGGAAAATTATCCTGTGACAAGCATTGGTTTTCACACAAAATTGTCAGTCAGCAATGTGTTGAAAGATCAAAATGTTTTATTCCTTTTCCAGCCTTTACCACCCACTGCCTACCAACAGCCTTGTTTGCCTCCCATGGACATGCCTCCTTCAGAGGCTGACAAAGACGACAGAATATTGCCTCAGCCTCCTTTGCCTCCCAAGGATTTAGACGAGAGATCGCTTGCCGCTATTATGACTCCTCATAGAGTAATTGAATTGATACTTCACATTCTGACATACCTGGTTCCCAGCTCTCGCACCATTCCTGGCATTTCGTTTCAGGGTTACCGTGGGCAGGGACGATTTGTTTCAACTTTGAAAAATCTTGGTTAATGGCGAGTCATTTGAAAGCCCTCTTTTTGCGAAAGCACTGCATGAATTATTTCACCTGCATTCGACAACGAAAATCGACGACTTGTCCAAATTTCTTTGCGCCATAAAGCCCCAAGATCCAATCCTGAGTGGGGAGTGTCATCTAAAATTGGCATTTTTATCAATTAGCTATAAATCTTTTTTTTTTCCCCAAAAAAAAACTGGATTGAAGAGGCCTAGTTTTTGTACTTGTGAAAGTTTCACCTATTCACTTTCAGAAACCCTGCGTTTGTGGTCCTGGCTGGATCCAATTGTTCCACGAGACACTTTGACGAAGGGCTTATACTGCAAGCTACATGTAAGATAGAACATAAAAGGCCCACGTTTTTATTTTTTCGTGAAAAATTAATTTCTGGAATTGGAAGTTCTTGTTTAGATCTTCGTGCCTGTGGCAGCTTGTTCATTTTTTAAATCTTGGTAGCCCTTCCTACCATCTATAATAAATTTAAGTACATCTATTGCCAATTGTCATCTATTGATCTATATAAGTACTGGTAAGTAGTTAGAGAAACTGTCTTTTGAATGGAATCATTTGGTGACAATAATTAGGTTTTCTTAATTCCTGAAATGTGGGATGCTATTTACCAAGCTGCCAATCATTAGCTGGTACAGCTGGAAACTTCTGATCTTATCAAAAGTGGCCCCGGCTATAAGGGGTCGGTTAACTTAAAATTCCATCTCCACTGGAAAAGGCTTAAAAATAGTTGCATTTTTAATCATTTTTGCCGAACTGGGAACCAAGGTTATGTTTTTTAAACAGATAATCAGATCAATTAGCCATGAAACTGACGAATCGCTGTTTCCCTTCCTTTTCCAGATCTTACCACACACAAGCCTTGCTTCGTTCCACCAAACGGGCATGCCACCAATTCAGGCAGATAAAGATGACAGGATCATACCTGATCCAAATGCACCCCCGAGGGATTTAGATGAGAGATCTCTGGCAGCCATTTTGGCACCACTTGATAGAGGAGTAAATACTTTCTCTCTTGCTCACTGGTGGTTCCCAATTACCTTCTGTGTTGCTCTCTTGGCACTATTCCTTTTGCATTTTTGTAATGTCTTAGAATTAAATTACTTTTATGTTATAAACTTCCTAGAATGTAGATTAGGTCTAGTATCTTTATTTGCAATATACTTTTTAAGCGAATTTTTAAGTACCTTAATATAGCTTAGAACAACCTTCTTGAACTGTTTTATTCCATGGACCCCCTTTATCTGGGACTGTTCCTCGAGTATTGACCAGGTGCAAATCTTGTTAAGCTTATTCTCAAAAGCATTTGATGTTCCAGATAAATCGTCATTGATAAAAACTTGTAGATTCACGACTTTTATCCAAACACATGCTGTGGTGTGATTTGTTTCATTGGTTTACAACATTTTACTTCCAAGGCGTTAATCTTGTCTAACAACTGCATTTTTTATTTAAAAATGTTTTGATTTTAAGTTGGCTTATGTTTTATTCTTGACTGCGTGTAAATATGCATGCTACACTTGAACAGCTTTACCACTCCCTAATCCAATTGCAGCAGCCCCACTATAAAAATTGCTTTGAAGAAATTTCTTTTAATTATTAAAAGTTTTGTTGATTATCTCACTCGTCTTCAGAAGTACACAAACCATTGGCTAGACTCTTCCTTCTGAAATGGTTTTACAATTTGTTTTTATCCTGACTAAACTCAGAATATATCATCCAACTGTCAGCTCAAGTATTCAATCAAAGCTAGCAAATCAGCTATTTTAAATTTATTTTAAGGCTGACAAATCAGCCATAATTTATACCATCGAGATCTCAGAAAACAGCATTAGTTTCAGGACCAAATAGTTTTATATGAAACTAGCTGCTTCATGGCCAGTAGGGCATTGCCCATGACATTTCTTTTTGTGGGGTCAGGTGTGATCACTGCTCGCTAACCCCTGGTTTGCTTTGCGAATCAAATGGGAATTCATAGCCTCATTAAAAAGAGCCATCACAGTGTTGCCTGTGGGGGCACCATCGTGATGGTCTTGACATAGTCAAATGCGGCCAAATTTGATTTGTGAAGAGATCCAATCGCAGTGACATCACAATCTTGCAAAAAATGTAAATATTTCATTTTAAAATTATTTATTAAAAGAAAAGAAAACGTATATCATATCCGTTGAAATTTTCAATCTATCTTTAACGATCCTGAATTTGCAAAAAAGACCTTAACAATGCCAGTCAAAAAATTTTTTTATTTGTTTTGCTTTCTTTGGCTGGAAGTTTTGAGCACAGGAAATTGAATCTGTAATGCAGAGGTCAAATTTGTAGTGGAAAAAATATAAAAGTCAGAATTTAAAAATTATTTATTTAAAGAAAATCCTATTTTTATTTATCGATCTAATGTGAAATTTTCCGTAGTTTTGGAGTCCATTGAAATTTTTACTGTATCTTTAACAATCTAGGAGATAGAAAAACAGAGCTACATAACTCCATTTAAAACTTTTTTTTGGTCATCTGAAATTATTCCTCTATAAAATTAAACAGAAATGGAAGAAAAAAATTAGAATCTGCATCTCTTTATGGTGTTGCCATTCCAATTAAATTTTAAAATTTGCACTATGCACAAAAATTTTAAAATTTATTCGGACTACTTTTGTGCCAAATTTTATGGGGAGCTATGAGGGTTTGTGATTTGTTCTTGATTTTTATCGAGAACACAATTTTGAGTAAAGTGTGCATGTAAATTAATATGCAGTGTAAAGTTTTCGATATTTTCATTAACATGGACATTTGAAATAACCTAGAATTATAGGTAAAATGACATTGCACATATGTTATTTAGAATTCCAGTTTTACTCAGTCGCACATAAATAGGAATCTACTCTAGCTGTGACTCATTTCACATGTTCTCTGTTTGAATATTTTACATACATATTGCCTGCACAGATTATAAGAAACTTTAAAATTTATGTTGATTCTGTGGTTAGTATTTTTCAAGAAGATCGACAAAATAAAAATAAATGTTGCACTTCAAAATTGTGACTCAAAACTTATTTTTAAAAATTGCATGCTGATCTTTTGAAACGAATTCTTAAGTCACAACATTATTATGAGTCTTCAAATCAAAACTACCTTCTTTCTGATAAGGCTTGGTTAGGTTAAAGCTATCAAGAAATTGGTAATATTGTTCATTAAAAAAGAAAAGTTAGCTCACAAAAATATTCAGTGTTTTCTTTTTCTTTTATGTAGCTTGATTTACCATATTGAAACAAAAGCAGTTATTGTTGAATATTGCTTAGTTATTGATGTTTGATCATCACTTAAAAATCTTGCATGCTAAGAAAAAGGTGTGTTCTGAAGGTTTTTGACCATTGATATTGATAGGTAACAAACGCAGGGTGGCGACAGAACCGGGAATTCAGGGAAATCAGGGATTTCTCAGGGAAGAATCATTTTCTGGAAAAATCAGGGAAAACTCAGGGAAGTTTCGTTTAACTCAGGGAAAAAGTTGGAATTTCGTTTTGCAAATGGCACCCATTTGGTACTTTTCCGTTAGCCATGCAGGCTCCATTTTGAACCAAAATCAAAATGTCGCCAATTTTGTTTCCATTCCAAAAAGGAGAAGTGTATTTTTTATGTAAACATCCAGAAAAAAAGAGTTGTATACATTGTATACTGTTTTATTAAACCTGTAACGGCCGGAAATCCTGTAACCGAAGTCTACAGCTGTGCCACGTTCCCTAATGTCAATAATAGGAACGTAGTGCCTTGGGGCTTTGAAAAATACTAACGGCCGGAAAAACCTGCAAAAGTTAGACATCCGGTTCCAATTTAATCAACATTTTAAAAAAATCATTTTTTTCTAAAATACCTAGATTGGCGATTTTGATTTTTGTCCAAAATTGCGTCTAGTTAACGGAAAAGTACTCATTTAGATTATGCATATGTTTTTTAATACATATGTGTTAAAAGTTATTATTTTTTTCGAAAATTTTCGAACTCTAAGGTTTTTTTGTTGTTGAAAAGTTTGCGTTTCCCGTTACAGTTCTTTTCGTGATGGATTCGTCATTGTCAAATGCGGCCAAAATCGTTTGTGAAGAGATCCAATCGCAGTGACGTCACAATCTCTTATGAATATATAAATATTTAATTGAAAAATTATTTCTCTCTATATTAAAAAAAAGTTGCCGCCGCCGCCGAAGAATTGAAATTTTTGTTGTTTAGCTCCATTCTTAGACGGTTTCCCGAGAAAGTACTGATCGGAAAAATATGAAATTAACATGCTTTGTTCTTCATCGTATTCCCTGGATAATTATTAAGATTTTTTTCCCATGCGGCTATTAGTTTAGGTTTTATTAAGTGTTAAAGTTGAAGAAGTGAAATTTCTTCCGCGAGTGAGCAAAACACATTCAAAATTTCAGTCTTTAGTCGTGAGTTTTTTTTTAAGAGTACCTCTCAACGTAAATTTTTGCAGCTCGTCGAGTTTTTTTTTAAATTTAAATTTGGTTCTTGATAATATTTTTTTGAAATTCAGGAAAAATCGGGACATTTTTGTTACTTTTTTTAAAACTGCCATATCTATATCTAATTACTATTATTTTTTAATTTTTAAAATATAGCAGTATACCTCAGAATATACTCTTTCTTACGGTACTATTATTTTTGAAATCGGTTAATAATTAAATTGGATGCGATCAAAAGTTCGTCATACAAAATTCGGAATCTTTGGATATTTTCGCTACTTATTGTTAAAACCGTTTTGTCTACGGCAAAAGCCATTATTTTTTAAATTTGAAAACATCACTGAATACATTACATTACACTCTTTCTTATGGTACAATTATTTTTCAAATTGGTTAATAAATAAAATCGATGCAAATAAAAGTGGGTCATACAATTTTCGGAACTTTCAGATCGTAACTTCCGATACAAAACTAAAATGGCCATATCTGTATAGTATTACTGTTAATTTTTAATTTTAAAAATATTGCAGTATACCTCAGAATATACTCTTTCTTACGGTACAATTAGTTTTAAAATTGGTTCATAAATAAATTCGATGCAATCAAAAGTTGGTGACACAAATTTCGTATTTTTCAGTTCGCATAGCTGCTTCCGAAAGCAGTAGTGGGTTACACTTTTGACTATCGGGTTTGCCAGATATCAAATTTATCGTAGCAACAATTGCCATAAAAACGATTTCTTTTTATTTGGCGAGGAAAAAGGCTCGCTTTTTTCCCTCTGTTTTCAAGACAGTTTACCGACAAAGTACAGATCGTAAAGTTTGGATATTAACAATGTTTAGTTAAAATTGTACAGGGAACAAGATGCAGAAGATTTTTTACTGATGCGGCTATTAGTTTAGGGTGCATTAAGTGTTAAAGCAAAAAAAAGTTAAATCACTTGCGAAAGAAGTATTGGTTTGAGAAAGCAAACCAAACGGATTGCGTAGCAATCCCCGGGGTCGTCGAGCGTAAGCGAGACGCAGCGAAGCCCTCGCTGTGACGTCATGAACCGGAAAGTGAAATCAGCATAATACGAATTATTCAGATAGTTTCACTCTGTGAAAGTAATGTTGGTTTGCGAAGCAAACCAAATGGTATCTGTGACAGGAGTGTTGGTTTGCGAAGCAAACCAAATGGGATTGCGCAGCAATCCCCGGGGGTTGGCGAGCGTAAGCGAGCAGGGGGCGGAGCCCCCTAGTATTAAAAGAAAAGCAAACGTATAAGGTATCTGGTGTAAAATTTTCCGCAGTTTTGAAATCCGTTGATATTTTCATTTTATTTTAAACAATCGCTGATTTAGAAAAAAGCACTGAAGAAAAAACGCCAGTCGTAACTTTAATTATTTCTTTTGTTTCACCCGAATCCGTTACTTTTCAAAATGAATGAGCCGACCAACCGGTATAGTGGTTAAGGTGTTAGCCTCTAGATCGGAAGGTTCCTGGTTCGAATCCGGGTCCGGGCATGGATGTTTGTAAACGTATGGTGTAGAGGCGGCTGGTGCACCTTAAATCTGTCGTTGCCGAAAGTCCTCACGTTGGGTTGGCGTGGAAGTTTGGAGAGTGGGGTGCCAGCTCAGGTGTTGTTTCGTCATCTGACCGTGGTTCAAAATTACGAAGTGTTGTCCTCGTATCTTTCCCTTGAGGGACTGATCCCGGACCGTCTTCAATAGCCCGTTGTGTTGCTCTAGTACGACGTTAACTAAAATTACCAATTACCAATCAAAATGAATGATGTAATGGTAATGGTAATTTTAGTTAACGTCGTACTAGAGCAACACAACGGGCTATTGACGACGGTCCGGAATCAGTCCCTTAAGGGAAAGATTCGAGGACAACACCTCGTAATTTTGAACCACGGTCAGATGACGAAGCAACACCTGAGCTGGCACCCCACTCTCCAAACTTCCACGCCAACCCAACGTGAGGACTTTCGACCACGACAGATTTAAGCAAAATGAATGAATCTCGAATCAAACGAAGGTCATTCTTCTCGGCGGTGAAATTCGTATTGGAAAAAATATTAAAGTTACAATTTAAAAATTATTTATTTAAAGAAAATCATATTTTTAGGTATGGATCCGCAGATTTCAAAACCGTTGAAACTTTTATTCTATCTTTAACGATCGCTGAGATAGAAAAAAAGCAACGAAGAACGCCAGTTCGAACCAGAACGAACGAACTCGAATACGTTGCTCAGGAAATCAAAATGAATTAATCTGATTTTTTTAACCAGGAAGGTAGAATTCTTCACGGCGCCGGCTGCCAAATTCGTATTGGGAAAAAATATATAAATTACAATGTAAAAATTATTTTTTTAAAGAAAATCATGTTGTTAGGTATCGATCTGTTGTAAAATTTTCCGCAGATTTGAAATCCGTTGAAATTTTTCTTCTATCTTTAACGATCTAGGAGATAGAAAAGAAACTCCAGTTAAAACTTTATTTGTTTTGTTCGTCCGCTAAAATCGTTGCTGAGAAAATCTAACGGAAACGGAAAAAATAAATTTAGAATGTCATGTCTTTTTCCGCATGCCATACTAAGGAAAATAATAATAATTAAATTCCAATTAATTAATTTTTGAATGTTTTAGATTAAATTTTAAAATTTGGGCGTGATAGAAAAATTGCTAAAAATTGGGACCATATGTGTGTTAAATTTCACTATTGTAAGTTCCATCGATTCGTCAGGACACTGCATACAGGACATACAGACAAACACTTCCTTTTATAGTAGTAGAGATGCACCGAGCGCTGGCGCCATTGACGGATTCAGGGGCTGATGGCTGCTTTTGCAAACACATCAAAATAGTTAAAAATGTAAAATTAATATTCTATCTATAACTTTATATTATTTGGTCTATTATGTAATACAGTAAAAATAGTTTTTACTTATCTTATTTTTATTCATCTATCAGTCTATAGTTTTTTAGTTCATCAAGTGTCAAGTTTATCTTAATTACCGAAGAATTGTTCTGCGAACGGATGGAGAAACTCAGGGAATTTCATGAAAAATACTCTGGAAATCAGGGAAAACTCAGGGAACTTTTTACTTCAATTTTTGTAGCCACCCTGAAACGTTTTAGTTGCATTTTCATATTCAATTGGTAGTTTTCTTTGTGTATTTATGCAAATAAACTTGGCAATACGCTGATACTGGAGCTTGCAGAGATTTCTGACTCATCAACTTCCAGTTGCATTTGAAAATTAAATTTTTGTCTTAGTTAATTGTTTATAGAGGAATGTTCTGGTTTTTGTAAATTCATGTATAGCTGCTGCTGCGTTACTTCCTTTTCTACATTGCTTTCTGTTTTCATTAGGAAGGGTATTGCATGCATGCTTATAAAAATATCGTGAAGCATTTCACCTTCACGATTTTTCTTTCCTATTATCTTGTATTACTTTGCTTGCATGATCTTAAAAGTAAAGTTCTGTTTCTATAGGGAACTGTTAAAGTTTTATCCAAAAATTGATTAAATTTCACCCAAGAAAAAATGTTTTCACAATCTGCCGTTTTGTGACTCAGATTATTTTTTGAGCTGGTTTGTATGTTTCTCTATTCAACTTAATTTCTACTTTTCCTTAACTTTAATTTCTCTATTTTATTGCATTCAAATAGGCAATCAAATTTAGTTATATTAGATATGAATTTAAAGTTTTCCGTTTAATCTTACTTTACTGCTTAACTTACAAAAATGCAAAAATATTAGTGCTTTCATTTCTAAAATTTTAAGCTATTCATCATCCTTTTAGCTTTTATGCAGCATAAGTTAAATTGAACTCTTAATACAGTTTAAATTTATAAATGGCTTCTGCAAATTCGATGAATAATTTTTTTTCTCATAGTAAAAATTTTGCTTGATCTGGCAAAAAACACAAGGTACCACCAAATTCTGCAACCTGCTTCTTTAGTTGAATGTCAAGGGTGTATTAAAATATAACAGGAAGTAAGCTTCACTTAAGATAATTTTTAGATATCTGTCTGAGTTGGTGCTTAAGATATAATATAGGATACTCAATTTGCATTAATTTAGGCTGTCATTACAAATTTACCTTTGGAGATTAGGTGATAGTATGAAAACAAAAAATAAATCTTAAACTACTGGTTACGTTGAAATTCTGCTTGGCTTGATACAATAAACAGACTGCTCAACTTAGGTCTTCAGAGGTACCAAAATTGATTTTAGGCACTTGTAGGTGAATGTTTTACACAAAGTTTATTGTTGGTCTTAAATCTACTTTGAGCTTGTTTTCGTTCGTTTTTCTTTGTTTTCCTATGTGTAGCATTAATATATTTGAGTTACACATGTTTTAAACGAATGCTCTGTCCACTTTTACTTATGTCAAATTTTTTATTGATATAAATCCATGTGTTATTTTGCTTTAAACCCTCTATTTGTTTTCTTAAATATTTATTAATATACTTTTTTGCATAACTGTTTAGAATTTTTTTTTATTATATGTGGCAAATTCCTAAGTCAATTCTTTAGTTTCCAGATAATAATGTATATCCTCCTCTGTAAGATGCTTTTTTAATATATTATATCCTGTTTTATTAACTTTTAAATTTTTATTGTCTATCTTTGCTTATGAAATGTTTATTACTGGAATTGTTAAGGCTCACCAAAGAACTTTCTGCTTTAAGATAAAATAATCACGTCTAAAATTTTCATTAGAAAATTTTTTTAAATTATTCAGGAAGATCAAATTTTATTGCTGTCGAATCCTTCTGATTTACTAGTTTAACAGAGATTACCTGCAATCACAAACATAAATACTTATATTTTGCTTTACTTAAAATCTATCTTTTTGATAGTAAAGTTGCTGTGATTTTTCATCCCCAAACATTTTTCTGCTCTGAAATATAAAAGCAGGTATAGAAGTCAGATTGAACACAGCCATTAATTGGGAACCACTATCTTTCATTATGGCTTTTATAGTTTTGTTGTATTATTTGATACTTGTCTTTTCAATTTTTATGTGGTTTCCTATTTAAACACTTTTCTTGACACTCCCTCCCAGCTCACCAAAAAGTGTAGAGCTTTTCCCCGGGATGGAGGGGAAGTGACCGCCAACGGCACGAAAAGGGCAAAGAGGGGGTGAGCACACGGCTGTTCCTACGCGTGCAGCCCCCTCATCGTCAAGCACCACCATATATTTCAAGAATTTTGTAAATGAGGTATAAAAGAGACTCAAAAAGTGCAAACATAAGACAGTGCAGAAAAGATAAAACAGAAGTGCGAGTGGTTTATAGTAAGCTCCAGGCAGAAAGAAATATAATTTCCACAGCTATAGTACAAATAATATATTGAAGATAACAGTATTCATATAATTATAGTTGAGTCAAACTCTGAAGTGCCAAAGTCATGGGATACCTCCTAATACAGTGTGGGAGTCTCCTTTTGCCCAGCAAAGTGTAGCAACTCGAGATGACATTCACTCAACAAGTCGTCAGAAGTCCCCTGAAGAAATATTCAGCGATGTGGCTCTATAGCCGTCCATGATTGTGAAAGTGTTTGTTGTCTTCTGGATTTGGTACACGAATAACATTTCAATCTTTACAAAAACTTTCAGTCGCCTACACGTGATGCCCCCTGTTCTCGCTGAACGACTGTTGACCTCGCCTCTTCTCTCTCGTTTACAGGACATTGACACCAGGGATACTTCTCCCCAAGGACTTTTCGCTATATTGGACGGCGTACGGCCAAAAGGTCTTGAGCTGGGCGTAGGATTAAAAAAAAAATTCAATTATGTCGAATATAATTTTGATGGGATTCGTGATCTAGGTGGCCAAATCATTCACTGGAAATTGTCCAGAATGTTCCTCAAACCAATCATGAACGATTTTGACCCTGCGGCATGGTGCATTGTCATCACGAATAATTCTTTTGTTGTTTGGTTACATGAAGTCCATGAATGGCTGCAAATGGTTTCCAAGTAGCTGAATATAACCATTTCCAGTCAAAGATTGATTCAGTTTGACCCGAGGACCCAGTCTATGCCATGTAAGAACAGCCTACACCATTATGGAGCCAACACCAGCTTGCACAGTGCCTTGTTGACAATTTGAGTCCATGGCTTTGTGGGATCTGTGCTACACTCAAACACTCCCATGAGCTCTTTAAAAACAACTGGAATTGTGACACTCATCTTACCAAGGAATGTTTTTCCCAGTCTTTCTAAGGTCCAACCAATATGTTCACGAGCCCAGCCAATGGCATGTTAGTAAGGACGAGCCGGTCTTCTGCTGCCATATCCCATCAATGCTAAATTTCGCTGCACTGTCCTCACTGACACATCTGGCGTATGTCAGTATTGATTGTTGCTATTATTTGATGCAGTGTTGGTTGTCTGTTAACGGTGACTGCTCTATGCACACTTCGCTGGTCTCGATCATTTAGTAGATGCGGTCATCCATGGTGGGGGATAATGCTTGGAAGTATATTTGCTCGCACATTCTTGACACTGGATCGAGGAATGTTGAATTCCCTAGCAATTTCCAAAACTGAATGCTCCATGCGTCCAACTAGCATTCAAATTCTGTTAATTTCCATCGTGCGGCAAAGAAAACTTTTCATATGAATCACTTGAGTACAAATGAAAGCCCTGATAATGCACTGCCTATACATACATTTCTAACATTATGTTAGTGCCATCTGTATATTTGCATATTGCTATCTCATGACTTCTAGCACTTCAGTGTATATACAATGTAAACACGCAGAAATCTTAATACGCTTTAGGATAGTTGAAAAATATGAAAAAGAAACAATTGAAAAAAAGTTAAATTTTAGAGCTATTCAAATTTTATTACAATTTAAATAAAAATGGGACTGAACCTCTGGTCCTCTACAATAAACCAGGGGAAAACACTGGAGCGCCAACGCCCAAAAACAGGCGTCGGAGCACGTCCACCAGCACACAGGCTTTTACTTTAGATAATAATATTTTTTTTTTTTTGATATATTTTATACAGTACACGGTCCAATATCCGGACCTCAGCCATTTCGGATCATTTGCAGTTTTTTGTCAAAAAAAATCATAACCTAATCTTGTTTGCAAATTTGTCCAAGCGTTATTTACGTCTTGAACACGTTTGCACTACTAAAATAGCGGATACATTAAAACTTAGTTAAGTCGTCACTAAAGGGACCAAACATTTTTTTTGTACTTTATATTAAAGTCACGAATTATCCCTTGATCTAAAGGCTAAAGAAATGCAGTTACATTTGGAAGAAAAAAAAAATATTTGGTTTCTTTTAAATTTTTGGGTTGATTGTGTGCTGTACAGTTATTGACAATGATGGCAACATTTATTTTCTGACGCGCAAACTGAGTATCCAGTTTACGAATATGTTGCTCCCAAATCGTTGTAGTCATCAGTGCATCTAAATTCAACTGGAAGGGATTTAACATTTTTAAAGCAGCATGTCTTTTTGCTTTTGCCTATCACAAGTGGTTTTAGTTTCTCATTTCCACTCGTATTAGCTCCATGCAGAAGTGTCACGCGTTGTTTGCTAGCTTTTGCAGAAGTGCACTTTTTACCCTTAAATGACAATTTTATCAGGCAAAAGACGATAAAATAAACCAGTCGCATCAAGATTAAAAACATTTGATGCATCAAACCTAGATAAAATGTCCTTGAGAACACTGTTATTCCAGTCTTCTGTAGCATCAACAGCTTCTGCTTCTCCGCAAATCGTTTTAAAAGAAAAGCAATGTCTGTCTTGGAAACGTTCCAGCCAACATTTGCTGCCTCCAAAATCTTCAGTGTTCAACTCCTCAGGATTTCCTTATTCTCTTTCTTTTGTCTTTGCAGACAACTTCTTCAATGACTTGTTTCGATGAAAGAATATCGTTTTATATAGTTCTGGAAATAAGGTGTTCTTTGGCAAAAGCTGTTTTCAAAACATTTGATTTTTCAAAAAGTGCAATTAAGTCTTTTTTTTTTTCCTTTAAAAGATAACGAGGTAAGTTTTCGTTTCCCTGCCATGTTAAAAACGTATTCGAACCATGAAATTGCAAAAGAAAATATAGCTCTATAGCTGGGCTTACTCGTTATGAAATGAAGTCACACTCAGGAGCAGTCAAGAAAAACGTCTACACTCAAAAGAGTTGCAGCGAGAAGTGTGCTTTGAATGATTAGCAGTGAGAAGTATGGTATACGTGCATATAGAATTTTCCAAGAACCCAATTCCTCCAAATGGGTATTGTATGGAAAGGAATGCTTAACAACAATAGGGACCTACAGGTGTTTTGCTGGAGTGACAAGCGTGATCGAAAATTCCCTGTAAAGGCTTGGCTTTCTTAACCTGTCAAGCTTCTAACCAAGCGCCTGCCATTTAGTGCCACAAGGTCTGGGAAATTAGCAAGTTGTTTTTTCTGCTTGGTTCTTCTTTCCCCTCAGCAAAGCAGAGTAGATGGGAACTATAGTACAACAGAGATTCTTCGGAAAACCGTAATGAGTTCTCCCCTTTTGAATGCATCCAGGTGCAGAACGGAGATTAAAGTAACACTGATAAGAAAATTCAAGGCAGGCCATTGTGTTCAAGTGATCATCACCTGCCAATCACCCAGTCAGGTGCTGGACACCAGGGGTGCAGAATATGTCAGAACGAGGTTCCGGGGAAATTCCGGCAGCTGTGGGGATATTTTTACCCAAGTTTATTTCCATGGTGGAAAATACAGGGCTCCTAACATGTCACCTTTTCAGGGGTTTTAAGTTCTTAAATCTTATTTAGAGAAGAAACATTTTTGGTGCACAGTTTAAAAAAATTCATTTCCTCTATAAAAAAAACAGGGTTCATACGAATTCAATTTTGAAATGTGCAGTAGCGAGAGTGTTCGACAAGTATTAGAATTTGCAAGAGCAATGCTATGGGATGTCCCAACTGCGAAAAATTAGCAGAGTTGCCAAGTGCTCCGAAATTTCCAGAGTTTCTACGCTAAAGAATCGAAAATCCGCAACTCCGCGTAAACATTGGTTCACTCCGGAAATCGTTTTGATGCAGGGAAAAGAAATTATTTGCATAATCCTGTAATTAGTAATTTGTATAATTAATAATCTTATAATTAATAATTCGTATAATCCTGAGTTGACTTTCCAGTCCGTGACGTCACAGCGAGGGCTTCGCCCCCTCTTCGGTTATGCTTGACCACCCTCGGGGATTGCTACGTATTCCCGTTTGGTTTGCAAGCTCCTTTCGCAAGTGATTTCACTTTTTTTTTTACTTTACACTTATTGCACCCTAAACTAATAGCTGCATCCGTAAAAAACCTTCTACATCTTTTTTCCTGTACAATTTTAAGTAAACCGTGTTAATCTCCTAACTTTACAATCTGTACTTTGTCCGTAAACCGTCTGAGAGCAGAGTGAAAAAAGCGAGCCATTTTCCTTGCCAAATGAAAAGAAATCGTTTTATGGCAATTGTTGCTGCGATAAATTTGATATTTGGCAAACCCGATAGTCAAAAATACAACCCACACCTGACTGCAAAACATTCTCCGCGAACTAAAAAATATGAAATTTGTGGCTAACTTTTGATTGCATCGAATTTATTTATGAACCAATTTTAGAAATAATTGTACCGTAAGAAAGAATACATTCTGAGGTATACTGCGATATTTTCAAAATTAAAAACTAATAGTAATAAGATTTAGATATGACAGTTAAAAAAATAAGTAACGAA
Source organism: Metellina segmentata (assembly GCA_947359465.1). Taxonomy (NCBI): domain Eukaryota; kingdom Metazoa; phylum Arthropoda; class Arachnida; order Araneae; family Tetragnathidae; genus Metellina; species Metellina segmentata. The sequence continues at coordinate 107,725,491 of OX375881.1, read as the reverse complement.
AATGTCCCGATTTTTCCCGAATTTCAAAAAAAATATTATCAAGAACCAAACTGGAATTTTTAAAAATACTCAACGAGCTGCAAAAATTTACGTTGAGATGTACTTTTTAAAAAAGACTCACGGCTTAAGACTGAAAATTTGTATGTGTTTTGCACACTCGCGGAAGAAATTTCGCTTCTTCAATTTTGACACTTAATAAACCCTAAACTAATAGCCGCATCAGAAAAAAATCTTAATAATCATCCAGGGAATACTATGAAGAACAAACAATGTTAATTTCATATTTTTCTGATCCGAACTTTCTAGGGAAACCATCTAAGAATCGAGCTAAATAGCACAGTTTTTAATCCTGCGGTGGCGGAAACTTTTTTTTAATAAAGACAGATATAAAACGTAAGGCACAAGAAAATTTAGAGAAGGACTGGAAAGAAAAATATAAACTGGAAGCAGAGAAAAAAATTTAAAGCAGCTGGCAAAGAAAAGAATGGTGATAGAAGAACAATAATTTAAAATTATGCGTAAGGAAGAGAATGAGCCGTTGGATAGTGCTTCAAAATTATTAAAGGAAACAGCACTTGTTCAGGCAATGATTGAAGGAATGGCTAAAGTCTCAGATGATGCTGGTCAGCAAAGACAGACTTTTAAAAAATGCACATTCTTCTATTGAGAAGAAAAGGACAAAATTAATTTTAGTCTTTTTCAACAACAAAAATTAAGACATAATTTTTCAAAGAAAAGGAAGAAATTCTTCAAGCTGTATCAAAAATAAACAAATTAAAAAATCATAATTCCGATTTAAAAAAAAATTATGTTAATATTTTAAAATTATGTAATTTTTAAATGAAGAAAATAAAAATATCCTTCCAAAGAAAGAAAAAGAAAAGATAGGGGTAGCTTGGGAGGATCTTTTTATTTTTATCTTTATACTAGAATATGTTTATCATTATTGTTATTTGTTACTTTTTTTTGCTCGATTAGTCACTTTTTGTCACCTTTTTCTACTTGATTAGTCACCTTTTTCTACTCGATTAGTCACTTTTGTCACCTTTTTGGTTTAATTTGTCACCTTTTTGGACCTTGAAACCTGTTAGGAGCCCTGAAAATATCATTTCATGTGGTTTTCTTCAGCATCTCGTCTCAAGGTGTATATGACGTCAAAAGTGATTTACAACCTTCATAAAGGGACAGAATGGCTGCCATTTCTTGGCGACAACTAATATAATCCTTCGATGCAGAATTATTTTTGTATTGGAATTAATATTAGGCTTTTTTTCATTTGTAAGTAATACTATTAAGGACAGTTCTTAATCCTCAACAATGTTCTCTAATAGTCGCTTAAATTGGAATGAAAATGTGGGGGCGTTTTAGTGGAAATTTCAGACAAAACAAATTGTGTTCTGGGGAAATATTGGGCCCTGAAACACTTTCTGCACCCCTGCTGGACACTAGGTAAGGTCATTCATTGGTTCCCTTTGTAAAAGCTTCCTAAAGAGGGGGGGTGAATTGGTTAAACTCGCAGTGAAAACTAGTGCTCTGGGCTCGTCATAATTAAAATTCAGCACATCTTTTCCGCCATGTTAAATCGTCGCGATTGGTTGGGGGGTTAAAGTGAAGGGGCAGTGCTGAAAAGACAACATGATGGCATGCAAAATGGAGAAGAAAGATGCTTTTGGCCCTTTTTTGAGGGTGAGGAGTTATCCGGAGTAGAATTAAATTTGGTGACTGGTAAAGGAGGGTTATTTTACAATTTTGTGTTTGAGACCTTGTTGTGGTGAAAGGGAAATGACGACTAGTTGAGATTTTACTGTGTATAAATATAAAAAATTTGTTTAAAAAAAAAAAAGGAAAACACTTTTTAATACAGTGTAACAAATTTTAATTACAGTTCTAATTTTTCTGTGTGGTATATACTCTGAACATGTCCGTTATTTTGCGTTGTTTCATCAATTTGGTCCAGGTTGAACGTCTTGTTGGTTTTTTTTAATTGTTGGAAGGGTGAAGAAGTGGAAAGATAAAAAAGAAGTGAGAGAAAAACCAACAGCCTGTTAGCAAACGTCCGGATTTGGGACTTTGTACTTTACCACATGGGAAATTTTAAAGAGCTAGGTTTTTGTAATGTGATCTGCGTGACAGTCGAAGAGGTAATGGTGGGCATCTCCCACAATTGCATTTATCTATGCCTTTTATCTTGAAATGGTGTGGGGGGGGGCCACAAAAGAGCCATGACCTATGAGAAACCATATAAGATGCCCGTCAACCACGAGTGTTGCAGTATTGGTCTCCGGCATGAATTTCTTCACCCGGAGACCTTTAACTGAATTATTGTAGTGCTCCTGCCACTTTCAGATGGTAATGATGTTGATTTTCCTCTTAAGAAAGGAAAGTGGCGTAGGAGCACTCAACAACTCGATGGTAGAAGCGGCAAGCTTGGCAAAGTGATCGGCCAGCTCGTTCCCGGCGATCCCCACATGGGCCCGAACCAAACACAGGCCAAAAAGGTTTGTATGTAGAGCGATTCTATTTTTAATTTTAATAAGATAGGGTGATTTAGTTTTGAAAGATCTGAGGGCATAAATGGAGCTCAGACTCTCTATATATTAATTATTTTTCTATTGCAAAAAGGGTAGCATTGTAAATGGCTGACAACTCTGCCTGTAAGATAAGAACTGTCATTAGTCAAAGTTTTAATCAGATTGGAGTTTTATAAGATGCACACCGAGACCCTGGTACTTCCATCAATATCGGAGCTATCGATTTCATACACTTCATATTTGGTATTTGTCCCTGAAATTAAGCATTTGAGTAAAGGTTAGAATATGTGCATTAAAATCTAAGTTTAAGGGTGAAAGTCCTTGCTGAGGTACGGTCAGCTGACTTAATAATTTTGATTTATAAAAACGACAAATAAAGTGAGGGGTTCCAGAGGGCATTTTAGTTAAATTATGTTGAAGATATAGCTGCAGCTGTGAAAATATATCGATGTAATCAAATCTATATCTAAATAGAAGTAACATACTGAGATGTTTCAAGTGATTATGTAAAAAGTTACTATGCATTCTTAATGTTGGTTTTTCAAAACTTCCTGCTATAATATGACATTGAAGTCACTTGTAAAAAGCATAGTAATTCCCTAAAAATTAAATCGGAAGTCTGTTTCTAACACATTCATTTTTTTTTAAATAAAATCTTTTGGTAAAGTGCTAGTTTCTTCATTGGTTACTGTCAAGCATTGTTTCTCTTTCATATAAGTCAAACGGCGCTTGTCATATTTAGCACGTACTTCCATGGGTGTGCCATAATGGATAGTTGAATATTGCCAATGTGATACAAACTACTGCCAACACTTATCTAAGCCCTATGATACAGTCTGCTTCTACTTTCACTCTTCACTGCTGCTCAATCTCATTTCAAACTACAGGTACTTTATGCATTAAACTCAAACTAACTATCAAACTGCAGGCTTTCTCTCAATGGGCTGCTAAAATCATTACATGATCATTCATACTAAGGTATGCCTGTGGGCTTATTACTGCTTCATGTAATTGATGGAATCGACTTGGGTTTGGTTAATCCCTTGAGTGTTTCTCTCTTCAGTATCATTAAAATTTGGTTGTGTTTGTTTATTTTCTTGCTCTTTTGTCTGGTCTTGTCCAAATAGGGCCCTTGTGACCTAAAACCCATCATGCAAACAGTGAACTAGCAGTAACGTCTTTGGACCTGCTGAATTCTTGGGCATTATTAGGAAACTTGCCTATAAGTACACTAATTAAGTTAAAATATAATATTTACAGCAATGCATCAGATTTCAACCTTTAGATGCTTTTTAGTAGACTAGTTGTGGAATCTTACCATATATGCTTTCAGTGTTTACAATGTCATTTTCTGCTATAATTGTAGGTTCTTCCGCCTATGCCATTCACAGAAGCCTCCACCATGGTGCCGTACCAAAGCACTGTGCCATTTCCGCCTCAACAACCTCCCTTGCCGCTCATGGAAGCCATGGATGGGGCATATCCTCCTGCGTTACCTTCTGACCCACACATGATGCAGGGTGGCGTGGATGGGGACGAGAGAGTCATGTACAGCATGCCTGGCGAACCTCCCTTGCCGCCACAGGATTTCGATGAACGTGCCATCATGATGCCCATGGAAGACAGGTCGAGAAAGGAGAGGTCGCGCTCTAGATCTAATTCGAGAACAAGGGGAAGGTAGTTTGGATTTGTGTGTCCCATTTATCTTTTCTTACTTATTTCTCAAGGTCTTACTTATTTCAATGGTCTAGCTAAACAAGTAGACCTAATCCATGATTCTTAACCAGGACATGAAGAAAATCTAATGATTGTGTGCTAATTCATGTGTATTTCTAATTTATGGTGTGTTTTAGTAAATTAATTTTAAATTTTATGTTATCTTAGCAGAAGCAGTAGGCACAGAAGCCACTCGAGGTCTCCCCGACGAAAGCGATCGAGATCACGTTCACCCTCACGCAAAAACCGCTCCCGCTCCAAAGAACGGGAAAGGCTGCGGGAGAAGGAGCGTGAAAGAGAAAAGGAGCGAGAAAGGAAAAGAAAAGGCATTCCTGCAACTAAGAAAGATTGTGTTAGCGGTATGTGGTCAATCATTTTGATTTAATTGTTCATTGATTCACAGATATACTATTTCGTTTTTTATTGTATATTTCAATTTTTAAAAAAATTTCAAAATAAAAGCATTTTACAAATTGTGTGATTTATCATGTATTTTAGTATGCAGTACCACTATATGGATGGGACATGTACCCAAGTCTTGCACCGAGGTTGATATTAGCAACACGTTTGGTGAATATGGCTCCATTTTAAGCATTGATGTAAGTAATAGTAGCTATGAACTTTTCATGTGATAATGTTGTTTTTAAAATGCATGTGAAAGTAAGAATATCTTTCATTTCAGATGATACCTCCCAGAGGATGTGCATATGTTGTCATGGACAGAAGGCAAGATGGTTATCGAGCTCTGCAGAAATTGAAAAATCTTAAGTTACATGGCTGTTTGGTAAAAGTAAGTGGTTTTCTTTTCATATGAATGTTTTGTGTTCCTGTCCGAATATTTTATCAGTGCTGTGAAATAGATCTGGTATCTTTTATGTGTTGAATTCTGATTGTTTTCTTATACAAGAAAAAAATTATTTTAATTTCCCATTGTTTTAAACCCTAGGCCAAAATTGAAGATCTAGTTCCTTCTGTGTGTCAGGTGGCACTTCTGTTTCATTTCTTGTTCAGTCAACACCTTTTTTTGTGACACTCAAACAGAATGGCTCACGAAAATTTTACATCATATCAATACATAAAAATATAAATTTCTTTAAATAATTAATTTTTCAATTTGTAACTTTTATATTTTTTCCAATGCGAAATTGGCTTTCACGATCGTTAAAGATCACAGATTCATTTCCTATGCACAAGCAATTTGAGCAAAGAAAAGCAAAGCAAATTTTAAAAAATTTCACTGGCATTGTTTAGTTCTTTCTTTGTAAAATCGGGATTGTTAAAGATAGATTAAAAATTTTAACAGATATGAAATCTGTTGGAAATTTTACATTTGATTTTATTTAAATAAATAATTTTTAGTTGTAACTTTTATTTTTGCAATACGAATATGGGTGCATTAGACTATAACATCACAATTTTAGGTCCTTTGGTATTGTCTTCACAACTGTTTTTGGTAGGTATTTACTAAATGTCGCACCAGACCAACACAATGGGCTATTGCGATCATTTTTGTAATTGCATAGCAATCACTGGTGGTTGGCAAGCGTTATTGTTTTTTCTTTTCTATGATAATGAAATTTGGCAAACAGGTAGTCCAAATTTTCAAATTTAATCTAGAACATTTAAAAATGAATTTATTAGTTTTTTTTTTTTTAAATCTCTTTAACCAACGTGTTTGACCTTTTTTGAATTGTGCCAAGACGTCGATCAAATTATCTAAAATATTTTTTAATTAATGTATTTGCCAGGGTGTCAAGATTTAAATCACTTGATTTAAATGATCAATGATTAAAATCATGATTTTAATCAAATGATTTTTTTTTTTAATCACTGATTTAAATCACAATTAATTTTACATTTTTATAACTAAGTAAATACACCATAGAAAAATGACAGAAGTGGTCAAAAGCTTTAATTTTTCCGCACTTATGGGGATTTCAGCACTAATGGTTACACCCAGCTCAGAGGGAACTGGGTCAATTACTGTATATGATAAAAGATTGCAACAGCCATTTTTAACTTATTAGAATATTCTATATACTGGAAGCAGTAATGTAAACACACATGACATAAATCTAAATGCCAGGAAGAGTAATGTATAAACATTCCTGATTAACAGTACTCATAATATAAACACTTAAAGGAAGTATACAACAGTTTGATTCAAAATTATAAACGAAAGAGGTGATTTTAAAGAAGACTGATTTTATTAGCTAAAAAAACACAAGTGGGAAGTAAAGTTTTTGTGGCATTTGTTAGCGAAGCACCCGTAACCTCCAATCTAAGCTATTTCTAAGCAACAGAAAAAAGGGTTAAGGTCACTGATCAAAAATTGGTTCACTCCCCACCCAAGAGCATGATGAAGGTAATTTTATTTGTTTTATTTATATTTTCACCAACCTATGTTTTCTTATTAAGTAAAATTAAAGTGTTTGTGTGTGAATTTTAAATACTAGTTGCATTAATTATGTTTAGGTTCTCTTATTTCTCTAATTTCTTTTTCAAAGTGCTACAAATATGAAATGTGTATATATATGTAATAACATACCACAGATAAATCTTACATGACGACAAGGGTGCCCTGAGAAAATTATAATTCTCTTAAGGGTGCCACCATTTGGATAAGTTTGGGAACCTCTGTGTTTGCTTAGTATTGTAGTTAGCAATAGAGATTAAAAGAGTAGAAATATACATTTTCACCCACAGCCATTAAAATGTCAGCCGGAAAAAAGAAAGATCCAATATGAATTAAAACTAAGTGAAAATCCAATTATTATAGGTTTTTTTTTATCAGTCTGATTATTTCTGAGTTCTATTCTACTTCTCAGACTATAGTTTAGGTATGTCACTTACACTTGCTGATAAATTTGTTAACATGATGATGTAATTTTCTCAAGAAAAACTATGTAGGATGTCAACTTGTGTTTAAAAATTAAATAAATGTTAAGTAAATATTGATTTACCATGTCACAATTTCTGATTGTTTACTTTAAATAAATATTGGTTTACATGTCATGTCACAAACTCAATTTTTTATTTAACGAATTTATATATATTTATTATATAAACAGTGTTTAGGGCCTGCAGAAATTTAAATAGAAAAATCTTATTTAAATCAAAATAATCCGATTTAAATCAAATAAATCCGATTAATTGATTTTTTTTAAACACTAGAGGGCTCCGCCCCCTGCTTGCTTACGCTCGCCAACCCCCGGGGATTGCTGCGCAATCCCATTTGGTTTGCTTCGCAAACCAACACTCCTTTCACAGATGTCATTTGGTTTGCTTCGCAAACCAACATTCCTTTCACAGAGAGAAACTATCTGAATAATTCGTATTATGCTGATTTCACTTTCCGGTACATGACGTCACAGCGAGGGCTTCGCGCCCTGCTCGCTTACGCTCGCCGACCCCGGGGATTGCTACGCAATCCCGTTTGGTTTGCTTTCTCAAACCAATACTTCTTTCGCAATTGATTTCACTTTTTTTTGCTTTAACACTTAATGCGTCCTAAACAAATAGCCGCATCAGTAAAAAATCTTCTGTATCTTGTTCCCTGTACAATTTTAAGTAAACAGCGTTAATATCAAAACTTTACGATTGTACTTTGTCGGTAAACTGTCTTGAGAACAGAGGGAAAAAAGCGAGCCTTTTTCCTCGCCAAATAAAAAGAAATCGTTTTTATGGCAATTGTTGCTACGATAAATTTGATATCTGGCAAACCCGATAGTAGAAAATGCAACCCACTGCTGTTTGCCGAACCAGCTATGCGAACTGAAAAATACGAAATTTGTGTCACCAACTTTTGATTGCATCGAATTTATTTATGAACCAATTTTAAAAATAATTATACCGTAAGAAAGAGTACATTGTGAGGTATCCTGCAATATTTTTAAAATTAAAAACTAACAGTAATACTATATAGATATGACCATTTTAGTTTTGTATCGGAAGTTACGATCTGAAAGTTCCGAAAATTGTATGACCTACTTTTAATTGCATCGATTTTGTTTATTAACCAATTTGAAAAATAATTGTACCATAAGAAAGAGTGTAATGTAGTGTATTCAGTGATGTTCTCAAATTTAAAAAATAATGGTTTTTGCCGTAGACATAACGGTTTTAACAAAACGTAGCGAAAATATCCGAAGATTCCGAATTTTGTATCACGAACTTTTGATCGCATCCAATTTAATTATTAACCGATTTCAAAAATAATAGTACCGTAAGAAAGAGTATATTCTGAGGTATACTGCAATATTTTAAAAATTAAAAACTAATAGTAATTAGATATAGATACGGCAGTTTTAAAAAAAAGTAACAAAAATGTCCCGATTTTTCCCGAATTTCAAAAAAATATTACCAAGAACCACATTTAAATTTCAAAAAAAACTCGACGAGCTGCAAAAATTTATGTTGAGAGGTACTCTTAAAAAAAAACTCACGACTAAAGACTGAAATTTTGAATGTGTTTTGCTCACTCGCGGAAGAAATTTCACTTCTTCAACTTTAACACTTAATAAAACCTAAACTAATAGTCGCATCGGAAAAAAATCCTAATAATTATCCAGGGAATACGATGAAGAACAAAGCATGTTAATTTCATATTTTTCCGATCAGTACTTTCTCGGGAAACCGTCTAAGAATGGAGCTAAACAACAAAAATTTCAATTCTTCGGCGGCGGCGGTAACTTTTTTTTAATATAGAGAGATGATTTTTTTACACCCTGGTATTTATATTTATTACTAACCACATTGAGGCCATCACAGCATTTCCTGAGGTGTTGGTTTGCGAAGCAAACCAAATGGAAATACATAACAATCACAGGGGGTTAGCGAGCAGTGGTCACACCTGACCCCACGAAAAGAACTGTTACCAAACTGTCCAGTGGCTAGTATTTTATAATGGAATTTTTATACTAAATTTTTTGAAGAGAGTAATAAGGTACCCTGTTACCTTAGTTAAATAGTGAAACCATAATTTTTTTAAATTTATGTGTTTTAAAAGAGTATGGTAAAGTTGGAATCCATTGTAAATTTTGTGTTCTTTTTTCCACTAATACATGTTTTCTTTCTTGCAGATGGCTTGGGCTCCAGGAAAAGGGGTTAAAGGTAAAGAGTACAAAGATTACTGGGAAGTTGAGTCAGGTGTAAGTTACGTTCCTTACAAAAAGATTCCAGAAGATTCCGAAGCTTTGGACCTTCTGGAAGAGGGTGGTTTCATCGATGAAGAATCTCTCTCTGAAAAATTAAAAGGTTCGTACAAAAACTATATTTCAAATGTGCTTGATCTCTTGCTGTGTCCAACCCTTGCTGGCAAAACTGGTGACACAGCAGAATGAGTATATATTATCCCCCAAAGGAAATGATCTCAATAACAATAAGGTGAGTGAATACTGTTTTTTGCTGTAATACAAAAATTAGTGAAAATAAAACAAGAAATGCTCATATATAAAAGTAAACCAGTAATAGAAAGAAGGTGCATCATTTACCAATAAGAATATTACAAGCATTTTACCAAATTCAATGCTGGCTGCAGGGCTTTAATTTCCGTTTGAATTTTAAGTATCATTTGGAAAGGAAGACAGATTCCACGTAAGTACTTTGTAAAATATCTTTTTTTCCCCAATATAATCCTCAAAATCATCTGCGAAAACCTTAAAAGCACTTTTACAGTTGGGGCATGCAAACTAGTTCCTGAATTACTAGCATGCAGTCACCTAACAACTAAATGTGTTCCCTTTGCTACGGAACTGCATTTCTTTTCTCCTTTTCTTTTTTTAAATCTTTATCAGCAAATTTTGCTATACATACACTATACTGTCTGAAAATTGAAACACTATGCAACAAACAGAAGAATCGTCAGAATTAGATTACATTTATTCCGCATATTACTTATAGTGGTTTAAATTGACGATCGGATTAAGCATCAAGGGATTGTCAAGCATGTTGTCCGTGGCACAGCAGACGTCAATGAATCATGGGGGAAGACAATGACACCTGTAGACATGCTCCAATGTTGTGGCAATGCACAGGATGACTCTGCAGTCTGTCACTGCCATGTGGATGAGGTATCTGTCATCCCGTGGTGAGTCATTGCATGGCCCACTACCGGGGTTTCTACTTAATATTTTCATGTTCGAAGCATCTCTTCCACGCGCATCACTGTTGTGGCATTATGCCCAGTGCCAGTGGCGATTTCAAGATATAATAGTCCACCCTCATGGAGACCAATCATGTGGCCCCGTTTAAACTGTTAGTTGCTCGTATAGCACTGCGTTTTCGGCAAGGCATACTGACTTCTAGTCGATCATTTTCAGCAGTCAAACAATGATATACACATTTCAACATACCTTTACATTGCTTTTAATGCCAGGAAATAAATTCTAATGTGTTTTCCAGAATAGCAGAAAAATAATAATAAATGAATTGAGTTTACTGATAGTTTATTTACTATTTTGATCAGTATTATTAGTTTAAAAAATTTAAGAATTTAAGAAATAATATTAAGGCATCTAGCATGTTTCTCTATGTTAAAAAGTAACGATCAATATAGCTCTATAGCTGAAGCAAAATATGTATTGGTAAGTACTTTAAACTGGATTTATTTGTCTTTAAAATAACTTTTTAAACGTTTTTATGTGTTTGCATTTTCTTTGCCGTAAACATACTTTTCTTATTTTTAAAAATGCGATGTCAAGATGACGTAACGATCGAATTGCCAATCTAATTTGTGTTACAAAGGTGCCAATGTCCCGAAACAAAAAAAAACATTAATTACAATCTCTTTTCGTCAGATTAATAGTTTTTATCAGGGGGAAAAAAGTGAATTTAGCTGATACAATATTAATACCATTACTAGGCCCGAGTCCAGCTGACATGTAACGATCGATATCAAATGGCGACAATCGCTACTTAATTTTGGATGTGATGTAGCAACAATCGCAATAAGATTGTAAAGTTGTTGGGGGTTTTCTGTTAATTATTTTTTTAATAATGTATTTCTTTCATTTTTATTTTCTGCTTTATGGCTGTAATGATTTTTGAATATGTTTTTAAAGATGAAACTTTGATTTTCAGAATGTTTCTCTCTTTCCCCCCCTCCGATTAATTCTATGGGAATTATAACTTTTCCAGGGGTTTTCAAGGATAAAGTTATTTTTATTTTATGATCATGTTTTCCTTTTTGTGTGATGTGTACATATATATTTAAAAATTCACAAAAATCAACCAAACCCAAAATTTTTAGAATTAGTAATAAAACTTTACAGAATTAAACAAATCAACTATTTGAAAAACTGGAAAAACAAAATTCTAATTTTAAATTATTCAAATCTACTTTAATTTTAAAGCATTAACAATTTATAACTAATGACTGATGTCATATTTTTATACTAGTAGACATTAAAATATATATATAATTTCTAAAACAAAAGGAATTTATTGAAAATGTCTGCAGCTTTGAGCACGCTTGCATGGTTAGTTTTAACTTTCGTTTTCTGATTGAATACCTGCTATTTGTTTTGCTCTTTCGATAATTTGCGTACTTGAATGATTTAAATGCATATATATATTTATATCATTCAAATACGCAAATTAACAATTTCTTTCAAACGAGCAAATTAACTTTCTTTTTCTGACACAATGTGATGTAACAACAACAACAATAATGTAATAACACAATGTCCGAAAGTCATTAGACTTTGGTAAATGCCCAAGTTGTGTGACATACAGGCCAGCTATGTCCAAAATCTGTAACCTACAGGAAAGCAATGTCAAAAATCTGTAACCTATGGATCTTGAAATTAAATCTTTTATTTAGTAATTTTGGAGAACAGTTCCTGTCTTTAAATTATTGTCTATTGTATTCTATGCCAGTATTGATGTTAAATTTTAAAAATTACTCATAGTTAACATTTTGTGTTCCCACTTTTTGAGAATCTCCCATGTACTTTCATATTACTAATATGTGTACACGTAAATTCCCATATATTAGCTGCTGACATTTGTAAAAATCAGACTGGGCTATTTTGAAAAATCTGATTATTTGTGTGTTGTTAGAAAATAGACTTTAATATTAAATTTTTTACATACTACTGTGTGTTCTGATAAGATTAACTTATCTATAAAAGCATCCCACTTTTTACATGTGGCACTCTTGTATCCGGCATGCAGGGCTCCTAACACGTCACCTTTTTGACATTTTGTCACCTTTTCAGGGGTTTTAAGTTCTTAAATCTTATTTAGAGAAGAAATATTTTTGGTGCACAGTTAAAAAAATTCATTTCCTCTATTAAAAAAAAACAGGGTTCGTACAAATTCAATTTCGAAATGCGCGCTACATTCCACCGCAAGAATGGATTCAAAAGTGTGTATTAGCAGCAAGTTCTGGAAATTTTCCCACAGAAAAAGGCTATCATTAAAACGAAGCGGGTAAGTTTAAGGGAAGCAGGGCCATCTGCATGTCCGACCCTTCTTACCTAACTTGAGTGGCATTTACGACTAATGTTTTTCTTTCATAGAATTGTGTGGCGTATCATTTGGCGCAAGATAGATATCACCGGTCGAACAATAGGAGTAACCCTCCAGGAGGTCAGACGCTGACAGTTCGTAAATGGTGATCGATGCCAGTGGTCACTTAAAAGGGGGGATAACATCCTCCATACACAAATCTAAGAGCGGTCTCAACCGACCCATTTTTTTTTCGGATTCTGGAATAAGACGAGAATGGAGAGGTAAGAGACCGGATGGATCAAGCTGATATTATTAACCCAGGAGGATCCCAGGTATATTGTGGGTTTGATTATGGTCTAGAAGGTATAGATACGTTAGGGTAAACTCTGAAAGGACGGTGGAACCTTCAATATGTATGATAATTTACACTCGAAGGCATCCTTGGCCAAGTTTTTAATTGGATACATCATCAACCTCTCACACATTCTAAGCGCTCGAAGCTCCCCATCGAGAACCCCCGACGTTCCTGTCTACGGAACGGAGGCTATTCACACGCTGCTCTCTTTGTGGCACAGAAGTGAGGACATGGAAATCTTAATGGACTTCAGCCGTTTCTTCAGGAGCTTGAGATCTGAAAGATTCCAAACCCCTCCGTAACCAGATATTGAAAAAATTTCGTCCGTCTCTGTATCAAGAGGGTTAAATATTAAAAGAGCATTGCGAACGTATTGAAAATCATTCTCTGTTATCATCGGAAGTTGATTATTACAAATTCTTGAGTTTTTTTTTAGTGGAAGTCAGAAACTATTAATGACTCATTTCTTTCTACCCGTAAAAAAGAACTAATTAACATTGGGACATGTAATATTCACACAATACATAAGGCTTTTCTTAAAGGTCTAAAAGAGTTTGGGGAAGATGTGTCTGAACTAGTTTTAACTATTCACAGATTTTTTAATCAGTGGCCTAAGCGTTGGTCAACATACAAACAAATTCAAGAAGACTTGAAACTTCCCACTCACAATTTCATAAAGCATTGTTCAAGCAGGTGGCTAAGCCTAAAGCCAGCTGCTGAAAGGTTGCTTGAACAGTGGATTGCAGTGCGAAAGTATTTCCTTGACTATATTCCAATAAAAAAGCCAAACATGATACAAAGACCGAGCTACAAAAAAAAATTGTTCATTTCCTTAGAAGAGAAACTATGAAGGCTGAAGTGATATTTGTCGCATCAAGTACAAGTATATTTAATCGTGTGGCCGGATTTCTTCAGAAAAAGGAACCTCTAAAACTTAAACCCTGCATTCTCAATTTGAATTGTTGACAAGAACAATTTTGGGTAGGATCAACAAAGAGGAATTTATTCGAGGTTTGAAAATGGCTAAATTGGAAGATAATGTCCTCAGAAGCTGTTGCCTCTGGCAGATATTGTGATTGGAGATCAAATTTCTAGAGCCCTACAGAATGTGAAAGAGAAGGAAATAAATTTATTTTTTCTAAGGGCTCAGAATCATTACAGTGCCAGTGTTAAATATCTTTTGAAGAAGTCCTCCTTCAGTTCATCTCTCCTTAAAAGTTTATCCTGTCTTGGTCCTCTTGAGAGACTCAGTAGCGAGAGTGTTCGACAAGTATTAGAATTTGCAAGATCAATGCTATGGGATGTCCCAACAGACATACTACTGGATGAGTGGAAATTACTCAAGAGAATTTGAGGAAGAAGGATTTAGAATGAAGCATATTGATGTTTACTGGAACCATTTCTTCAGACTGCGAGACATTAGCAGAGTTGCCAAGTGCTCCGAAACTTCCAGAGTTTCTACGCTAAAGAATCGAAAATCCGCAACTCAGCGTAATCATTGGTTCACTACAGAAATCGCTTTGATGCAGGGAAAAGAAATAATCCTGTAATTAATAATTCGTATAATTATTAATTTGTATAGTCTTAAGTTGACTTTCCGGTCCGTAACGTCACAGCGAGGGCTTCGCCCCCATCTTCCGTTATGCTTGACGACCCTCGGGGATTGCTACATAGTCCCGTTTGGTTTGCTTCGCAAACCAATACTTTCGCAGGTGATTTCACTTTTTTTTTTACTTTACACTTATTGCACCCTAAACTAATAGCCACATCAGTAAAAAACCTTCTACATCTTTTTTCCTGTACAATTTTAAGTAAACCGTGTTAATCTCCTAACTTTATAATCTGTACTTTGTCCGTAAACCGTCTGAGAGCAGAGTGAAAATAGCGAGCCATTTTCCTCACCAAATGAAAAGAAATCATTTTTATGGCAATTGTTGCTACGATAAATTTGATATCTGGCAAACCCGATAGTCAAAAATACAACCCACACCTGACTGCGAAACCTTCTCCACGAACTAAAAAATATGAAATTTGTACCTAACTTTTGATTGCATCGAATTTATTTATGAACCAATTTTAGAAATAATTGTACCGTAAGAACAAGTACATTCTGAGGTATACTGCGATATTTTCAAAATTAAAAACTAATAGTAATAAGATATAGATATGACAGTTTAAAAAAAAGTAACGAAAATGTTCCGATTTTTTCCGAATTTCAAAAAAAATATTATCAAGAACCAAACTGGAATTTTTAAAAATACTCAACGAGCTGCAAAAATTTACGTTGAGATGTACTTTTTAAAAAAGACTCACGGCTTAAGACTGAAAATTTGTATGTGTTTTGCACACTCGCGGAAGAAATTTCGCTTCTTCAATTTTGACACTTAATAAACCCTAAACTAATAGCCGCATCGGAAAAAAATCTTAATAATCATCCAGGGAATACTATGAAGAACAAACAATGTTAATTTCATATTTTTCTGATCCGAACTTTCTAGGGAAACCATCTAAGAATCGAGCTAAATAGCACAGTTTTTAATCCTGCGGTGGCGGAAACTTTTTTTAATAAAGACAGATATAAAACGTAAGGCACAAGAAAATTTAGAGAAGGACTGGAAAGAAAAATATAAACTGGAAGCAGAGAAAAAAATTTAAAGCAGCTGGCAAAGAAAAGAATGGTGATAGAAGAACAATAATTTAAAATTATGCGTAAGGAAGAGAATGAGCCGTTGGATAGTGCTTCAAAATTATTAAAGAAAACAGCACTTGTTCAGGCAATGATTGAAGGAATGGCTAAAGTCTCGGATGAAGCTGGTCAGCAAAGACAGACTTTTAAAAAATGCACATTCTTCTATTGAGAAGAAAAAGACAAAATTAATTTTAGTCTTTTTCAACAACAAAAATTAAGACATAATTTTTCAAAGAAAAGGAAGATATTCTTCTAGCTGTGTCAAAAATAAACAAATTAAAATATAATTCCGATTTTTTTTTTAAAATTTTAATGATGTAATTTTTAAATGAAGAAAATAAAAATATCCTTCCAAATAAAGAAAAGATAGGGGTAGCTTGGTAATATCTTTTTATGTTTTATCTTTATACTAGAATATGTTTAGGATTATAATGTATGAAAAGTTTTTGTTCAGAAGTCGAATATTTTGTGGTGGTCTTGCGTGTGATGAGAAGGAAAATCCATTTATTAAAATAGTAAATATTTTAACAGAAAACAGCGAAATAAAACAAAAGATGTCGGAAAAAGTTGTTCTTAATATATTAATTTGCTATTCCTTTTTATATCTTGATCTCGCAATTGCCATAACTTACAACTAAAATGAGTAAAAACTTTAGAAATGCGAAATTAATTCAGAGAGAACGAAACAGAATATTGCTGCATATGATCAACCAACACAAGTTTCCGTTTCATTCCCTTTCGTTAAAAAAATATCGCCTGTCCCAAATATTCAAAAATTGTTTACACTGCGCAAAGAACAAAAATGAGACTCAAAATAAAAGAAGTATTAGAGCTGAAATTCTATTTTAAAAAAGATAATTGCTTTTTCAGCAGTTCTAGTAAAGCAATCCAAGTTATCATAATCTCTAATGTTATAAAAGGCAGTGTGTGTACTTAATATACATTCCAATTTTTCCAAAACTACCAAATTAGTTGCTTTAACTATACTTATACTCTGTTTCACCTTAACTTGTCAGTATTGGGAAAGGCAGAAATGATGTTCATCCGCATGAAAAATAATTCCAACTTGATTTGGAATTTAAAATAAAGAAAATGCATATAAACGTGTAAAAATTGTCCTACAATGAAGGAGTGATTTTTGAACCTTTATAATCGGTTATTTATTTGTAAAAAGCATTTTTTTTTGACCGAAGCGAATGAATATATCCTAAACGGAATTCTAAACCGGTTTCCATGGTAACATTTCTGGCGAGCTAAATACGCTTTCCGGCCAAGTCTGCGCCATTTCGCTCTGCGTCTTTGCTAGCGTGTGTATTTACGTTCATATCTCTCTTGTGCTATTTTATTGGAGTGTGTTTGATACTCTGAACATGGCTGAAAAAGGAACGTCACCATCCAAGCTGTATACGCCATCAAAGCAAGGAAAATCAATTGGTAGTGGAGCTCGCAGGAACATATTGAATGTTTATTCTAGACTTCGAGAAGAAAACCATAGTGATTCCATTAACCAAATCGTCGGAAAGGTGTCTCAACTAACTGGTGTTTCCAAAAGAACTGTTTTTCGTTTGAAAAAAGAAAAGAAGACGACAAGTCCTTTGAGTACTCCAGGAAAAAAACGACCTTATGCCGTTGGAAAAAGAACAAGAATGATGAAATATGACAACTTTACTTTATCGTGCATCCGACGAAAAATTCATGATTGTTTTCGTCGAAATGAAATTCCTACATTGGACAAAGTTCTAAATGAAATTAACAATGATAAGGATATTTTTTCGACAAACATTAGCCGAAGTACACTGTACAGGATACTGAAAGATTTGGGATTTTCCTTTGAAAAGCGAAAAAGGCAGGCTATGCTTTTAGAAAGACACGACATAATTTTATGGCGAAGAAATTATTTACGAAAAATTAGAGAACTGAAGAATGAAAATGCTTCAATCTATTATTTAGATGAAACATGGGTGAATGAAGGACACTCACAAAGTCGAGTATGGCAAGACAAAAACATCAAAAGCACCAATGAAGCTTCCTCTTCAAGTTTGACAACAGGCTTGGCTGCGCCAAAAGGAAAAGGAAGAAGACTCATCATTACCCATATCGGAAGTGATGAAGGATTTGTACCTGATGCGGCTGACATTGTTGTAGGAAAAAAATCCGGTGACTACCACGAAGAAATGGATGGTAACCATTTTGAGAAGTGGTTTGAAGATATCATGCCTAAATTGAAACGAAACAGCTTTGTAGTGATGGACAATGCCCCCTATCACTCGGTGAAGAAAGAAAAAATTCCGACGACATCTTGGAAAAAAAGTGCAATTCAAGAATGGCTATCGTTGAAAAACATTACGTGGAACCAGGACATGATCAAGATTGAACTGTTGAAAAAAGTTAGCGAAATCAAACATATGTTTGATAAATACAGAGTTGAAGAAATAGCCGAAAAATTTGGACATAAGGTTTTGAGACTTCCCCCGTATCACTGTGAGCTTAATCCCATTGAAATGATATGGAGTCAAGTAAAAGGACACGTTGCCAGGGAAAACAAGACTTTTAAACTGAACGATGTGAAGGATTTAGTCATCCAAGGGATTGAAAAGGTCTCTGTACAAAATTGGAAAAACTGCATAAACCATGTTACTGA
Organism: Metellina segmentata; assembly: GCA_947359465.1. NCBI lineage: Eukaryota > Metazoa > Arthropoda > Arachnida > Araneae > Tetragnathidae > Metellina > Metellina segmentata. Next base: position 107,707,105 of record OX375881.1, on the reverse strand, counting down.
AAAAGAGAAATACATGTGGGAAGTAGATGGACTTGTGGATGATATTTGGGAAAGTAAGAACTTGGTAATTTCTTTTAATAGTGAGTCTGATAGCGATTCGGAAATGTTAAGTGATGATGATGTGTAAATTCATGTGATGAATAAGTATATTATAATGTAAATAGATTTGTTATGATGTTTGCTATGTTTTACATATATTGATGATGTATAAATGCATGTGATGAATAAGTAAAACGTAAATATAGTTTTCTCATTGTAACTACTATTCAAGAAAGAGATTGGTTTCTTCTGTACACTTTCTTGTAAACTATTTTAAATTATTCATAAAATTAATAATTTACTACTAATCAACCCGACACCGTTCCGCGAGTTTCAGAATATGTTTCACACATATAAGGTTTATTTTTTTTAACTCTAATTTTTAAAATGGTTTCATTTTTTTTATTATTGTATGTGTATTCACTATATTTGTATTTTTTATATTCTATTTATTTATTGTGAATGTATTTTATATCCTCTATGTTATATGTATTTTTATTTGTTATTTACTTTCTTTAATATCAGAATAAATTTGATTTAATTTGGAGACTATATTTTGCTGTTAAGAAAAACACATATTTTAGCAGACGACGCACTCTCCCCTACCTTGTCCAACCAAATGTAAGACCAAAGGAGTAATTAAATTGGATTAATTTCCTTTAATAAAATTATTAAAATTGAAAAAAGAAGTATTAATCAAGGTGTTTAGCTTTCAGGTAAGTAAATTCAAAAAATGAATTTTATGGTTCATCACATCTTTAAATAGACTGTTTTTTTAAACAACATTTATTGTAAAAAAATTTTAAATATATATATTTTTAAATAACTAAAAATAATACTCATTTAGAAAAATCAAAACGCATTTATATTAACATAGAGTAGCTTTTTGTTTAATTAACAAATGTAATGCAAGAGCCATTAGAAATTAAAGATCTGTGAAACGTATAGAATTTCCACGTGCATTTTATCTCCTTGCCAAAAAGGGCGAATTTCCTCGCTTATAGCTGACTTCTGACATTGTAACCCTAGTTTCTACGACAACGGCTGTGATGCGGTCAACGTAGCCTTTACTCTACTGACAAGTTAAGGTGAAACAGAGTATAGGTGTTTTGGCATGAAATTAATCTAAATATAACAATAAAAAAAATGTTTAATGTTGCATTCACTAAACTAATAGATAATGTATCAAATAGACACATTGTAATCAAATATCTGGAATTCAATTCATGTGATGCCTGTACAAGGACAAAATCGAACATAGAACAGAATGACAGACTTGCGAAATCAAGTTCAGTCACTAAATGCAGATAAGTACTCGCAGTATGCAAAGTCTGCTTGAAAATATATTAACCGTGTGGACGTGTATAGGGCCACACACAAGGACAGACACCAAACGAGACGGATTTGACATCAGTAGGGTCCAAAACGGATAGAAAACTCGGGAATAGGTCGAAAATATTCCATGCACTAACGAACATTCCATTCTTATTTATATAGATTCTATTTTCTAATAGTGGAAGAAATTGCGATGGTGACAGAAGTTGTTGTTGTCTCACCTATTGTAAAGAGTGGAATCTGATGTCATTGTCAGGAGTCCATCTAGATTGCAAGAGCAAATTTAAATAAATGTGATTAATTTCCAGTTTATTTTATCTGTGAATAGTTTCTATCACTGGTCACTTTTTTTTTGTTTAAGGCTGCTTTTTTTTATGACATATAAAATGGCACTGTAGCAGTGGTAGATAATATTCTAATGTATTTTTGTTAAAAGCCAAAAACATAAGTTGAAAAAAACCTAATTTTAAGATTTCTAGCATCTATCTGATTATGTTTTTCTCAATCATATCTAATTTGTTTTATTTTTTTAGCTTTAAGAAGGCAACCAGATGACAAGTCTGCATTCAATGCCATGAATAAGATGGTCACAGAATCAACTGCAGCATCATATAATGCCATGCAAGCCCCACCTATGGTGCCACCACCAATTATTCCACCAACATCAGTTAATGTACCTATGCTGTTACACCACCCTATGCAAACCCAGTTTGGATTGCATTTACCAGGTATTTGTTCATTTCTCTAAGTGATTTACTTTTTTGTAATCTCCACATGTTGGAGCACTCTTCTAGTTGGATTCTCTAATATATTGTATGATCTAAAGTCACCTTTTATTCATACTGTCGCAATATTTTCAGGTTTATTACATCCTCAATCAATGGTAATGCAAGTCCCTATGGGTATCCCTCCACCTAATCCCATGTTGATGGTTCAGCAACAATCTCAAAGTCTTCTCGGTGGTCCGACTCTTCCTCTTGTTGGTGGTGTTCAACCACTGGTTCCTCGAACAGTCCCTCTTGCAAATGCATTGCAAAATCTTAAAAGTGTTCCATTGGCTGAACCTGCAACAGGTTCTCCAATGGTACCTGTTTCAACTACGGGCGATGCAACGCCCACAGAAGAAGATGGGACCAGTGTTTCCTCGCCAGGTGCTCAGAAATCTGTTCAAAGTTCAGTGTCATCTGTGGTTTCAACTCAGTCTGGAATGACAGTCAACCAGTTCAACCCAATGATGGGCCTCCACAGTACAAATCGACCTCTGCTGTCTGTACCTCCGCCCGTGTCCGCATCTGGGACACCAATACCGTATCCTCCACCAAATGTTGGTTTCAGCTTCCCCCCGCCCGGGATGCGGCCACCTGGACAGCATGCTATGGGTCCGAATTCCCAATTCCCATGGATGCATAAGATGTCCTCACCATTTGCAGAAGCGGATGCCAGCCACTCTAGAAATGTCGCTCTTTCTCAGCCTGGAATGCCTCCCCACATGTTCAATGCCCATGCACCTTTCCATGAACTTCCTTCGCCTCTGTCTTCGACACCTGTGAAGGAAGCTCATGGCATAAACAATCGGGACAACAGTGCGGAAAGGCAGTCCAGTGACATGGACATTTCCAGGCGAAGCTCCTCTCCCACTCATCCCGATAAAATGCCCCAAGAAATGGTCATCAGCACCGATGACGAATCCTCAATGGATCGGGATTATTCCCGTACAGAGGTTCAGCCTGTTCCCAGGTTTCCTCCAGCTAATGACTTTACTAGGTTACCCATGAATATGCATAGAATGCGGTCTCCTATGGGTCCTATGCCAGGTGCTCGGTTTCCTCCAAATATGCCCATGGGAGTTCCGTTCCACTCTGGAATGGGTGGTCCCAGAGGCCCTGGTATGCACCCTGGCCTCAGGATGGAAATGGACTTCTCTGGTAATTCTGGGCCTCGACCGAGGATGCCTCTCGGACCTCACGGAGTCCGACGAGGACCGGACTGTGAAGGTAGAGATTGGTACCCTCGAGACTTTGAAGGCCCTCCGTTTGATAGAGAAAGGAGGTATCAAGATGACCGGAGCAGAGAATCATGGGGATCAGATGGTCAAGACATGGATTCGAGACACGCTATGCGAAATCATGAAAACGAAATGCGTAACGATAGGTCACGGGACATGGGTCCGGATTCTCGGAATCAGCAGGGCCGTGACAGTCGATCATACGAAGATCATAGAGATGGCAGGCAAGAAGATCACAGGCAAAGGCCTGGACATAAACCCAACTCGAGTAAGGACTTGAGAGAAGATATGTTAAAATTAAAATTCTATCAAAGGGATAAAAAGCCATCCTATCAATCTCATCTTCATAAGCAATTGGAGAAAAGGAAAAGCGAAGACGATAAAGTGAAACAAGAAATGAAATGCAGCACAAATGAAAAAAGAACGGATCAACCACCAAAGGGTAATCAAAGTACAAGTGGCATTGAAGACCAAGGCTCAACAAATACTCGCAAAGATAGAGACAGGGAGTCCCGAAGGCGTTCCCGATGGGGTCGTACGCTCTCCGAGGAACGAGAATTCCAGCAGAAGAAGAGAACTGAGATTGAAATAAAATTCCAGAGTTACGAACAATCTGCCCAGGCTGCACAAGCACTTCTTCCAAATACTGCAGATGCTTCAGGTGAGAATCCCAGTACAGTTCCAGAAAGCAGTACTCCAATCATGGAAGATGTGATTAAAGAAAATGATGGAACTGAGCCTCCAAACATGGAAAAAAGTGATATACCAATGGACTCTGCTAATGTAGTAACCCAACCAGTCCCTGTGGCAATGCTTTCTGAAGAAGCTGTCAATGAGTTGGTATCTCATCCAGCTATTACAAAATTGGTTTCAGAATCTACAAGTGCACAATTGATTTCTGAGCCTAGTTCTGCAGATATGACATCTGATCCTTTAGTAATTAAAGTTGTACCTGAATCCCATGCTGTTAATGATGTTGAGTACCTAACAGCCAGTTTGACTGCACAGGCAACTGAACAAATGCATGTGGATCACGTGTCACAGGATGCCAATGCATTACTGGGACCCACTACAGACATACCACCTGTTTCAAACATGGTTCCAGAACCTATTCCAGATATTGCTACTGGACATCCCGATTCAAATATGGCTCATGAACATCCAGTTTCAAACATGGTTTCAGAATCGCCCATTTCTAATGCTGTGTCTGAACCAGCTTTAATGGAAATTGAAACTAATCAAACACCTGTGAGTAGTGGTGTAGAGAATAGTACTCTGTGTGATGCAACTAACGCAACTCTTGTCAATACGAATATTGAGAGTAACTCCTTGTGTAGTGCTACTTCAAATGATAACGGTAACCAAAATTCTTGTGAAGACGAGAATGAGAATGCAACAAAGGACATAGTTGAAATTTCCAGTATAAATAAATCACCTCTTCTATCAGCTGAGAGTTAACATTAACTCGAGGTTATTTCGACTCACTTGGGGTGTTTTTCCTCGACTCAGGCAGCCTATGCACCCTCTGCATAATACCTGTGACCTAGCAAAGGCTTCTGTCAGCATTTTTTTAAGACTTCATCTGGAAATGTGCATGAAGCTTGCACTTGTTAAACATTGTTAAATAAAATGAACTACGAAACAATAACTTGTACAAATGTTCTAGATATAAAGTTATCTATTCTATTTTCATTTGATTTTATTTTTAGGTCAAATAAATTTAAATTATTGTTATGTTTTAATTTGGATGCAGTTTTATTTTCTTGATTGAATTTGTGTGTTCACGTTAAGACTTCGTAGCTGCTTTTTTGAGAGCCAGTAGTATCGCCTGAAAGTGGGTCGAAGGACTACCTTTGCTTTTCTTCCATCTATATATCAAAGGAAATGCTCCAATAGTGTAAATCTGCACCTAAAAGTTTAGGCAGTGGGTAAGTGTTAGCGAACTGCTAGTGACTGAAGACGCATGGACAAGCTTCACTGTGGGACTTCTTCCTGTTAAACTTGCAATCAAATTGATGCAAGTTTTCAGGTATTCTTTTTTCATAATTTCATATTTGTTCATGGGATGTCTAATGCCACAAATCACAACAGGCCTATTCATTTCAAATCTGAGTATGAAGAAGAGTTATTTATGCATGCCGAGGGAAAATCAAAAGACATTTTGCCTCAATTCAGAATCTAGTTGAAGTAATCGTCCCTGCAAAAGCTCATGTGCTATGATTCTTGAGAAAGTGCAACGATACAAGCATATCAAAGTGCATGCGAAATATTTTACTAAACTTCCGTCGTCCCTCGAAACTTTTTGTGTACTCTTAAAAGCTTTGTGGTTTTACTCTTTTGGTACAAGAATAAACTGTCAAGCTTGTAGTGTTAGGGTGCATTTTCAGGACATCAAAATCAACAGAATCCGGTTAGGCATGTAAAACATTTGCCTCAAGAAAGTGACTTAAACTGATGTTGTAAACATGTAAAATAACTTGCATGTATAAATGATTGATAACTTATGAATGAACACCATTTTCCATCCATATTTAAATGCAGTAATTCTCCATGTATTTCTTGCTCTTAAATATTCTATACCTAACATTATTGAATAGGTATTTGAATCAAACTTCTAGTTTTATAACATGTGAAAAATCTTGGGAGTATCTAGTTATTGGAATGATATAATTAGACTTGTTGTCTGTTTCGATGAATTTCGATTAAATAATTGTAGCTATACATAATCAGAATGATTACTTAATCTTACTTTTATTTTCAAAAACAAGACAAATTTTGATCCTTTTCATTTATAAATTTAAGAAAACCAACATTTGGATTAATTTAATTATTGAAAATTCAAATCATGTTTTCAATTTTCCTTAAAAGGGCTTTTTTTTTTTTTTATTGTAAAATTTAAAGTAATACTCTCCAGAAATGTGTTTTGGAAATGTTTGAAATCCTTTAACCATCCATTCAACTCCAAACTCTATGAACTATATATAAAACCTCTTCAATTTCTGTAACTAACTTTAATTTGGGGAAAATATGTTCGATTGGGAATTTTATGTCTTAACTTTTGAATGCTAATATTAAGCCTCGTTAATTTTTTTAATCAATAAATTACACATTTGTTTAATCAAAATTTATTATTGCATATTTGCCAGTTGCTACAGAATGCCTAGCATGTGGTTTCTCTGATTGCATAAACCTCATTACCTATTGGTCCTTACACCACAAAATCCAATCCACTAACATTTTGCTTTTTGGCATAAAAAATGGTTTCCCCACACAGTTAATTCTCATACAGATCAGTGAATTTCAATCTTTTTCTTCTCAGACTGCTCATTGAGCAATGTATTCTATTTTTTGCAGATCTTAACTAACAAAAGGTTCATTTCAACTGATTTACAAAACAAAATGGAATTTATCACTTTTGGTTATAAAAAATACGACACTTGTCAAATTTCACAACTAAATCATTGAAATTAAATAAATCTTATACAATTTAAACTGTGTTTAATGTAGCGAGTTATAACTTATGCAGAAAAGGTGATCTGAGGAAAAATCAAGGTCTTGATGAGACTTTGAGTTAATTTATTTGTTCTTCCCCCTGTTAAAATTTTTCTAAGCAGTTGAGAAGAGGCCCATATTTTAGATGGATTCTCAGAGAGGTGACCAAAAGTCGAGTTTTTGTAACTGTTTTTCAACATAAGGGCGACTAGGTGGTTATCTTGTAATGAGGAGATAACTTTTTAAGTAAAATCGTCTTGCAGCTCCTATTTTTAGTTTTGGTCACTTTAAAAAATGTCGCCTTTCTTGAATTTCTTCATAGGCTGACGAAAATTAAGTCTTCCCTCTTTCTATTCAACCAATGCTGTGAATCCTTGTTTGGACCAAAGTCAAATTTTTTATGTGGCAAATTTTCAATGGTATCAAAAACGTTCAGTTAATATAAACATTCTGATCACTTCAATGAGGCATCCATATAACAGCTTATAGTATTTTTGTGTTAAAAGGTGAACTGTTAACTAAGCACAAAGAGAGAGAGCTATGACAAACCCTACTACACTACATTGTGACTTTTAAAGACCCTGTGCGAAGGAAATTTTTTGAAGCAATTTTTTTTCCAGAATTTAAGCTACTTTTTCCTGTTATTAAGTTTCTGATAAAATCATTGTTGAGACTAGATATACCCATTCGTACAGTTCAATTTGTTTCTAGTATTTAAGGATGTGGCATTAGACACTGACCATGTTTTGTTGTGTTTTTATAATATGCTTGATTTAATGTAGGACAATAGAGTTATAAAGCTTCTTCATGAAGATGTGTACCTGTGTCATTCTTCATGACTTCCTCTAAAATACCAAGTTCTCATGTCTTGTCCTGCTCTGTGTTCCCTAATTACTTGTATTGAATTGTCCAAATGTACAATTAGCTTTATATCATCAGCTACTCATTGTGAATTAACTGTGATTAAAATTTAGTCTGATTTGTCAGTTCTTATGGTAATGTTTAAACTAATTTCAACTTGAGTTGTCCAGGATGTTTTAATTCTGTGAAACAAGACACCAGTATATGCAGTTTAGTTATGAAGTTGAGATTCCTCAAGCAGGGCTACTAAATACAACTAGCATATTTTCGAACATTTTTACGATTTTTTTTTCTTAATTTAAAAAAAGTTGATGAAAATTAAGTCATTTAACTTTCCACCCATCAAAAATATGCCTCAAAATTTGGGGGTAAGAACTAATTTGACATTTTACCAAGATTCAATAAAGCACTATGTGAAATGGCTTATTTTCTTGTGTACTAAGGCAATTTAAATCAATTTCAATAGGAATACTGCTGATTGTCATCAGTGGTATATGTAATTGCTAGAAGTGCTTATGCTAATTCTGTCATAGTTTGAAACTCGCATGCCATTAAGAAAATGTCTCTTTAATTTCAAAATTTAAATTTCTCGGCAAGTTCTTTAAAAATTGTTTCATACTCGACAATCAGGGTTCCCACGGTCCAACTAGTACATAATTGTGTAATTTCGTCTTGCATTGGAACTTGTCCAGACTAGTTTCCTCCACAGCATGTGACATTCTGAATGAAACTGGTGTTTCGCTCTTTAACACTACGTGATATACAAGTAATGCTACGTCTAAATCGTCCATTTTCCATAGTATTCTGTCCAAGTTGACACCTCTGGTCTCCGTTAAGACGGCCGCCTTGTTATGCCCGACACATGATGACGTGTCACGGCCGCTAAATAACAGCACCGCTTTCTTAGGAAACCGTAGTTTTAGTAGTCGGGACATAATTGGAAACCTGGCATGCATCCAAAGAAATGAAGCCAAATTCTTGTTGCAAAAATGTAAAAGTTATAATTGAAAAAAAAATTAAGAAAATCCCATTTAAGATATCCTTTTGTTGTAAAATAATTGACAACGTTTTTGTATGCCTTGTTTCAGGTCGTTATAAAAAATTTTGGGTCCTTGAAAAATATTTTTTTGGTTTTGAAAAGTTCTTGAAATTTTTTTGGATAAAGGTGTGGGAACCATGAATATAAATAGTTTTACAAGTTGTTGTATCTAGTTGGAGTTGCTAGTATCGGATAAAATTTAAACAACTATTCGTTCTAGTCCTACATGATTTGAAAACGTTGATTTAGAGTAGCAAACCAGAAATGGTTTCGTCTTTCTTAATTTAGTATTCATATTAACGTCTTCCAACATGAAATTATATCTTGGAAAAGAACGCAAACACTGAGTTCGCGTTATTGAATAGAAAAACTTGTGAAGGATTTTCAAATTAAACTAAAATCTCGTAAAGTTTGTTTTGTTTCTTTTTAGTCTTCTAATAATGTGGCTCTCGACAGTAAGCCGTCTATCTACATATATATATTTTTTCTAGACAACAGGGCTCCTAACACGTCACTTTTTGACATTTTGTCACCTTTTCGGGGGTTTTAAGTTCTTAAATTATATTTAAAGAAAAAAAAACAGGGTTTGAACAAATTCAATTTCGAAATTCGCGCTACGTTCCACCGCAAGAATGGATTCAAAAACGTACCGTTACAATTGTAAAAGGATACTTCCTGTTGTCCGAGGTGTATTAGCAGCAAGTTCTGGAAATTTTTTCCCGCAGGAAAAGTCTATCAGTAAAACGAAGTGGAAGCAGGGCCGAACAAAAGGAGGAACCCTCTAGGAGGTCAGACGATGCCAGTGGTCATTTAAAAGAGGGAATAACATCTTCCATACACAGATCCATTTTATTTTCGGATTCTAGAATAAGACGACTGATCCCGGACCGTCGTCAATAGCCCGTTGTGTTGCTCTAGTACGACGTTAACAAAAAAATTATCTAGAATAAGACGAGGAGAAGTAATGCGTTTAGTACCTTTGTCATCACGTGTTGCAGTTTCTATTGTAGGTCTGATTATGTCTATAGTCTGTTTCACCCTAACTTGGCAGTAGAGTAAAGGCTACGTTGACCGCATCGCAGCCGTTGTCGTAGAAACTAGGGTTACAATGTCAGAAGTCAACTATAAGCGAGGAAATTCGCCCTTTTTGGCAAGGAGAGATAAAATGCACGTGGAAATTCTATACGTTTCACAGATCTTTAATTTCTAATGGCTCTTGCATTACATTCGTTAATTAAACAAAAAGCTACTCTATGTTAATATAAATACGTTTTGATTTTTCTAAATGAGTATTATTTTTAGTTATTTAAAAATATATATATTTAAAAAAATTTTACAATAAATGTTATTTTAAAAAAAAGTCTTATTTAAAGATGTGATGAACCATAAAATTCATTTTTTAAATTTACTTACCTGAAAGCTAAACACCTTGATTAATACTTCTTTTTTCAATTTTAGTAAAGGAAATTACTCCTTTGGTCTTACATTTGGTTGGACAAGGTAGGGGAGAGTGCGTTGTCTGCTAAAATATGTGTTTTTCTTAACAGCAAAATATAGTCTCCAAATTAAATCAAATTTATTCTGACATTAAAGAAAGTAAATAACAAATAAAAATACATAACATAGAGTATATAAAATACAAATATAGTAAATACACATATAATAATAAAAAAATGAGACCATTTTAAAAATTAGAGTTAAAAAAAATAAACCTTATATGTGTGAAACATATTCTGAAACTGACGGAACGGTGTCGGGTTGATTAGTAGTAAATTATTAATTTTATGAATAATTTAAAATAGTTTATACAAGAAAGTGTACAGAAGAAACCAATCTCTTTCATGAATATTAGTTACAATGAGAAAACTATATTTACGTTTTACTTATTCATCACATGCATTTATACATCATCAATATATGTAAAACATCAACAAATCTATTTACATTATAATATACTTATTCATCACATGCATTTACACATCATCATCACTTAACATTTCCGAATCGCTATCAGACTCACTATTAAAAGAAATTACCAAGTTCTTTCTTTCTCAAATATCATCCATAAGTCCATCTACTTCCCTCATGTCTTTCTCTTTTTCAGTAACATGGTTTATGCAGTTCTTCCAATTTTGTACAGAGACCTTTTCAATCCCTTGGATGACTAAATCCTTCACATCGTTCAGTTTAAAAGTCTTGTTTTCCCTGGCAACATGTCCTTTTACTTGACTCTATATCATTTCAATGGGATTAAGCTCACAGTGATACGGGGGAAGTCTCAAAACCTTATGTCCAAATTTTTCGGCTATTTCTTCAACTCTGTATTTATCAAACATATGTTTGATTTCGCTAACTTTTTTCAACAGTTCAATCTTGATCATGTCCTGGTTCCACGTAATGTTTTTCAACGATAGCCATTCTTGAATTGCACTTTTTTTCCAAGATGTCGTCGGAATTTTTTCTTTCTTCACCGAGTGATAGGGGGCATTGTCCATCACTACAAAGCTGTTTCGTTTCAATTTAGGCATGATATCTTCAAACCACTTCTCAAAATGGTTACCATCCATTTCTTCGTGGTAGTCACCGGATTTTTTTCCTACAACAATGTCAGCCGCATCAGGTACAAATCCTTCATCACTTCCGATATGGGTAATGATGAGTCTTCTTCCTTTTCCTTTTGGCGCAGCCAAGCCTGTTGTCAAACTTGAAGAGGAAGCTTCATTGGTGCTTTTGATGTTTTTGTCTTGCCATACTCGACTTTGTGAGTGTCCTTCATTCACCCATGTTTCATCTAAATAATAGATTGAAGCATTTTCATTCTTCAGTTCTCTAATTTTTCGTAAATAATTTCTTCGCCATAAAATTATGTCGTGTCTTTCTAAAAGCATAGCCTGCCTTTTTCGCTTTTCAAAGGAAAATCCCAAATCTTTCAGTATCCTGTACAGTGTACTTCGGCTAATGTTTGTCGAAAAAATATCCTTATCATTGTCAATTTCATTTAGAACTTTGTCCAATGTAGGAATTTCATTTCGACGAAAACAATCATGAATTTTTCGTCGGATGCACGATAAAGTAAAGTTGTCATATTTCATTATTCTTGTACTTTTTCCAACGGCATAAGGTCGTTTTTTTACTGGAGTACTCAAAGGACTTGACGTCTTCTTTTCTTTTTTCAAACGAAAAACAGTTCTTTTGGAAACACCAGTTAGTTGAGACACCGTTCCGACGATTTGGTTAATGGAATCACTATAGTTTTCTTCTCGAAGTCTAGAATAAACATTCAATATGTTCCTGCGAGCTCCACTACCAATTGATTTTCCTTGCTTTGTTGGGGTATACAGCTTGGATCAGGGGCGCCGACTAAGGAAAAATATTGGAGGGGGGGGGCAGGGAGTATCCGTAGCTTGGAATGTACCCCCCCCCCTAAAACTAAAAAAATCCTCCTTTGACCAAAAAGGCAACCCAACATCCCTTCCGAATTTTTTTCGGCTACGTCTCTGGGAGGGGAGCTAATACCCGGCCACCAATAATAAAAAACGAAATAAAAATTGGTGCGTCATACTAATTTGGGACCGTTGCTGAACTTGCATGGCACATGTAACATTTTGTAAAAAAAATTCATATTTTTAAACCTTTAATTCTTTTTTAATACTTAAAAAAAAATTTCGAAATCCTTAAATCCTATTCCAAGGAAATAAAAATTTATTTTAGAAAATTATTTTTTAGTTTTAAAAGAATGGATTTAGAATTTCATGTCTGAGTGATTGGTAAACTTCGTTTAATATTTTAAAATATTTTGCTACTCAAACTTAGGTAAATATGAATTGTACAATGCTTGTTCAGCGAACCAATAAAAATATATTTCACAACACTAGGGGATATAAAGATAAAAATACAACAATAAAACTGAATTTGAAAACAATAAATCAAGATTTAGAAACCAAAATTTTTATTTGCTGATTTTAAATCAGATTTTGCCATAAAAAATACTCGTATATTATTTGAGAAATTTTAACAATTTCATACTTCATATGACAAAATTTATATAAATTACAAGAATAATAAAAAATTAGGTACAATAGATACCAACTTAGGTACACTAAATAAAAATAATTTTAATGAAAACCCCAATTTAAAACTCAAATCTTTAAAGAAAATCATCTTTATCTTAATTAAAATTTTAATTTAGAAAGCAGCAAATGTAGACTTTCGTATTTGATTTTGTCCAATGAATTCATTCACGAGAGGTCTACGATCCAGTTCGTCTAAAACTGTTTGATGCGTATTTAGTATTGCTACATAGTTAAGTCTCTCTTGTCCTATTGTTGATCTTGGATAGGTTTTAAGACGACGAAGAGAGCTAAAAGATCTTTCAGCTGTACAAGTTGTCACTGGAATGGTTTGCAACAGTTTCAAACATTTTTTTACTTCTGGAAAGAGATGTCCAAGAGCTTTGTCACTTAAAATGAACTCTCAAATTTTTAATTGAATCCAGCGAAACATTTCTTTGTTTGGAAATATCATGCTACATATTTAGATGCAATAACAGCCAGTCACAATCCAAATCATCTTTGAAAAACTCTTTAGCACTTGGAAATTCCCCAGTTCCATTTTTCGCTGCTCGAACACACTCTTCGATGGTAACTATATTTTTTATTGCTGAAGATTCAAACCTTTCATTGAGGCAATTTAGTACAGTATCAGCAACGTCCAGATATAACTGTCTGTAAAAATCCTTTGGACTTGAAAATTTAAAATTCTGCGTTGAACTAAAGTTTTCTAAACGCTTTGGTACACTACGATGCCGAGGGAGTTTTGGTTCATCCACAACACTATCCTTTTCAATGTGATACATTTTTCCCAAAACCTCTCAAAATTATCCCGTTTTTCATTAATTATTTCTGACAAACAAATAATTTTTTGGTTAATCTCGGAAGCCCCTATCTGAGAAGACTGTATCTGTTGGTTTACTTCTTCCACAGGGCTCATCACATAGCTGTATAAAGAAAAGGAGAAAAATGTTTTGAAATCGGACATCTTTTCTAGATATCCGGAGCATTTTGTAGTAACATCGGAACGATCCGTTTCGGAGAAAACTTCGAAAAATTCCGCTAAATTAGAGTAATTTTTAATAATAGAATTGATGCTTGATGCTCTTATTGTCCACCTAGTTGGGCAAAGTGGCCGTAATCCAGTTTTGTAATGGTTTTGGGTGGAAATCCTTGTCAAAGCTCCATTCTTATACCGTCTGAATTAAATCTTTTGACAGATTCATTGCATCCCTCATAGCAGGAAGATGCTTTAAACAGTCCAAAACTGCTAAATTCAAACTGTGTGCAGCACAGTGCATATAAAGTGCTTGAGGTTGAAGGTCTTTTACGAGCTTTTGCAACCCCTTAAATTTACCTTGCATTTGTGCGGCACCATCGTAGCACTGCCCTCTTAATTTTTCGAACTTTAAACCTAAATGTGTGAAGGTATCCTTCACTATTTCAAACAGAGTTTTGGCTTCAGTATTTGGAGTAGTGTAATGGTGCGTAAATATCCACACGCACCAATACACTGCATTAGTATTAATTTCAGTACTAATTTTATTCATAAATATTAAACCCTTATTCTACACTTGGACTTGGACTATTTTTTTTATTTCAAAGAAAATAAAAATATCACTAATTTAAAAGTATTTTATAGAGAATTTTGAAAGTTTTAAAAGTAATAGCACTTAAAATGTTTCATTCAATTTTTGGTTTCGGATAACCATGATCATAAAATATTCGTTCTTTTTCACAAAAACAGAAGTTTCGACAAATTTTTTAGAAAGAAAATGTTACAAATTTGAAGAGATATTTCATTCAAATAAAAATACTATGAAAAATCCATGCATTCTAATTTAAATAATTTCTACTTCATACCCTTCGAATTTTAAAATTAAATGTTGACAGTGGCGGATCCAGTCTTCCTACCTTTTCGACTCAGAAAGCACTCATCTTTTTATTTTTACTAGTTTATCAATCTCTATTTAATTTAGTCATACAGCTCTTTCATTTCTGGAATGCACGAATGACTATTCGCGGATATATTCTGATCTGATATATTCTGATCTGATATTCTTCTGATATATTCTGATCTGATATTCTTGTTCCGCGAAACAGAACTTACCTTTCTTTCACAAGACCAAACGCATATTCCGAGTGCAGCTTTCTGGAGAGAAAAGGACAAAAAGGGACACAGAGCAACAAATACAATCACGTACTGTGCCAAAAACAGCAGCCTGAACGGTCGCTGGACTCTACGATTAGAACTTCTTGACCAAATTTCCCCCCTTAGGTACCCCATCTTCTCGGTTTTCCTGGATGTCCATTCGTCCATCTTGCAATTTCTGTTAAGAAAAAACTCTGTCTCTACCTTAAACTTAGTCGGACAACTTTCTGGTGTTCTCAGAACAGAGATAATGACCACCCCACTAGTAATGAAACCCCTCTCTCCGCTTTGGGGGTCATCCCAAGCAGGTCCCGATGAGTGACATATCTAATCTCCGCCATCCTTTGAAATGGAACTCCGGAAGCCGGTTCGCTGCAATACATAGTCCCCACATGTGGTCAGCCGACGGCTACCCGTTAGCGATAACACTTTGTAGATAAAGTTTGGTGCCATCCACTATCGGTGCAAATGGAATTCGTAGAGATACAGATACTCAGAAAATCCATACTGAAAACGAAAACTTACTTTAAAATTATTGGTGGGGGGGGGGCACAGTCCCTCCTCTTAAAACATTGAGGGGGGGGGGGGCTCCCCCCCCCAAACCCTATGAAGTCGGCGCCTATGGCTTGGATGGTGACGTTACTTTTTCAGCCATGTTCAGAGTATCAAACACACTCCAATAAAATAGCACAAGAGAGATATGAACGTAAATACACACGCTAGCAAAGACGCAGAGCGAAATGGCGCAGACTTGGCAGGAAAGCGTATTTAGCTCGCCAGAAATGTTAGCATGGAAACCGGTTTCAACCGAACTAGAATTCCGTTTTGGATATATTCATTCGCTTCGGTCAAAAAAATTAATGCTTTTTACAAATACATAACCGATTATAAAGGTTCAAAAATCACTCCTTCATTGCAGAACAATTTTTATACGTTTATATGCATTTTCTTTATTTTAAATTCCAAATCAAGTTGGAACTATTTTTCATGCGGATGAACATCATTTCTGCCTTTCCCAATGCTGACAAGTTAAGGTGAAACAGAGTATAGAAGGTATAGATAAGTCAGGGCAAACTCTGAAAGGACGTTGGAATCTTCAATATGTATGATAATTTACACTCGAAGGTGTCTTCGAGAAAGTTTTTAAGGGAATAGATTATCAAACTCACACATTCTAAGCGTTCAAAGCTCCCATCAAGAACCCTGACATTCCTGTCTACGGAACGGAGGCTATTCACGCGCTGCTGTCTTTGTGGCACAGAAATGAGGGCATGGAAATCTTAATGGCCTTCAGGAGATTCGAGATCTGAGAGATTCCATAACCAGAGAATACAAAAATTTTGTCCGTCGCTTTATCCAGAGCGTTAAATATTGAAGGAGTGTTGCGAACGTATTGAAAATCATTCTCTGTTATCAAAGTTGATTATTACAATTTCTTGAGATTTTGAAAAGATTAATGACTCATTACTTTCTACACGAAAAAAAGAACTAATTAACATTGGGACATGTAATATTCACATAATACTTTTCTTAAAGGTCTAATAGAGTTAGGGGAAGATGTGTCTGAACTAGTTTTTACTATTCACAGATTTTTTTTTAATCAGTGGCCTAAGAGCGTTGGTCAACATACAAACAAATTCAAGAAGACTTGAAACTTCCCACTCACTATTTCGTCAAGCAGGTGGCTAAGCCTAAAACCAGCTGCTGAAAGGTTGATTGAACAGTGGATTGCAGTGCGAAAGTATTTCCTTGACAACATTCCAGTAAAGAAGCCAAACATGATATAAAAAAAAATTGTTCATTTCCTTAGAAGAGAAGCTATGAAGGCTGAGGTGATATTTGTCGTATCAAGTGCAAGTATATTTAATCGTGTGACCGAATTTCTTCAGAAAAAAGAACCTCTAATACATAACCTTCATTCTCAACTTGAATTGTTGACAAGAATAATTTTGTGTAGGATCTACAAAGGAATTTATTCGAGATTTGAAAATGGATAAATTTCAATATTTGTGTCCTCGGAAACTGTTGCCTCTGGCTGATATTGTGATTGGAGATCAAATTTCTAGAGCGCTACAAAATGTGAAAGAGAAGGAAAGGAATTTCTTTTTTCTAAGGGTTCAGAATCATTACATTGCCAGTGTTAAATATCTTTTGAAGAAGTCCTCCTTCAGTTCATCTCTCCTTAAAGGTTTACCCTGTCTAGGTCCTCTTGAGAGAATCAGTGGCGAGTGTTCGACAAGTATTAATAGTTGCAAGAGCAATGCTATGGGATGTCCCGACAGACATACTACTAGTTGAGTGGAAATTACTCCAAAGAGAATTTGAGCAAAAAGGATCTAGAATGAAGACTATTGATGGGGTTTACTGGAACCAGTTCTTCAGCTTGCGAGACATTAGACGACCATCTCACGGGTGTAAAAATCATAGCAATTGCGTATGCGTATGGAGTTTTAACTGCATGTTTGGTTCGGGGGAGAGGTATGCTAAATTTGGCAATTTATCGCTTAAAATACGAGGATTTTTTGAGTTTGCTGCCAGATGTTAAAGTAATAAGTACGGCCAGTTTAGTATCCTATTTTTATAGTTTGGTATAAGTACGGCTTATTTACGACCAGTAAATAAGTATTAAGTACTATCTATTCTATACTATCTTTCTACGAAAAGTTAATTTGTGTAAGTTCATAATTTAAAAGTTTATTTAAATGCCAAACACACACACTATGAGTTTCTGAAAAATAAATTATTTTATAATCTGTAATTGTTTTTGTGATATACATATTTCCTCTAGTTCTATTAGCTAGATTTTAAAACTTTTCAGGGAAAAAATATTATCTTTTAAATGTGTAACTACATGTACAGTGTTACACAATTGAAATTTTAAAATAATTTTTAGATAGTAATTGGTAATTATGAGTTAACGTAGGCACTCTACCTTAAAGTATCTTTTTTGTCACAAGAATTGCATTTATTTTGTTCATAAATTCTAGAATGTCAACGACAGATGCTTGGCTTGGCGCGGAGTGAAAATATCCTTGTCTTCGCCAAACAAACCATTCGTAAAGAAAGGGTTGCAACAGAAGTCCGGACCGGAATAAATTGACGCATGCGCAATCGCTATGATTTTTACACCCGTGAGATGGTCGTGACATTAGTGGTGTGGATCCTAAGTACCCAGCTGTGTCAAAGTGAGTGAAGGCTGCTCTGTCACTTTCTCATTTTAATGCTAACATTGTCAGCCTCAGGAAGAGCTTTGACAGGAGACAGAGCATCAATGTCAAAACGCATACTCAATGCATTGATGACGTTTAAAAGTAGCTGGGCAAATTTTGACAATTAACCTTATTTGGTGCCAATCACATCAAAGATAATGGATATGGGAAGGGTTGCATACGAGGGTTGCTATTTATATTTCTGGCCTAATAATGAAAACACAAATATTTATGATCGAAATTGGTTCTATTGTTTTTAAAAATATTCTCCATGAAGATCAATACACTTTTGCATGCGTTTGAACCAATTTTCGAAGCACTTTTTCCACTCCGATCGAGGTACCTCCAAAACATGCGTTTTGAATGCATCAACCACTTCTTCGGATGACGAAAATCGTTGACCACATAGTATATTTTTGATGTGCGGGAGTAAAAAAAGTCATTGGGTGTCAAATCAGGGCTGTACGGCAGATGACCCATCAATTCTATGTTTTAACCGGTCAAAAAATCCTTTTTTTGAGCCGATGTGCGAGAGCTCGCATTATTGTGGTGAAGAAGGATTCGCCTCTTCTGCTTTTTTCGAAATTCTCTGATGACTTCTGGCAAACAAATGGTTGTGTACCATTCAGAATTGACCGTTCTGCGTTGCTCTAACGCCACTGTCGCCACGTGACCGGTAATGCGGAAGAAACGGGTAACCATTTGCTTCGATGTGCTTCTTCCGCAAACACCTTTTCTTGAATTTGGCTGATCTTGGAAGACCCATACAGTCGATTGCTGTTTTGTTTCGGGCCCATATGCAAAGATCTATGATTCATCACCTGTGTAGATGTTATACACAGCCTTTGATGCACCTTGAACGTATTTTTTCAACATTTCCTTGCACCAATCGACACGAGCCATCTTTTGAGCATTTGTTAGATTATGCGGGATCCAACGCGAAGAAATTTTTTTTACGGCTAAATGTTCATGTAATATCTTATTGATGCTTGTCATACTAATGCCCACAGATGCCTCAATCTCAGGGTATCTCATATGACGATCTTGCTTTATCAGTTCATGCACAGCATCGATATTTTCTGGCACAACAACCTATTTTGGTTGACCTTCACGAAATTCGTCCTGGAGCGAACGTCGACCACGATTGAATTCGTTATACCAGTTTTTTACAGTTCTATAGGATGGTGCTTTATCGCTGTATAAATAATTAAGTTAATCAAAGCACTCTCGTCTTGATAATCCACGTCGAAAGTTTGGAAAAATAATCGCACGAAAATGTTCACGTGTCAATTCCATTTTTTGCACTGCCGACCAACTGGTATAGTGGTTAAGGTGTTAGCCTATAGATCGGAAGGTTCCTGGTTCGAATCCGGGTCCGGGCATGGATGTTTGTAAGCGTATCGTGTAGAAGCGGCTGGTGCACCTTAAATCTGTCGTGGCCGAAAGTCCTTACGTTGGGTGGGTGTGGAAGTTTGGAGAGTGGGGTGCCAGCTTAGGTGTTGCTTCGTCATCTGACCGTGGTTCAAAATTACGAGGTGTTGTCCTCGAATCTTTCCCTTAAGGGACTGATCCCGGACCGTCGTTAATAGCCCGTTGTGTTGCTCTAGTACGAAGTTAACTAATAATTACCAATTATTATTACCATTTTTTGCCCGAGATGAATTTTTCAATTTACTGTAAACAACACAAATCACGCAAAAATGACAAAAAGTTCTAAAGAAATTATGGTTAAAAATATTAAATTATCGTTTGCAAACGTCAGCGATCGTCATCTGACCGTAGTTCAAAATTACGAGGTGTTGTCCTCGAATCTTTCCCTTAAAGGGACTGATCCCGGACCGTCGTCAATAGCCCGTTGTGTTGCTCTTGTTCGACGTTAACAAAAATTACCATAATTACCAAACGTCAGCGGTTGCTTAGAAACACTTACTGTTGCCAAGGCCAGAAATATAAATAGCAACCCTCGTATAAAGCCTACAATGCCTATTTAGAAGATATAAAACGTAAGGCATAAGAAAAATTAAAGAAGGACAGGAAAGAAAATAATAGACTGGAAGCAGAGAACAAAAATTTAAAGCAGCTGTGAAAGAAAAGAAAGGTGATAGAAGAACGAAAACTTAAAATTATGCATAAGGAAGATTATGAGGCATTGGACAGTGTTTCAAAATTAAGGGGGTCCGGGACACATTGAAAACAAAAATTATTAATTAATTTTGAATTTATTTGTACTGATTACCCATCTAACTAA
The DNA here is from genome assembly GCA_947359465.1 of Metellina segmentata. Taxonomy (NCBI): domain Eukaryota; kingdom Metazoa; phylum Arthropoda; class Arachnida; order Araneae; family Tetragnathidae; genus Metellina; species Metellina segmentata. The sequence continues at coordinate 107,686,676 of OX375881.1, read as the reverse complement.
TAAACAAAATCACACAACACAAAAGTTTTTAAAAAATTAAAATTAAAATTTTTTGATAAAAAGAAGGGTCATTTTAAATTGCTAAAACTCAAAATATTCTTGATCAATTTTCAAAATTCTTGCAGTAAATTATTCACAAATTTGTAAACTTTAATTTTGATTCAGCAATTTAAAAAATATTAATTTAATAAAAAATATTTGAATGAAAATTTTAAGGTACTTTTAAAAAAAAGTCATATTTTTAAAAGTAAATACTTGTTTCAAATTTGCTGAATCAAAATTAAAGTATAATGTTTGAAAAAGATATATTCCAAATTTCAACCCTTAAATTTTATCGGTTTACGACTTATAGCAATTTGAATACAGGAAATCTTTAAAAAATGTATCATGGAGAAAAACGCATTTAAAGTTTCAAAGACAGATGTTGTTGCCATGACAACACTTGTCAAGAGTGTTAGATTTTCAAAACTACGCACCAAAAAAATTGTTATATCTCTAGTTCTAATTAAGATAGAAACATGATTTAGACGTCATTTTAAGCAGAAAAACACAGAGAATTTCTTAAAATAATAAAAACAATTTCGAAACTGTGACGATTTTTGGGTCCCGAACCCCCTTAATAAAGGAAGCCAATGATAGGCTCAAGAAGGCAATAAAAAAAAGTTTTTAAGGAAGCAGCACTTGCTCAGGCTATGATTGAATTAGCGGCCAAAGTTTCAGATGATGCTGGTCAGCAAAGACAGACTTTAAAAAATGCATATTCTTCTATTGAGAAGAAAAAGACAAAATTAATTTCAGACTTTTTTAACAAAAACAATGAAACATAATCTTTTAAAGAAAAGGAAGAAATTCTTCAAGCTGTGTAAAAAATAAACGAATTAATATATCCAAATTACGATTTTTTTTTAATGTAAATATTTTAAAATGATGTACTTTTTAAATGAAGAAAATAAAAATATCCTTGCAAAGAAAGAAAAGGAAAAGAAAGGGGTGGCTAGTGAGGATCTTTTTATTTTCTATCTTTATACTCAAAACCTCGATTTGTCATTTTTTGTCACTTTTTTCTGCTTGATTAGTCATTTTTTGTCACCTTTTTGGTTCAATTAGTCACCTTTTTAGACCTTGAAACCTGTTAGGAGCCCTGAAACAAATCTACACCGTTTGACCAATCAACATTATACTTTAGAACACTGCGGAAAACAGGCTATTACTTTCCTGTCTTCAGGCAAATCTGTACCTCTTACAACCATTAAAATTGGCCCTTTCCAAGATCCCATTTGGTTTGCTTCGCAAACAAATATTGCTTTCCCAGAGTGAATCTCCTGGACGGCGAAAATATATTCATAATTCGTATAATCCTGATATGGCTTTCCGGTCCATGATGCACAGCGAGGGCGTCGCCCCCTGCTCGCTTATGCTCGGCAATCCTATTTGGTTTGCTTTGGAAACCAACACTCCTTTCTCAGATCGTTTTCCGATCCAAGACTCATTTTCGCAAGTGATTTCCCTTTTTTTTTTTACTTTTACACTTAATACACCCTAAAGTAATAGCCGCATCAGTAAAAAGCCTTCACCATTTTGTTCCCTGTACAATTTTAATAAACCATCTGAATCTCCATTATGATCTGTATTTTTTCGGTAAAGCGTTCGAGAACAGTAAAAAAAGCGAGCCCTTTTCCTCGCCAACTGAAAGAAATCGTCTTTATGGCAATTGTTTCTACGATAAATTGGATATCTGGCAAACGCGATAGTCAAAAATGTAATCTTCATTTTCGGGAGGAACATGTCCGCCAAAAAACAAATAGGAAATTTGAGTGACCAACTTTTGATATTATTGAATTTAAAAATAATTTAACCATAAGAAACTGCATTCACGTGATATTTTAAAACTAATTGTATTAAGCTACAAATATGACAGTTTTAGTTTTGTATCGGAAATTACGAGCTAAAAGTTCCGAAAATTGTGTGATCAACTTTTAATTCCATCGACTTTACTTATAAATCAATTACAAAATAATTTTACCATAAGAAAGAGTACAATCTAAAGTATTTAGGGATGTTTTCAAATTTAAAAAAAAAAATAGTATTAATCTTTAGATATGACAGTTTTAACAAAAAGTAGCGAAAATATTCCGAAATTTGTATGATAAACTTTTGATTGCATCGAATTTATTTATAAACCAATTTCAAAAATAATTGTACCGTATGAAAGAGTGCGTTCTAAAGTATACTGCGATAGTTTCAAAATTAAAAACTAATAGTAATAAGATATATATATATATATATATATATATATATATATATATATATATATATATATATATATATATATATATATATATATATATAAAGGACAGTTTTTAAAAAAGTTATAAAAATGTGCCGCTTTTTCCCGAATTTCAAAAAGATACTATCAGGAAATTGATTGAAAATATTATTGAAATTTCTTGTGCATTTTAATAAGCTTTTATATTTTAAGCTGCAAAAATTCACGTTTAGACTTACTCTACAAACAAAATCACTACTGATGACAAACTTTGCACGTCTTTTGCTCACTCGCATTACAAATTTCGCTTTTTAAATTTTTACTCTTAATAAACCCTAAACTAACAGCCGCATCGGAAAAAATCTTCATTGTTTTGTTCCCTGTACAATTGTGAAAAACCATGTCAATTTGGTAATTTTCTGTTCCGTACTTTCTCGGGAAACCGTCCAAGAACCGAGATAAAACCAGAGTTTTCAATGGACTGGACTGGACAATCACTTACGGAGTACCTGCTGCAAGGCAGCTTATCTCCCCGTCATAAGGTGTGTGTACATAAAATAAAAGCATAATTAGAGAAAATTTACAAAGAAAAATGGTTTAAATTGGCTGGATAAGCATAATAGAGTTCAGCTAGCAAAAAGTTTAGAGGGCGCCACTAGCGACCGCGGAACCAACATCTCGTTCGGTCACCCTCCCAAGTGCTGACCGCGGCCGGGAGTACTTAACTTTTCCTGCGGCGGTAACGTTTTATAACAGAGAGATAGCGTTAACAGCGCCATCTATCGGCATTCATCAGAACTAAGAGATGCAATGCGAAACGTCTGTCGGCAGGTTGAACCGTTGGGGGCAGGTTGAATCGAATCAACGGGGCCCAAAAGTCGAGATAAGTACCCATAGTCGTGCTCTAAGACAAGACTGGCGAAAGACTTTAACTTGGTTAGTGTGATTATAATTCAATGTATCATCTGTCAGTGCATGATATAAGTGCAAAAAAAAAAAAAAGTTAATTTTGCAGTTCATTTATACGGAATTTCTATGAACTTTTTAGACTCTACTACGGGATTAAGTTAATCGATTATTACTCGTAAACTGGAAAGGCTTACTAATAGCAGACAGTTTTTCTTTTTAAATTCGTTATGTTTGCATATTATTGTATTAAAAATTTCAAAAAATACTTACCGCTTACGAAAACTGTCAGGAGCGCAATTTCGACAGCAAAAACGAGAAAAGGAGTCACAGTAACAAAAATTGTCGAGTTCTTTAATGAAATTTTTAAGCAAGCCAGAAAATAAGGAAACGGAATGTCAAGAAAATGTGTACGTAGCTTCAACAAGCACAGCCTTAAATACAGAAGCTATGGAGGTATCTGAAGAAAAATATGTATACTGTAGTTCTTCAGAAGGGACTCCAGTAAAACGAGAGAAGGTACTACTAAAGAACCTGTAAGCAATTTATCGTCGTCAGTGCCAGTTTAGATTGTGGTAATGATCCCGGTTTGTGGCCTGCCAGTATACCTAATGATCGTGTTAATATTTTAGTGAGTCGTGGTCCCGTACAGGTGTGTTTAACTACGATTTTCCCACTAATGACGATGAAAGAAAATTTGCAGACAATTATTATTCTAGAAATCTTTCCAATGGAGAAAAAATTAACAGAGAATAGCTTGTTTACTCTATTTCAAAAGATTCAGTTTTTTTGTTTTGTTGTAAAATATTCGGTAAAATTATATGTAGTTTGTCTGCTTTGAACGGTTTTTCTGATTGGCAGTATTTATCATTAACATTGAAAGACATGAAACAAGCGTTTCCCAAAGTAAAAATGTGAAATCGTGGGTACAATTGAATAATATGTTAACAAATAAAACTACTATAAATCAAATGCAATTTAGACTATTAGAATTTGAGACTATTAGAGACTAAAAAAATGGTATGATGTATTAGAAAGAATCAGCCGTTATCATGTTTTTATCACATCAGTGTCTGGCTTTTCGGGGCTCGTCAAAAACATGAGCTTGATAATGGTAATTTTCTAAAAGCAATCAAAAGGATAGCATGCTTTGACAGAATTCACAGAATTCAATTCTCGAAATCTGATTCAAGTCGTATGACTCACTATTTAGGAGATCAAATTCAGAATAAAACCTTTCATTAACACGGCACAACCATAAAAAAAAAAATCCTGGAAAAAGTCAGGGAATCAAAATATTACAGTTGTACTCAGGCATGTTCTTTTAAACAATAAAAACTAAAAATGTTGCAATATGCGAAAATTTCGTTGGTTATTGTCCGATCACCAGATCCACAGGTGAAGGTCTGTTAAATTTAGTTTTGGATTTATTTTCACAATTAAATCTCAACATTCAAAACTTACGCTATCAAGGTTATGCTTTTGGTTCTAATATGCGTGGAAAACACAATGGATTGAAAAAAAATTTTAGAAATCAATAATCGTGCATTTTATGTTCCAATCTCAGCTCACTGTCTCAATTTGGTAGACAATGATGCAGCAAATATTACGTACGAAACTGAATTTTTTAAATATAATTCAAGAAATTTACGTTTTCTTTTCATCGTCTACAAAAAAAGGATCGATAATTTGAAAACATTTACCAGATTTCAAATTAAAAGCTTTAAGTGCCAAGCACTGGTCTAGCAGAATCGATGCAGTCAAATCATTACGGTATCTCCTCGAAAAAATATTTTATGCTTTTCTGGAAATATCGGAATGGTATTGTACTACATCTCACTAAGCTCATTCGCTTGCTTTGAACATTCAAAATTATAGATTTATTTGCTCGGTTGTAATTTGGTTAGATATTTTAAACGAAATTAATGCTCTGAGTAAAATTATGCAGAGCCCCACAATAAATACTCAAATCTGCATAAATTATAAATTTGTTGAATACGTTGATTGATACGTTCACAGAATATTGTACGGATGAACACTTTGATAGGGTGTAGAAGAAGCTACTAATGTGGCTCACGAACTCAATGTAGAAACAGATATCCCACCAATAAACAATTCGTCCAAGGAAAAAAAAAAATTTCGATATGAACATAGTGATGAAGTTTTACTAGACGCCAAAATCAAATAAATGTAGAGTTTTTTTCAGAAGCCTAGATCAGACATTAACTTCTTTAAAGGAGTTAATTAGAGGAGTTAAAAACATTTACCAACGTATTTGGCTTTTTCAGCAATAACTTATTTAATTACTCCAATGATGAATTAATGAAACATTGTAAAGATTTAAATCTGAAGCTTAAAGATGATTTACAAATAGTGAAACAGACATTAACGGTATTGATTTGTTTAATTGAAATCAATGCTTTAAAGTTGCAGTTTCCAGAAAACTAATCTAATGATCCACAAACCCTATTACAATATATTTTTACTAATGACTTAATTTCAACATTTCCGAACACATGAATAGCGCTAAGAATATTACTTACATCGCCGATTTCAATTGTATCTGGTAAAAGGTCCTTTTCAAAGTTAAAAATTAAAAAACTATTTAAGACCAACAATGCACTAGCAAAGACTAAGTGATTTAGCTATAGAGTTTCAATTGAACATGAAATCTTAGACAGCTTGGATACAAGAAAATTGATAACAGATTTCAAAAACATAAAGGCAAGAAGAGTTCAATTTCTGTAGATAAATATTTATATGGTTTTACACCTAAGTAAACAAAAGTAACAAAAATAAAAGTAAGTAAGTAAAAAAATAAATATTTTTTTTTTCACACCCTTGCGAGACAACACTAAAGAGTTTTTCTCTCAGTGTAGGTTGTCGTAGTTAAACAGGGGGCGGCATAATCGGTATTGCACACGGGCGTTCAAAGAGCTAGCGGTGGGTCTGACAATAATGACATTTGGTACACAGGTAGTCCGAATTTTTTTACGATTTTGTGTCACGCCCGAATTTTAAAATTTAATCTGGAACATTTTTAAAAATTAATTTATTAGTTTTTTCCACTTTTATTCTCTCTAGAATGTAACATCATTGAAGAAAGGCGAGAATTTTGCGATTTTCGATCTGTGACGTCACAAGCATTTTTTGTCTGTATGCCTTTTGAACCATGCCAAGTTTTCCGATTCTAGCGTGTTTTGATTTACGTAGCCATTTCCGAGGCCATCACAAGAGTTCGTTTGCGAAGCAAACCAAAAGGGAATACCTAGCAGTAACCTGGGGTTGGCGAGCAGTGGTACACCCGACTCCATGAAAAGAACTGTCACTGAAAACGCAGTGGCTAGTATTTTAATAAACGTAAGTTTAAGAGAAGGGTTACCATACGCAAAAGTATGAATAGAGATTACCCCAACGCCATTCATTAGCGTTTCCGACGCCAAACGATAAAATCATCTACGCTTCACACGTCATTGTATACATTAAACCTACTCGTATAATTGAATATTTTCAACAAAATTTACTAAAATTAAATTCATTTGAATTGAATAAGGTGACCAAAACTGTTCTGATGTGATGCAAATGATTCATTCCCCTTTGACGTTGTTAAATACAGTGATGTCCAATGTTTAAAGATTGGGCTATATAGGGGGTAAGCATAAATTTCTAACGTGATAACTATTTCCAACAAGATGCCATGCATTAAGCTGTTTGTCGTGTTCACATTGACATCTAGTTGAAAAAGTAGTACATAAATTTTTGCTTTGAAATTCCGTGTTTTTCCGCAAGTGCAGACGGGTTCCCATTCAAAATTAGTTGGTGTCCTCGGATTTTTCAGGGTTTGATCCCGTACCGTTGCCAATAGCCCGTTTGTTGCTTTAGTGCGACGTTAATTAAAATACCTACCTAATTAGTTTTGTGACCTTGGCCAATAAAATATTTCCTATCATTCTTTCAAACCAATAGATTTGGTCATTTAGTCTCGTGTATTGTGGGGTGAAAGCAATGCTACATTATGAAATTCTGTGACGCTAGAGAGATAATGTATAAACTACCTTTGCGAAAAAAAAATTGGGCAGTATCTGTTCTGTCAGTTGGAAACTGTGCTCATTTGAACTTTATTCATAAACTTAAATGGAACTAACAGTACTGTTAGGCATCAAAGTTTCTCGTTAAATTAATTTGCTTGGACTGCTAAGGTTCATGCTGGGTTGATGTGAAAGTTTGGAGCTCAGGTGTTGCCTTGTTCTCAGATCATGGTTCAAAATTACGTGGTGTCCTTTCCCTTAGGGGATTGATCCCGGACTATCATCAATAGTACGTTGTGTTGCTCCAGTACGACGTTAATTACGATACTTACCTTCCTCTTTCACGTCTGTTACTGGAATGATAACGAATCCCTGATTCTTTAATCGTTTTAGGGGTTTCGAAGAGTTGTCTCATCCATCAAGATTTGACCAATAACGCGGCGTTATTCGGATTGAAATGGTTTTGGACATTAGTGTATTGTAACAAATATAAAATATATAAATTCAAGTTATGTATACGAGTGAAACAAAGATAATAATTAATTATCTTATTGATTGGAAATGAAATTTAAAAATATAAAGCACAGAAAAGGTATTGAAGCAAAATCAATACAACATACAGGTGGAGGACAAAATAATACGAACACCTGTGAAATAATGGAAAATCTTTATTAATAGGGGGTTGGACCACCCTTTGACTGAAGTACAGATTTAATGCGACGTGGGATAGATGCATAAAGGTCATGGACAATATTTAAAGGAATATTAAGCCATTCCTCCTGCAGAATGGTCTCTAATTCCGAAAGTCTGGATGGAGGTGGAAATCGGGAACGAAGTTTGGACTCCAAATATTCCCATAAATGTTCAATAATATTCATGTCCGGAGACTGAGGGGGCCAGGCGAGATGTTCAACTTCATCGTCATGCTCTTCGAACCATTTTTGAACATACCTAGCAGTGTGGATAGGGGTGTTGTCGTCTTGAAAAAGCGGTCGCTCTCCAGGGAAAACAGTCTGGACAAAAGGATGGACATGATCCCCTAGAATGCTTAGATAGTGATTGGATGTGATCCTCCCATGCAGAATAAAAAGTGGCCCAAGACCGCGCCAAGATATCGCACCCCATACCATAATGGAGCCACCCCCATCAGGCCCTGATTTACCATTCGGCCCGTGAGACACGGGCCTAGAGCCCCCATAATTTAGAGGGCCCCTAAGTTTCAAAAGTATCTAAAAATTATAAAAAGTTTTTAAGTAGATACATAAATTATTGGGTATTTAAGTAAATGTCCGTCGACCGTTTCCCTCACTATCAGATTCTTGTAATTACATTAATTATCTAACTATTATGTTTTTAATTTTCATCTGCTTTATTTTGTTTTGCCAAGTTATATTAGTAATGTCACGATTTTCTCAAACTTTTTGGTGACATCTGTGAAACGGTCAACAGTCAAATACGTAAGTACCAATTATTGTTATAAAATGAGTTCTTGTGATGAACAAATAATATGAGGGGGGGGGGTAGGCCTTCCTGCGTGTTGTGCCTACTATACCAAATTTTCTAAATCGGGCCCTGACCCCCATGCTTCACAGTCGGCAAGAGGCATTCAGGATTAAACGCTTCTCTGGGCGTTCTCCAGATACACCATACGCTTACAAATATCCATGCCCGGACCCGGATTCGAACCAGGAACCTTCCGATCTAGAGGCTAACACCTTAACCACTATACCGGTTGGTCGGCGTAAGGTAATCGGTGTAATCAAGTTAAGGTAGGTATTTTTCTTAACGTCGTACTGGAGCAACGCAACGTGTTATTGACGACGGACCAGGATCAATCTTAAAGGCAATGATCCGAAGACAACACCTCACGTTGGGTTGGCGTGGAGGTTTGGAGAGTGGGGTGCCAGCTCAGGTGTTGCTTCGTCACCTGACCGTGGTTCAAAATTACGAGGTGTTGTCCTCGGATCTTTCCCTTAAGGGACTGATCCCGGACCGTCGTCAATAGCCCGTTGTGTTGCTCTAGTACGACGTTAACTAAAATTACCATTACCACCATCTCCAGACATAAACGCGTCCGGTCGTCTGAAATAGGGTGAATGACGATTCATCTGACCATATTACCTGTTGCCACTGCTGTGGGGACCAGTTTTTGTGATCTCTGCACCATTGGCGTCGCTTGAAAGCATTAGTTGCTGTCACCTACGATTTACGAATTGCCACTGACATTAATGTTCGCAGCACGAAGTTCCCTTTTGACAGTTTTTGTTGAAACGGGGTCCTGGAGATGACTGTTCATCTCGGATAACGATTGCTTGTGCTTTCGGGCTACTATACGCTTCAAGACCCGTCTATCCCATCAGCAAGCTTTGACTTTCGGCCACTGTTGTGCTTTGAAGACGTCGTCTTACCCTCTTTCGTGTACGCTGTCATAACGTCTTGCAAATCCCAAAAGGTTTGCTGTTTCTGTAACCGATGCTCCACCTAAACGCGCTCCATCAATCATTCCTCTTTGGAACTCTGACAGGTCGATAGACGCATGCAATGCAGGTTACTGTTGTTGAGAGACTGATACCTTCCTCTTCACGCCCACTAGGTGGCAGACTTCTGTTGCAGGTGGCGCTGCTGTACTGCAGGTGTGAAATACGTCATACTTTTTCCCAGGTGTTCGTATTATTTTGTCCTCCATCTGTATATTAATTCATTGTTAACAGGTTTATAGCTACACAAAACATAGATAATTTTTTTAATATGTAACAAAGAATCAAATGTTGCAATTTCTTAATGATAATTACAGCCATGATTTAATTTGTAAAACATCAGCATTTTTTGTATACTTTTACTGGAGTCAATTTTTATTTCCAATAGCTGAGTAACCCGGCGTTGCTCGGGTTTCGAAAATGACCGCGACATTTCCCAGTGCTAACTCATATACAAACCCTATAGAACGAGTTTCCTTATCCATGTCCATTTATTGCAGAAAAACAAACGTTAGATTCTAAAATTAGGACTTCGAGGGGCACTTTTAGGGCAACCTGTGTGCCGGCCGATTTTCACGGCTACAGATTGATCTGAAGACGGGAAAGAAATAGCCTATGTTTTCCGCAGTATAAGTGAACCAATCTTGGTGTGGATTGGTCTAACGGTGTAGATTTGTATGGAGAATACACACCCACATCCTTTTTATTTACATACTAGTGGGCTCCGCCCCCTGCTCGCAAATCCATTGAATTTCTACGGAATCCCATTTGGTTTGTATCGAAAACCAACACTCTTTTTGTAGATACAATTTGGTTTGCTTTGCAGACCAAAACTACTTTTGCAGAGTCAATTTCCTGCGTCAACGAAACTATCTTAATAATTAGTTTTATCCTGATTTTACTTGCCGGTTCATGACGTCACAACGAGAGCTTCGCACCCTGCCCGCTAACGCTCGCAAACCCCCGGTGATTGCTACGCAATCCCATTTAGTTCGCTTCGGTAACCAACACTCCTTTCGCAAGTGATTTCGCTTTTTTTTTACTTTAGCACATAATTCACCCAAAACTAATAGCCGCATCAGTAAAAAAACCTTCTCCGCCTTGTTCCAGGTACGGTTTTGAATAAACCATGTTAATCTCGAAATTTTCTGATGTGTACTTGTCTAGGGAAACCGTATGAGAATCGAAGGGAAAAAGCGAGTCCAGCCTTTTGGACTCCGGGCCTGACGTCACAGCGAGTTTCAATGGAAAAATTAAAAAAAAAGTTGCTATGGTGATTGTTGCTACGATAAATTTAATATCTGGCAAACCCGTTAGTTAAAAATGCAACCTTCGTTTCACCGTTTCCTTTGCGCGATCAACAATTTGTACATTTGTTCATTTTTCATCACATCGAATTTATTTATGAACCAATTTTAAAAATGTTATACCATAAAAAAGAGTGTATTCTAAGCTTTCACGTGGTACTTTCAAATTTTAAAACAAATAGTATCAAGCGAGATATGACAATTTTAGTTTTGTATCAGAAATTACGATCTAAAAGTTCCGAAATTTGTATGACCGACTTCTATCGCATTGTATTTATTTATTAACCAATTTAAAAAATTATTATATCATACGAAAGAGTACATTCTAAGGTTTTCAGTGATGTTTTCATGTTTAAAAAATAATATTATTAAGTTATAGATATGACAGTTTAAAAAAAGTAATAAAAATTTGCCAATATTCCGAAATTTGTATGATTAACTTTTCATTGCTTCGACTACGCAATCCCATTTGGTTTGTTTCGCAAACCAACACTCCTTTCACAGAGTCCATCTCCTGCGACGGCGAAACTATCTTAATAATTCGTATAGTAATTATAGTAATTATTTGACTTATCTTGAACAGACCATGTCAATTTTGTAATTTTCTAATCCGTACTTTCTCGGGAAACCGTCTAAAAATCGAGCAAAAAAAGCGAGCTTTCGCGGTGGCAGCAGTAACTTTTTTTTTTAACTCGGGGGTTAACCCGGGGATTTCAAGGCAATCTCATTTGGTTTGCTTCGCAAACCAACACTCTTTTCGCAAGTGATTTCCCTTTTTTTTTACTTTAACACTCAATGCACCTTAAACTAACAGCCGCATCAGTAAAAACCTCCATATTGCTTTCTGTACAATTTTAAATAAACCGTATTAATCTCGTAATTTTTTTATCAGTACATTAACTTGATTATCCATGTACACTGATGAAATAAATTAAGAAAATTTGTATATTTTATCGAATTTCATGAAAAGAACTTAACTGAATGTAAAACCACTGCTTCTAGACAAAAATGCAAATATTGTACGTCAAATACGTAAGCGAACACGTGTGTGTAGACGGAGCCAGTAGAGAAACAGGTTTTATAAGCGCGCGTAAGTTAAGACGCATTTCGTTTGCTAGCACACCTCGGCGCATTTGTTGGTATTATGGTACAGCTACACTCTACGTTTATAAGTGATGGCAACGGCTTGGCGATTTTTTTTGGCGCGCTTCTAGTAGCGAGTTACGATAAATTAAGGCAACCCATCTTTCATTACGTTTGTTGTGGTTTTCATGGCAACCTCGGCAAACGGAAACTTTCAATTTTCATTTTGAATATTCTAGAAAGTTCTTCCAAAATCCGTTAAAAGTCGATTGATTTCATTGATTCGTTTGAAATTTTTTCTTTCCTCCCATTGGTTATTTTGTTATTAAAAATTTCCTTTGATTGCATTGGTCCTTTTAAATCGTTTTGGGTGATACCATTGGTCCATTTATTTGTATTTTGACAGTTGTGGAATTTTTATTTTATTATAATAGATTTTTCTTGAAAGGATAAAGAGTTTTTTTTTTTTTTTTTTTTTACCATTTTCGTATTTATTATTTTTTTACGAAAGAATTCTGACGTTATCAGGTTGTATTATTTCTTGCTTTTGTTTTCTTTTGTAAATCTTTTTCTTTTTCAACATGCCCACTGTATTTAGTGTAATTGATAATTTTCACGGTATTCTTACCCAACATTTGTAGCTTAGTTTCTCTGCTGGTTCACAAATATGTTTTGATATGTGCTTAAACTTACTACTTTTTGTGAAAGTTTTTAAAAAATATACTTTTTAAAACTTTCTGAAATGTATTAAAAAAGTGTGTTGTAAAAAGAAAAAAAATTGCGACAGAAAAAGAGTTAAGAAATAATTATTTCTTGGCGACTTTAGAAATGCCCCAAAAATATCGCCAAGGACGTTGCCATCGCTCATAAACGTAGAGTGTAGCTGTACCGGTATTATTTTGCAGCAATCGGTTAATTTAAAACTGTAACAGTAAAAATGAGTAACCACCAACGTTTAGAGGATGGAATGAGGTGGCGAATTATGGGGAGGCTAGAAGCAGGCCAATCTCAAGTCCAAATTTGTAGGTAGTTCAATTTAACGCCCAGCATCGTGTTTAACTTATGGAAACAGTTCCAGGATACCGGATCCATCGAGAGAAAGCCTGGGCAAGGTCGTCCAAGAGCCACGACGGCCAGAGAATATCGCCATTTGTCGATTATAGCGAGGCGTAACAGGAGTGCTACAGCTTCTCAGCTCTCTCGTGACTTGTATGCAGGAACATATGTATCAAGGGTGACTGTTTCTAAAAAATTTCATAAGAGAGGGTTGTTCGCAAGAAGACCTGCTGTTTGCGTCCCGCTCACTTCTACGAACAGGAGAATCCGTTTATCATGGTGCAGAGAGCATAGAGATTGGATCATAAGGGGGAGTTCTCTTCACCGATTCTCGCCGTACGTTCATATGGAGAGAACCAGGGACTCGTTACCTACCCTCCAATGTCCGCGAAATGGACCATTATGGTGGAGGAGGTTTAATGGTCTGGGCAGGCATCATGTTGGATGGCCGTACACCTCTCCATGTCTTTGAAAGAGGCAGTGTGACTGGTGTGAGGTATAGGGATGAGGTCTTGGAGCCCTATGTTTGCCTTTTCAGGGGTGCAGTTGACCCTGAGTTCATTTTAATGGACGATAACGCGAGGCCACATAGAGCTCTTCCGGTCGACGAATTTCTAAAGAGTGAGGATATTCGCCGGATGGATTGGCCAGCCAGATCTCCAGGCCTTAACTCTATAGAGCATGTCTGGGACGCTCTGGGGAGGGCAATTGCAACTCGCAACCCCCTGCGAGAACCATCCAGGGAATGAAAACAGCAATTCTGAACGCGTGGGACCAATTAACACAGGAAATGATAAACTGCCTTATTTCAAGTATGAAATCACGCTGCGAGACATGTATATCTGTAAGAGGGTACCACACCCCCTATTAACCCATTTTTTTTTGTTTATTCTGCAACCGCTGATTCATACCTTCCGACTCCAACAAGTGTTGCGCACGATCATGCGTGTGTATTACAATTATTGAATGGTTATTTGTTTTGTATTGTATCAATGTATGTACATATCAAATTTCATTAAAATCGGTACAGTAGCTCTAGAGATAATCGACCAAGTCTGAAAATTCTCTTAATTTCTTACACCAGTATATATTTAAATATTTCGAAGGTCACAACATTACTAATTACAAATTATCCAAGAAATAGAAACGCAAAAGTTTGGGAAAAGAAAATTAGATACTTTTTATTGACTTTTAAGATTAGTTAAATTATGATATATGGATTTTAATTTAATAATTTAGAAAAGTGTTGCGTTCCAAATGATTTGCCGCACATACGATGTTCAAATTAAATAAATAATTAAAATAAACTATTCATACAAAATGTGAATTTTTGGAACAGTTTATATATGTTTTCTCTAGTTCTGTTTCCTGGTGAATATGTAAATCTCTCTCCTCATTATCTCTCACTTCTCTTTTCTCTCTCTCCTCTTTTTCTATCTTCTCTATTTTATCTCCCGTCTGTCTCCAATTTATCTATTCTTTCTTCTCTTTATCTCACTCCCTTCGCTCCTCTTTATCTTTCCTCTCTCTCTCTCTCATTTCTATATATTTTTTTCTCTCATCTCATTCTCTCATTTCTATCTCCTTTTCCTCACTATCTATGTTCTTTCTCTTCTCATTTTTCTTACTCTCTACTTTCTTTCCCTCTTCTCTTTTTCTATATCTCCTCTCTCTGAAATAAATATATCAAACTGCTGTCAATCCTCCGAGTGTACAATTTATATCTACTGATATACTTCAATTATACCATTGCTGCACATTCATACAAAGTGTATCTCTACTATTATAAAGGTAAGTGTTTGATTGTTGACTCAAAATCCTGACGATTCCATGGCACTTACATCAATGAGATTTGGCACACAGGTAGTCCGAATTTTAAACCAAGTGGGCGTTGCCCGTGACAGTTCTTTTCGTAGGTGGTCACATTGCCCGTGGTGTTGGTTTGCTTTGCAAAACAAAACAAAAAAATATTTAATTAAAAAAATATTTATTAAAAGGAAATCAAACGTATAACGTATCTGGTGTCAAATTTTCCCGATTTCAAATCCGTTAAAATTTTTAATCTGTCTTTAACGATCTCAATTTTATAAAAAAGAACTCAACAACGCCAGCCAAAATGTTTTTTTTATTTTATTTTGCTTTCTTTCGCTAAAATCGTAAGAGGACAGGAAATGTAATCTATTTATCATTTGAATGCGAATTTTGACGTGACGTCACAATCTCTTGCGAAAATATACGATATTAAATTTAAAAACTTTTTTTATTTAAAGAAACTCATATTTTTAGGAATCGATCTAATGTGAAATTTTCCAGATTTTAAATTCGACTTTTTAACTCTTTCTTTAACGGTCTAGGAGATAGAAAAAGGAACTAAATAACCCCCAGTTAAAAGTTTTTGTTTTCTATCTCGTCTGCTGGAAAATCATTCCTTCGCGCAAAATGAAAACGGAAAAAATAAATTTAGAAACCGTGATCTTCAAAGCTGTTGCATTCAATAATAATTAAATGCATTTAAAAATGTTCCTAGATTAAATTTTAATATTCGCCGCGACCCAAAAGTTTCGTACTACCTGTGTGCTAAATCACATTACTGTATGTGCCACAGATTCGTCAGGACATAGCGGGCAGAAAACTAACTGACAAACACTTCCTTTTATATTAGAGATAGATAAATGCAAAAAGCGCATTTAAGTCACGTCACAGTTAGATTCTGAACAGCTACGTTTTTATTTCATTTTCTTGTTCAAAAGCAATTTGATAGTTTCTGAAAAGCTGAACCTATGGAACAGGAACAGTGGAGCCGAGTACTGTCTGCAGGGAGTAAAGGTAAAGGAAGGAGAAACAGTCAAGGATCTTGGGGTGATAATTCACAGGTGTAGCAATGATGTATGCTGACACGGCTAGCTAACACTTAAATTGAATTTATTTACACACACATACACTACAGAAATTACAAGACTTTCACGCACATAAAATATTCGGGACAGGGACATTTTTACTATCACATACTACAGCTTAGCTGCTGCTTGCTCCAGGGTTGGAGTTACACTGTGTAAGTTTTTGTCAGTCCGCTAGGGGGCGTTGTTGGTTCCGTTACAGACTCCCCCTCTGGCTCTGATGACGTCCCGACGATGAGCCAGGATTATTTTTTCTAGGGCGACCCCTTCTTCTTACGGGAGCTACATGCCCAGTGTCTCTCTTTACTTGGGGTTCATAGTAAGTTTTTAATGCTGACACATGATAAGTTCCAAGAGTTTGGTCTGGACTGGCCGGGTCGGCAATATCATATGTTGTCGGCGATCGATTTGTGAGAACTACAAATCTCTGTGCATAAACTGGGGTTCTAAGCAGTACAGCAGGTTTCTGGTTCGTTGGCTTATATCGATTGCATTCTGCACAGGTTTTGATATAATCTGAAATATACTTCCTCATGCCTGTGAAAAAGTATCTGGAAGCAATCTTGTTGTAGGTGCCCTCCACACCATAATGACCGGCTGTAGGAGCGTCATGGTGCTCCTGCAGAACTCTCTGGCGTTCTTGAATGGGGACTACGAGTTGAGCATCGTCTGAATCAGTTTCAGGTGAGTAGCGATACAAGACACCCTCATTCATAATGTATCCTCGGCTGATGTAGTTGGCAAAATTTTCGTCTTTATCATTGCTCTCAAGGGAGTCAATAATTTTCTTTAGATCTCTATCTGTCATTTGTTCTTTTCGAATATCGCTAGACTTTCTTGTGGGTATATTGATAGATACTGCTTGCATCTCACAGTTTGTATCTTTATGTGAATATGTCGGTCTCGACAGCATATCAGCGACCACATTAGCTCTTCCTGGTGTATATTCGATTTTCAGATTAAACGATTGGATCTTCAGAGCCCATCTTGCTAAACGTCCTGAGGGTGACTTAATGCTCAGAAGCCATTTAAGAGGTTGATGGTCTGAAGCAATGATAATTTCTTGATTCTCGATGTAACCTCGGAACTTTTCTAAGGCCCAAACGACTGCCAAAGCTTCCCGCTCAGTAGTCGAATAATTGCGTTCTGCTGGGATCAACAGACGACTAGCGTATTCAATCACATGTTCTTCTGGACCATTTCCTTGGAGAAGGACTGCGCCAAGGGCGTAGTTACTCGCATCTGTGCGAATTATGAAAGGCTTACATCCATCAGGTTGCTTTAACACAGGGGCTGTTGTCAAGCGTTCTTTTAGGGTTTCGAAAGCTTCTTGCTGTTCAAGACCCCACGACCAATCGACTCTTTTCTTAGTTAAATTGCTAAGAGGTCGTGCTATGTCTGCAAAGTTCGGAACATATCTTCTGAACCATGAGCAGGTCTGTAAGAAAGACAGAAGTTCTTTCACATTAGTTGGAACTGGAATTCTTTGGATAGAAGCGATTTTCTCTTGATCGGCTTCAATTCCATCTCTTGTTATCCAGAAACCCAAGTACTTAACACGATCACAGGAAAAATGGCATTTCTCTCTATTTGTGTGTGTGCGCATGAAGTTTAAAAAGAGAAAGTCTCTCAAAAACAGTCTTTAGATCTTTTAAATGTTTGTCAAAAGTCTCTGATAAGATGACTATGTCATCCAAATATGAGAGTGCAAAAACATCTTTCAGGCCACTTAGGAATTTATCTATCAGGCGTTGAAAAGTGGCAGGTGCGTTACGCAGACCAAAAGGCATGTGTAGATAAAGGTAAGTTCTGAAAGGACAAATAAAGGCAGTTTTGTCCAAATCGTTTTCATCCACTTGCACCTGATGATATCCTGATTGTAGATCTATAGTTGACATGTATGATGTCGGTGTAGCTTCGTTTAAAAGATGGTCCATCCTAGGTAATGGATAAGTGTCCGGTTTCGTAACGGCGTTGAGGCCTCTGTAGTCAACACATAATCTTACTTTCCCGTTTGGTTTAGCGACGAGCACTACCGGAGCAGCATATGGGGATTCACATTCTTCTATTATGTTCTTTGCCAAAAGTTCATCAATTTGTTTTTTCAGTATTTCTTTCTTGGCCGGTGACATACGATACGGTGGAACAGATATAGGATGATGATTCATAGTAACTATTCTGTGCTTCATGAAAGGAGTAGGTTCTCCCCCTGGTTCAAAGCAGCGTTTGTACTCTTGAAGTAAGCAGTTTAATTCTACACTTTGCATCTGGGTCAGATGTCTTCCTTCATCACTTCTCAAGTGGACAATAGTAGTAGGCTCAGGCACAATCGTTGATTTAAAAGTTTTCGGCGCATCCTTTAATTCAGTAGGCTTTACATAGAAGAAATATTGTCTATGGGGATCTTCACTAAAATGGCAGGTTCCATTTTGAACGTTGAGAACAATACCGGCTGCATGGAGAAAGTCTTTCCCTAACAGCGTGCTATTCCCTTTTGCTTCAGGGAGAACAAGAAGTTCTGTTGACACAATTTTACCTTCTATACACAAGTTGATAACCGTTTTATAAGCAACCCTGGATTGGAGTTTTCCATCAGCAAGAGTCAGTGAAATCTTTTTGTCCTCGAAAGCAATTCCATTCTTTCGTAGAAAGTTATACAGCTTTTCTCCTGCAATAGAGTGTGAGGCACCAGTATCGGCACACACAGCAATTCTCTCACCAAAAAGTTCAAAGATAATCAAGCTTGAAAGATCTTTAGTTGTATTACTTGTGAACAAGTTCATACAGTTGACAGTAGTTTCTTCAACTTTAAATTTTGTACAAGTAGGACATTTAGATATTACAACTCCTGGTGTTCCGCATCCAAAACATCGAATTGGGGGTCTTCCTTCTGATCTAGGAGTAGAATTTCGAGGTATCGAAACTCTTGAAAATTGACTTTGCGTATGTTCGTGTCTATTAACCACAGGACGGAATCTTCTATCTGTAGAGGCTGTTTTATTTTCGTCTCTACAATATGTTTTCTTTTGAGTATGCACCACATGTTTCTTCACTCCTTGACGGATATTCTCATAAGTATCCAGTTTTTCAGCTAACTCTAGAGGGTTGGCCCAATCTGTCCACAAATCAATGAAGTGATCTTTGATGTATGGTGGAGTCCTTTTCTTAATTTGATCAGTAATTAATAAACTTTTGAGTTGATCAAAGGTGGTGACATTCATTTCCTTTGTCCAACCTTCAAAATAAGAAGCCAGTTCGAAAAAGTAGTCCCTCCATGTCGTATCAGGATTCTTCCTATGTTGGGAAAATAACTGTCGAAACTTATCAGCAGTGACCCTAAATCTCTCCTGTTCATCTTCTCTAGCAAGTAACTGCGCCAGGGGCGTATATAAGGGGAGGGCCGAGGGGGCCCGGGCCCCTCCCGAAATTTTGACAAAACTCAATCATGGTAACTTTTTATTTTGAATTTTTTTTAAACAAATTTGTATTCCTGGCGGAAACAATTTTCTTAAATTTTTTTTTATTATTTGGACACATTTAAAACTAAACAGAGAAGTTATTTCATTTCCCGAGTAAAGTAAACACAGTGGGCTGGACACAGGGATCACCAAAATTTATGATGGTTGATGAAAGGTGTACTGTGACCACGTGGTTGTGAGAGTGCTACTTAACAGGGAACATTTTCTTCCGCTGCCTGCAGAATCCAATGGACACCCCCGACAGTTTTACGACTTTGCGAGGTAAAAAACCCTCTGTCTAGCTTCCCAAACAACCTCTTGGGCATTTCACTTGTTTTACGACCATAGCCTTAGAAATTATAATGTTGTGGAACGAACGACCGTTAACCATTCGTTATATATGCATAGTTTCAATAATAAAAATTTGGAAAGGAACAAAATGTATTTGAAACGTTTTGGGTAAAAAAGTTCTCAATTAAAAAAGAAAACAAAGTTTAAATTTTTATTCCGTGTTCTAGTTCTATCAGTCATAATTAGTAAACTAATATCCAGATACTCATACATTAAACAAAGAAATTTCTATTGAGATAGTAATTAAAAGTAAATTACCTATCCATCAACTTTAAGAGTGGGCCCCCTGTATATAAGAACGAATTATAGAATATTTTAAATAAGTAAACAAGTTACTTTTTTCCAATTAAAGAAATGCATATTTCACTATAAAAGTAATATTTAAAATTATATTTCTTAATTTCTAAAAATACATTTAAACTGTTCTTTTTTTTAAATCTGTGTCTGACCTTCTATTCCTTTTAATATCCATGCAGGTTTTAGTCATTATTATATGCACTGACATTATTTAAAATCCATAACTACCTATTTTTAGAAATAAATTTTAAACAATTTGAGAATTTCAAATTGTTGTTGGAAATATATTGAATTGTTATTATTTATTCAAATTGATATCCTGAAGTCCTAAATAGCTTTCGAATGTTTGCTTCCCCCAAAATTAATACATTTGTACGATGTATACTAAATTGCTTTCAATAATATTTGGCACCCCCGAAATAAACTCCTATATCCTATTCCTAATCCTCCTGAATTGCGCTATTTCAGCTGGTAAGGAACCAATGAGATATGGTATCCATGATGACTCTGGAAGATTCATAAACTTCAATTGACGTTCGAAAATAATTAAAAACAGTCCTATTTCATCTTCTTTTGGATTAAACTTAGGGATAATCCGACTGAGTTCATATTTCGGGTACTCTGAGCCATGAGTAGAAACAACTGAATTGGAAACCTTTTGAGCTTCAAGCTGGAGTTTTAGCTTTTCGAGTTCATACTTGCGCTCGTTCTCAATTCGGACCTGTTCTTCTGCTTGTGCTTTAAGTAATTTTTCCTCTTCAATTTCTTTTTCTCGTGCCAACCTATCCTCCTCATCCTTCTTTTCAGCCTTCAACTTGTCTTCCTCGGCCGCATTTAGGCGATCTTCAATTATAACGGCGAGCATATTCTTTACGAGCTCTTCTTCGTAATTTTCACTTTTAATTACAAGTTCTCGAAGTTGGATAACTTTTAAGCTGTCCGACACAGCCAGATCAAGCTCCGATGCAAGAGTTCGGAGGTCTTCTTTCCTTCCTTTCCCTAGGAACGCCATATTGTCCAAAACCCCTAACTATTGTTTAGGTTGGAATTTTTTTCCTTTAAGAAGAGAGTCCTAAATCTAGAGTCCTAAGTTTAAAGTTCAATAGTCCTAAACTTAATACCTTTAAATGAAAAACGTTTAGAATATATTAATGTTCATTCCGTTTTGATAGTTTTTCTAAAGTTATATGCAAATATTCTTGAATTCTCAGAACCATTATCAAAATACAAATAAAACATTTCCCAAACACTTTAAAAAATTCACTTAGCTAAAGTATGAAAATTAGCAAAAGTATGAAATATATTCAGAAACACTTGTATACAGATACTTGCATTAACACTAATTATAAATCATGAATTCCTCAACACTTTAATAACTTGATCTAAACTACCATTCATTACAAAAATAATAATTCAATAAAGGCAATACTTTAAATATCAACTTCTTTTGAAATAAAATATCTCCCTAAATTCAGAAAGTGATATTTCCTTTGTGTGTTATCTTTATTGAAACACACTAAATTTTTTTTTCTTTTCACTCGTTGAAGAATGACAATGCAGTAAATATAAAATACAGATCATGAAAAAAAAAAAAAAAACATACATACAAAATCTTTTTTTTTTTTTCAATGCAACGCGCCTAATAAGAAAAGTAAAAACAACTGGCGCCGTGTTAGACGTCGACTAAGATTTTCTTTAGGCGGGAAATTTTAGAGTTCAAGGTCGTTCAACTACTAGTTATCGATACATTATTTCTGCACATTACACACATTCTACAGCATTAATATTCATAATTAATCATTAATTATCCAACTATTTAAATACATACAGTTAAATAGTTTCAAGCTTTCTGAAACACTTAAATCAGGATTGATTTGCAAGAGTTTAAGTAGTCAGACGAACAACTGAACATTAAAACGAAATCAATTTCTCATAACAATACATACAAAATAAAGGAATTTCTTCTGAGTTAAAAATTACTATTTCTACAGTACAACTTTGAAAAACCTTCTTTATAAATGACTTTTTGCCTGGTTTAGACGACATAAAGTATAAAAATACTTATCTATCCGATGGAAATCGGGATCGGGCCCACAGTTGGGTAGCCACTTCTCTGTAGCAATGATGTATGCTGACACGGCTAGCTAACACTTAAATTGAATTTATTTACACACACATACACTACAGAAATTACAAGACTTTCACGCACATAAAATATTCGGGACAGGGACATTTTTACTATCACATACTACAGCTTAGCTGCTGCTTGCTCCAGGGTTGGAGTTACACTGTGTAAGTTTTTGTCAGTCCGCTAGGGGGCGTTGTTGGTTCCGTTACACAGGGATTTTAAAATGGGTCACCAATGTTCAGCTGCGGGTAAAAAGGCTAATAGGTTATTGGGGTATATTAAAAATACTGTAACTTCAAGGGATAAGAATATAATCTTGCCGTTATATAAGGGCTTAGTAAGACCACGTCTAGAATATGCTGTACAATTTTGGGCTCCATATATGAGAAATGATATATAATTAATTGAAAGGGTTCAGCACAGAGCTAAAAAAATAATAAAGGGGATATCAAATCTCGACTATGATAAACGTTTAAGTAAGCTAAACATGTATACACTGGAAAGAAGAAGGAGGGGGGATTTGATTCAGCTTTTCATGTTGGTAAAACAAGGGGACACAGAGGGCTTAAATTTTAATAGGTATAACAGAACAAGGGGCCATGGGTATAAATTGAATAAGACACATTTTAATCGGGATTTAAGGAAAAACTACTACTTGTACGAATTTAAGATACAATTGGATAGTCAGTGGGAATTCATAAACAAAGGACCAGCCTTGTTGGGCTTGAGCCTGTAGCTGGTCGTCAATATTTGTATTTTCTCGCAGCTATTCTTCTTCTATTTCTAACCTGCCGCAGCGGCGCCGGAGGTATGTGTGCACTACATTGGATCTAATGTATCTCAGACCGCACTTTTCTCTCAAGTTGATCTGCATAAAACAGGAAAAAAGTTTTTCATTGAACACGTTGGAACAGGAATTATTAAGAGAAAAAAATAGAATTTTGATAAAGGTATTATGGTGGCCACTAAGAAAAAACATTCTTTTACTACCAGTGAAACCTCGGCAGTAAGTATGGTTTAGAAAACTATTCGTACAATACGAGTTTCTTGCTCCGTAGCGTATAGCATATGCATAGCTTTCACTGTGTAGATCGTGGTTCATCCAGCACAACAAAAAACTTCTGAACATGAGGCAGATTTCTGTAATTTCTGTCTAATTAACTGCTATAGTTTTAGTCGGGTTTTCGTTAGCTGTACTTTTTAACACTCCTGAAATTTTATATATATTGTGCATAGGCCATAACCTTGGTCAATTAAGTTTCCTAGGATTCTTTTAATCAATAGATATGTGCATTTATTTGGTTATAAAATGTGTGTAAGATCAGAACAATAGGAATCTTCTGAGAAAACTCCATATTTTTCTAGAAAAACTCAGGATTAAATAATTGTTTTAGAAAAGATTAGATGTTTGCTTAATGGAAGAAAATGTATTTCAGCCACAGGATTTAATTTCTGTTTAATATTTAAATGGTCAAAAGCACGAGTATATATTTATGGGGGGTCACTAGATTTCACTTGACAAAATCGGAATTTTTGTGTATAAAATTGATAAAACATTAATCTAGAAATAATAAAAACGGATAGCTTAAGTTTAACAGCCTTTCATTAAAAATACTTGTTATTTCGACATAGATTATTTCAAAAAGATTGCAAGAGATTAAGCAGACAATTTAGTAAATATTAGTGTAATTTTGATACTGATCAAATTCAATGTATAAATTTTTAAAGTAAAGAACAGTTATTTTAAGCATTCTATAAGTTGTTATAGTACATTCCAAATTATGAAAGTCTAATTTTTAATGAATTTTGAAGGCTTTGATATTTGGCTTTTGATGGAGTTGTTCACGCTATAACAAAAGTTCTCAAAAAGCAATTCTAGGTTTTTGAGTTGGTAAAACAAATATTTACCTACGGCAATCAACAAACATGACTTAGCATATCACAGCCCTATCCCAAAGTGAGCTTACCATTTTTCTAGACGTGGATTCACGTTAGGTCATCTGTCTTCTCAAAGCCACACAATAAAACCTTTCCATACACTTAAAACACATAAATCTTAATTTTAAAACAAATACACAAAAAATCATTCAATCACAAAATGTTTTCCAATTTCCCTTATATCTGAAAATAGGAATTTTTTTTTCAATGTTCAACTCTTGCTTGATATGTTTACATCAGAATGATTACAGTATTTCTCAAAGTAAAAGTAAACAAAATTTTGAGATTTGTAAATGAACATTTATTATACAAAATTAATTATTATTATTATTTAGATTTTTTTGTGTCACTATTTTCAACACTGGTAGAATTTCATGTTTTTAAATTCAAATTGAGACAAAAAAAAATCAAAATAATAATTTGAGAACAAGCCACTACAGAAAAAGTGTAAATGGTTTTGTCACTTTGGTGTCATTTTTTGGAATACAAGTCAAATGTGGTTGGTGAAAAGAATTCACTTAGAATAAGCTTTGATTAGCACTGAATTTTAACAAACTTGAGAAAATAAAGAATGCCTTCAGGCAACTACAACCTATATATTAATAAAATAGTAGCAGTGGCACAAATTCTGAAAAATAGCAAAAATAGTTTCCTTGTAAACCTTATTTCAGTAGTAATTTTATAAAATGAATAGATTGAAACACAAAATGCTGTAACTGAGTATGAAAAAGGTATTGAAAAATTTTGATATGAAAAAATTCAAACAGTTCCTTAATGTAAAAAATAGTAGAAGCATATTTTGAAAATTGCATATAACATTGTTGACAAGCAGTATTCACATTAAAATATATTTTTATTGCAATAATGCACAAGAAAGTCAAAATAAACCATTTCATAGGTCAATTTCATGCATCTTAATAAAATGTTATTTTTGTAGTTTTTATTTCTACTAAATTCGAGGTACCTATTTGTCTAATTTGATAAATGCGTGAAACTGATAAGGATTCGTGTGATTAGTCTAAAGGGAAACTTAATTTTCATTGATCTGAGGTAAGTTTTCAAAATATGTTGCTAAAGTTTTTAAGAAATCACCACAATTTGGAAATGGTTTTGAAACAATTTTGCTTAAAAAGAGACCCCATGGCACCATGGTTGAAAAATAATGACAAAAGTTGCCTTTTAGTCACTGGCATAATAAAGAACTGGTTCAACAAACAATATAACAAATAAAAAATATATAAATTTAATTATTTCTGTATCGGTAGTAGTTTATGGTACTATTTACATTCTGGAATGAAAGGATTAAATTGGTAAACAAGCCATTTAAAAATGAAATTTCTAGTAAAATACTGCAAAATAGTCCCAGTTACAGTAAAATTACATATTTCATTAAAAAAATATGATCTTCCTTTAAATGTTCTCCCGTTTGCTAACAGCATGTAAGCAGCGCACAGGTTTGATTCTCACAACTACCTAGGGTGAATTTCTCTTCTCTGTGTCAGCGTGGCCAGTAGAAACCAGACCAACCTTCAATTAGGCACGATTCTAAAAAAAATTACAACAGCTGCAAATTTAATCATACATTTAAAAAAAATGGTTTAGAACATGTTAACATAAAGTAGCAAACAAACTTTAAAGTCTACTAAAATCTTGCTATCTTATGTTACAAATGTCGCCAAGCTGATTTGACTGCCATATATCTAGCTGATATGGTATAAAAAGCCAGATTTTGGAATTTCTGTAGAAAATATATCAAACTAGTAGACCAGTGTGCACTGAACTTTCATAAGTGCAAATATCTATTGATAGCAAAGTGTCGTTACACACATTTCGTACTAGTACAATCCCTTTATAACGAATATAAAGAGCATCCATATTCACACCTGTAAAAGAAATAAAAATTTCCAAAAATATAAACATTTCTTGGTTTACTGGTGTCAATTCCTTATTTCCAAATTAAATGCAGCACAAAAAAGCATAGGGAAGACAGGGGCTAGTTGGCATAGTTTTTATTTTTTCCCCAATACTTTCAGCTAATATAACAGATACTGGTGATAGTGGAACTCCCCTTGGCAACAATTAATGAAGAAAACATCACCTAAAATTAGTATAGTTTATTCGTTGAACATTCATAAGTGAAAGTGTTCAAACTATGCCAACTTATCCCTGATGCAGGGCAGGTTGGCATAACGCCTGGGGTAAGTTGGCATTGTCATTGTGATAGGATCTAAGCAATAATGGGAGTTAATTAAATTAAATCCATTTAAAGAGTTATATTTTAATATAAAATAAGAAAACAAAACAAAAGAACATGGAAATCTTAACGTTTCATGTCCACCAAAAAAGTAGGGCGATTGTTCACGGATTGGTGGCTTTCATTTTCGCAAGTGGTTGTACCAGATCGTGTCCATGACTTCTGGCTATCTCCAAAGTTTATGTCTTTTCGCCATTGTGAAAGTATAGAATTTATCATCATCTATGTCCACTATCTTTTCTATGCCAACATGCCCCTCGACTTAAAATGCCATGCCTCACTAGGACTTTTGAGACAAGATGGCTTCCTCATAAGTTTCACAAGGAATTCCAGTACATGAATACAACCATTATTGCTCACTCTACCCATCACAACCATTGAAAACTCCTCAACATATTCTAGGGCTTCATAAAAGATCAAAACCTTCAATTAAAAAAGGTACACTTACTTTGCACTAAAACACAAATGCATATTTTTCTTTTTCTGGAAGCTTCAATCACACTGGAACTAGAGTGGATGATCCAACACACATGTGCAGTGGCACAATTTCACTGCTCTGAAATTACTGTGGTAAAAAAATACAAGGTGAATGCCAACTAGCCCGTCTTCCCAACCTGTTACCACAATTAGAGAGATTTAGAATGTCTTCTTCAATTTCATCCCATTCTTTTGTTTAAAGGCAATACAGCATATTGTTTTGTTTTAAAAAATTCTTTCCTGAGCGGATTTCTACCTTCCAGATTTCTCATTGCTTTCCTCAGATAGCAAAAATTTTATTTGAGCAGTGATCTCTTCAGTGCAGTTTTAGCAAATTTAAACTAAGCAGCAAATGAATCCCATAATGATCATTTTTATATTGTTTATATCCACTATTGCCATTTGCTAATTTCAGCAGTAAATTACATATATGTAAGATTCTTATGATTACTTGCTGAATATCTGGCAGCGGCAACACAATGGATGTTCCTTGCTTTTATTCAGAAGATAACAAAAATTTACCACCCTGAACAGTTGTAAGTTTAATTTTTCTTTACTTTTTATTTCTCATTTTTAATTCCGTATATGAAAAGATTCACCATGAGGGTTTTGCTTATTAAGGATCAGAAAATTTTCACTTCCATATAACTAATTGAATCGCCAAGATGGCTGCCATCTTCATTTGGCGAGAAACATGCCTCGGATAATACATATTTAACACACTTTTAAACTGATCCGATTTCTGTCTGTTAGTGAAATATTTATAAATAAATTATTTTTGAAGACAATTTTTGTCACTCTCTTAGATTTAAAAATGTATTAATTTTTCCCATAGGTAAATTGAATGTTTTTATAGTGATGGCCTTATAAAGGGGTTTTAAAATACATTTATCTCAGATGAGTAAAATCCAAGGTTTAAAACAACTTGTGTCTTTAATAGTTTTATTTAGGCAAAATAAAATATTCCATGATGAAAGGATATTTAAAACAAGAATGACAAATGATGGTAACACAAAAAAAATCATAAATGGGTGAAAAACATTTTTAACTTCTCTATACAGAATATTACTCAGTCATACATCCAGATGATGAATTCATAACCATGATGCACTGAGGTCTAGGTACATAAAATGGAAAAGTCACAGCAACAAAGTACCTGATATCAACTTACAGAAAGAACTCCTAAGAAAACATTTTATTTATTGAAATAAGTTTAAATAAAAAGTTTTTTTATAGCTTATAATAAAAACTTATCATGCACAAATAATTGATTTAATATTGAAATCAACGAGGAAATTAAAATCTTAAAGATGAACATTCAATACATCCAACGCATACATTTGAAACTAAAAAACCTTTTTGTTTACAAACATGATTTCTCAAAATGGAAAAATGCACTACGCAGTTAAACAAAATTTCTGCTGGAGAGAAATTTTATATACTTAAGAGACTCATTTGCAAAAAAATTAGCAGATACTTAATCAAACTAAATTAATACTTATTTCAACCAACATCAGATATATTTTTTAATCATATTTTAGGGGGATAATTTTTAAAAGGCATTTTTTTTTTCAGAACAAAATATACATTCTTGAAAACTTCTTTTTGTGTTGAAGTGTGAAAAATTAATTTGAAATTGCACCAAGTAGAACATTTTGGCAAAAATGTTTAGACAACATTGGCACTTGATTTTCTGGTCAAATTCTACCCATGTATTTGTCACAAAAAAATAGTTTAAATGTACAAAGAAATATTATTTTTAAAAATCTTTTCAGTAGACTAGTGGAAAATGCAGCAATTTACATATTTCAAACCACAAGTCTAAATTGAAAATTTGGGCAAAACAGAAATGCCCAAATTTTGTCTACCACAAGAACTGTTCCAGACAAAAAGTCTCCCCAGTCTGTTGCTGCAGAAACGTATCTG
Source organism: Metellina segmentata (assembly GCA_947359465.1). NCBI lineage: Eukaryota > Metazoa > Arthropoda > Arachnida > Araneae > Tetragnathidae > Metellina > Metellina segmentata. The sequence continues at coordinate 107,657,827 of OX375881.1, read as the reverse complement.
ATCTTATTTTTTATAGGAAATGCTTGAAGAAATGTACTAAAGTGTGTCACACTGCATACCTGATAACAAATTGGAAATATATTTGTAAAAAATTTTTACTTGTCACCATCTATACTAATATATATAAACTACCTACATACACTCCCAACATTTGCAAAAACAAATTAAAAATTAAGTCATTCACAAGAATCATCCTTACTCAAAATGAACAAGCCGTTTCTATAACAACTGCTGCTATCTAGCTTTGGTGACTGAGACAGTTTTCATGGTAGACAGACAACATAACAATCACACTATTTCAATGTGATGAAAATCATGAATTTTGCTTCTTGCAGCAGATTACACAAATGTTTTCAGAAAAACAGCTGTCCTTGGTCCTTATGAATAAAACCGATTTCATATAAACTGTGTTTGTGTAATGTGTTATGAAACCCGATTTCTTTGAATGAATAACTCCATATTATAATATGTAAATCATTAGCAACACTTAATAAATGCAATTCAACCTTTTGGGAATCTTTAGAATTTCTAACAAATTTAAGCTGTTTATTTTATTTTTAACTTTACAATGTTTCATTGTAGGAAAGGATTTCAGACTGAAACTCATGAGAAATTGGAAAAAATAAATCTTGTACTCCTACAAGATTGATGTGGAAATATAAATGTCATGAATAAATTCACGAACTGTTGGAGCAAAGAAATCTAGAAGTTTAATTGCTGAACAGGCACTGCATTCAAAATTTAACAACAAACGGGAACAGATATCAGGGGTGAAAAGAATACAAATTTGATACCTAAAAATGGTATACTAAGATGGTTGCGGTTGAGGCTGCAATTGAGGGCGAGGATTGTTCTGCAGAGCTAAACTAAGAAAAGCTAAGTGACCCTTGGGGCATTTATTAGCATAGTGTCCTTTCTCCCCACATTTGAAACAGGTCACTTGTTCGATTGGCCTGTAACCAGCTTTCAGACCGTCCTGCAGCTGTATGCTAACTAACTGCGATTGTGTGTTAGGAACCGCAGGTCTGCTGACCTGGTCTTCTCTAAGTTCTGCAGGCAGATTCGGACAGGCGATAGCTTTGTGACCGGGCTCCGAACAGTAATGGCAAGTTATGGTGTTCTTTTTCGGTTGTGTTCCTGGATCTTGTATAGGCAAATCAAACTTTGGGTGCATGAATTTACAATGGGGTCCTTCTATACATAAGCCACACATGTAATTGGGGCAGATTACTCGTCTAGTGTGCCTGTGCCTGCAATTGGGCCCGTGCCGACAGAATCCTCGGTCATACCAAGGACAGTCCTTGATTTTAGCTTCTGGATCTATGTGCAGAAAGGGGCATTCTTTGTTGCTGCACGCATTGAACCTAGAATAAAAGTAACACTCGGGCATTTTGCTCATGTCATACTCGTGCAAAAATTCACACTGATCGCCTTTTTTGCAGAGCCCACGAAGCCAGTGTTTACATACAACTGTTCTGTCTCCCTTGACATGTCGAAATGGACACGCGGAACCTTTGTTACACAAGCCGATAAGGTAATAATCACAGATAGATGCCCCCGATTTGTCCATGCCAGGGAAAGGTAAGGGCAAAGCTCCCAACTGCTGCTCTAAGGCGATTTCAATATCGAACCTTAGATTAGCCGAATAGGCGACAATGTCCTCCATCTTTGCAAAAACTTTATTAGAAACAATTGACTAAAAAATATTATATCTTAAATCCGTTTCGGCATTCTGTAACTAGGCATTCCAGGTCTTCAGTCTTGACGATTAACAACAAAAATCTACTGTTGCCAACTATTGAGAATGTAGTCTTTCATTCATTTCTATTTAAAAATTGTTAATATTATATGGGAAAAATTCTAATAGTAATCAATCTATGTTATTAAGATCAAAACTAAATATTACGATTAAAAGTTTGCTTGTTTTTTGGCTCTAACTATTTATAACATTCAGCTTTTAGCGTATTTCATAACCATTTTATTGAGGCTGGTAAGATAACTTCATGAATTCTTTCTGAATAAATAAATGGCAGTACCCTATTACCGTAATTTTGTTCGTGTTTTGTATTTTTGTTGACGTGAACAGGACTGAAAAATATTTTTATTTTCTGGATCTGCTGGGAAATTACTATATTTTTCTGTTTTCGAAGAACATTGAACTTTAAAAAAATATATTCCATCGATCTCAGTTTTTGAAATGGCGGTAAGTACTGGTACAATTGCGTTTTTGATGGAAAATGTGAGGTACGTGTAAAGTGTGATTTGTTTCCTTCAGTTTGCGAAAACATTAGCAATACACTGTAAAACTTTGTTGGTCTAGATTCCTTTATAAAAATTTTACAGCTAAATTTACTTGTTACGTCCGCTGATATCGTTTCGACACCAAGTGAATTTATCATTCTAAATAGCTTCTGCCCAACTTAATACAAGATCATTGAATAGCAAACATTATTAGCTAACCAAACAAATTATTATGGCACATCTGTTTTACTTTGAAAAAAATGTTTACATGTTCATAGAGGAAACAAATAAATTGTTCTAGTGTGATTGAGTCTAAGTGTTTTGTCGTTTACATTTGTTTATCTGCTTATAAAATAAACAGATTCGATTTTCGAACCTTGTGTTCATGTAGTGCAGACAAAAAACGATGGCTCGTTGTAAAGGTCAAAATACTAAATAAATTGCTTGTAATTTTTTGAGAGAACTTGCTGAAAATGAATTGGATGGTGGGGAGCTCTCTTGTTCGAATTTCGATTCTAATGCCACAATTTACATGGAAGTGAGTGCGAAAAATCTGAAGAAAGTGCAGATGAAACTGATAATATCCCAACTAATCCGGATATATATGCTGCTAGGGACGGCACAGAATGGATATCGCATTATGGCAATGTTACAGGCAGATTTGTTTTACGTCAAAATAGTTGTGAAAAAACAAAACGTCAATGAATTCTTCATTTATTCGTGGTTACTTTTCATCGACACATATTCCAACGTATACTAAAATGCACAAATATCCTAGCTAGATGAATTTTGAGCAATATCAGCTGATCTGTATCCACTGCGATATTCTATGCTTGTGGAGTAAGTGGTGTCAAGATCATTGAACTGCGGTCCCTAAGGTCTGACTCTTGGAGCCTAAACTTCTGCAAAGAAACAATGGAGGAATAAAGAAACAAAATAGATCTAGAGAAATCCTTTGATTTTTAAGATTTGATTTAAAATCCACTCGTTCTCAGAGAATTTGAGCCAACAATTTGGCTATGATTTCGGAAGTTTGGGATAAATCTATCCGAAACTTCCGAAGCTTATTTTTTATATATATATATTGTTTTTGGTAAATTAGGGTCATATTCTATGTAAATTTCATGAAATAATCATAAAAGTTAACTCAACTGAATATTCGTATTGGTAATATTTAGTTATTGTATTTACTTATTAATCACAATGGCTGATGTACTAGTGTTAAAGTGAAATCGTCTCAAAAGGTCCTATTTTTAATGCTTTAGGGCAGTGTTTCCCAACCTTTTTTGTGCCATGCCCCACCTAAGACTTTCTAAAATTCTTATGCCCCCCTATGTAACATATACATAATTTTTAATATTAAAAAATTGAATTGTTCACTTAAGAAACTTAAATGATAGGTTTTAGGAAGAAATCAAATTCTTATGCCCACCTAAGCCACCGCAAAAAAAAAAATTTCCATTTGACAAATTTTTTAAGAAAATTATGCTTCTAAAATGAAAATAAATAAAAATCAAATCAAATGCTTACCAATTATATCTATACAATGTATATATTTTTTTAATCAATGAGACTTTTTTAACAGTTTTTACGGACGCCTATTTCAAATTAACACCAACTGAATGCTGCGAAACACTACAGAAGTTGCGACGGGACATTCAGATGCGAACAACTGCGTTGTTTAGCGAGATTTCAAAGCGTCCGGGGGTCCATGTGGAGCCTGCCGTCTGCTGCAGGGAGGTTAACTGGCCGCCGCCAAAACCCCAGTTGATATTTTGGTCTCGTCAAACGAATTTATAATATTTATTGGCCGCAATTATTTAAGAATTTTCTTTTTTCTTTCAATTTTGGCACCGAAATCTAGCATTGCATTTAAATGGCCCGGAGCAAAAGGGTTAAACTCATGTCGAGTCCATTTTCGAATTGCCCCCTTTTACAATCCAATTGCCCACCTGTGGGGCATGGGCCCCACGTTGGGAAACATTGCTTTAGGGACTTAAATTTTCCCAAGGACTTTAGGACCCCTAATTTCATAACCAAGAGTAAATAGTAGTGCTTCAATGCTTCTGCTTCATCATTGAGGAAAATTATTTTATGACTTTGGCCCAATGCTGTTAAAAAATTGTAAATATAAACACTGAGATAATGTCAATAAGGCAACTATATATCAAAGCATATAGAATTTTTCTGCTCAGTATAAAAACTGGTAATTAAGTAACAAGCTAAGCCACACTTCTTCCTACTTCCATTCCACGCAAAGGGCCACAGCTGCCAAGTTGGTAGAGCATAGGATGAGCAACCACAGGAAAACTAAATATGTGTTTAGGGTCACAGGGTTGCAAGTTCGAATCCAACCAAAGACCATTGTGTACAAAGTTGGTTGGTGCACATTAAAACTTGTGGCCTCAAATGTCCTCACGTTGGTGGGGAAGTTTGGAGAGTGGGTGCTAGCTCAGGTGTGACCTCGTCGTCTGACTGGTTTAAAAATTATGCAGTGTTCTCCAATCTTTCCCTCTGTGGATTAATCTCGAACCATCACCAATAGCCAAATGTGTTGCTCAAGTGTTACATTAATTAAATACCTACTTTCGCTACAAATTTCTCCAAATTGGAGCTAAAGATTGAAAAACATTTGGTAATTAAGTAGACAGCAGAATTTAGAAAAGGACGTGTGAGCCATCCCCAAAATTTCTATTGGAATGTGCACATGCCTTATTTTATTTCTTCATAACCAAACAAAATGCTTATCTGAATACTTTATTCATAAAGTTATAATTTTAAGGGTATGTTTTATTGTTCATTGCAGGAAATTATAAAATAGTGATATAAATTTTCTCCATAGCCTCACAAAGGAAAACAAGGAACCAAAGGTCAGAAACAGATTGTGGAAGAAAATAAAGAAACTTTAAAATTTTATGCTATAATGTCAGCTGGTTCTGAAGTGAGTATGCATTCATGGATGTTCATTTGTTTGTTTTAGAATAGTGATATAAAGTATTTTGTATCAAGAAATAGTATTTTGTTAATACAGTAGAGTTCCTATTGACCTTAAGACTTAAATTTTTGAGGTCCTTAAAAAACTTTTTTTTTAAAGCCCTAATTTTTTACTATTGCACAAACTTTACTAAAGTAACACCTTTTATTTCACTTGCACTCCAAACCCAAGATGAATTCTTGACCTAGATGAAATGTCATTGAGTTTGATTTCAAAGGGTGTAAAGTAAACTTGTGAGGGGAATAAATGTAAAAAAAGGTCTGGTGAAGAGTTGTCTGGTAAAAGCAAGTATCTCTGTTTCCTAAGAAACGACAAAAACGTGCTGATACAATTGTGGTTATACTGAAAAATTATCATAAGAAGGGGAACTGATGATTGTTCTGGAATTCTTAAAGTAAAATACAATTTGAGAATTTCATTTCAATTTTTTTTATCCACATGAATCTTTAATAATGGAGCTTTAAAAAATGAAGAATGAACCTTGAAAAGGCTTTCGTTTTTCTGTTGCTGGAAGAAGGAAACCCTGCATGGGACAGGGTCATCCTGCTTAGCAATATCTTAAATTCTTGATGGTTGTGTAATTTAAAAAATAGAACAATCCAATTTCTCAAGAATAAATATTTCATGCTGAATATATCTATTCTGTGACACACTCAATGTATCAGGAAACATCAAGTTACGTTGTAATTGAGACTATTAAAAAGGTTCTGGTGCCTATATTCTTTCTCCTTAGTTCATGCAAGCATTGTTTCATGCACACCAAGTGGTTTACTCACATCCTGTTGTGATTTAATGGAACGAACAGCACATTTGGAGTCATGTAGATTGCAATATCTGTGTTCATGTAATTTTATTTTATCTTTGAAGGTTGGCAAGTTTAAATTTGCCGTATAATTCCTTTGAATGGTGCATATTAAATTATAACTCAAAGCTCTGGCAATTTAGTTTTACTCAAATATTTTTCTACTCATGACTGAATTGACACATGGGGGCTCTGTTTGCAATAGAGCCCCATATGCCATCCCACATTAAATTATTTGGTTATGAGATGGCTGATTTGCTGGCAAAGGAGGATTGTAAGCAGATTAGTCTAGCAAGTAATGATCTCATTGCCATGGAAATTTACCTTGCACAAGATTTAAAAAAAAAAAAAAACATGGTCGGTTGTCCCTCATATTCTTGGTATTCCAGAGCATTTTGGAGTAATTTTATTTTAAAATTCAAAACTGCACCAGGCTGATCTGGCAAGGCAATTAGACTTGTAGGTCCAGCTTTGATATAAAGACCTTTTTTACATCAAGGTTTTGAAAAAAAAAGGTCTATATCAAAGCTCGACCTACAACTAACCTGTCGTCTTATCTTCTTTAGAATTGCTTAACAATTCATGAGAAAAGTGTCTAAAAATGCAAGTTAAAAAAAAAAATCATTAAGAAAATGTATCATGAATTTGAAAATTACTTAAATGCATTTTTGTGGGTATTATCTTTAATGCATTGTTTTCTTTATGCAGCTGATATACAATTCCGTTATGCTTACATTATTTTGGGAGTCCTATACGATATTCTATATGGTAAGCATGTTTTTGATATTGTGCTTTTTCTAACAATTAAATTACTTTTTGCCATTTATTACTTAAATGTACATATCTTCTCAATACTTGCATGACGTTTATTCAAGCAATGCTCATCTTCATAGGCAGCAAGCAAATGAAATACAAAAATATTTAAATTATCTATACTTTTTTAATTTATATTGGGCTTAATGAGTTTTCTTCTGCCCAAATATTGCATCAAGCTTTTAATGTATAACACATCAATTAAAATTTTTAATTTCCAATTACAAACAGAAAAACTAAATGTACAATTGAATGATGCTCCATATTATGTCAGATTGGAGAGTACGGACCAGTTCAGAAGTCATGAGGCCTTGTCCTTTGATCCTTTCCTTTGGGACTAGCCCGCTGTCTTGCTCATGTGTGACATTAATTAAAGTACTTACATGTCTTTTCCTTTGGGATTGATCCTATACTGTCGCCAATACCCCATTGCGCATTCCTTCAGTGTGGCATTTATTAACTACCTGCCTACCCTATTGCGCACTCCTTGAAATTATTAATACCGACCTCAAAATTGAACCTATTGTTGAATTCATTAACACTCTTTCTATTAAATTCTTGTACAAGATTCCTCAAGTCCCAAATGAACTTCCCCAAAATATATTTTCTCCTAGGATCAAAAATCATTAAATCTAGCAAAAGACCCTGATCACCTTGAAACTATTAATAATGACCTCAAAATTGAACCTATTGCTGAATTCATTAACACTCTTTCTATTAAATTCTTGTAAAAGATTCCTCAAGTCCCAAATGAACTTCCCCAAAATATATTTTCTCCTAGGATCAAAAATCATTAAATCTAGCAAAAGACCCTGATCACCTTGAAACTATTAATAATGACCTCAAAATTGAACCTATTGCTGAATTCATTAACACTCTTTCTATTAAATTCTTGTACAAGATTCCTCAAATCTGAAATTAACTTCTCCAAAATATATTTCCCCTAGTATCTAAAAATCGTTAAATCCAGGAAAAGACCCAGGTGTCTCTTTTCTTGGAGAAAATTAATTCACTACTTTCCCACCACACTCAAAATGTGGATATGGCAAATTCATATATTCTGTTGGAAATCTCATCAACCTCCACTCTTATTACCATACTAAACTGTCCAGTTTTTAAAAAAATTTCTACCAAAATTATCCACATGACTTGTTATTTTTCCAACTCTTTCGGTTCAAATTGTCTGTCAGCTTCTTGGAACATGAATAAGACTCCTAATTGCATCAATTACTCTAAATTCTATTTTTTTTTCTCATTTATATTCCTTTTCTTAAACCTCTCTTTTACATAAATTTTCTACATTTTATAAAATTATGTTAAAACGAAGCTTTAACACTTAGGTAATCCGTAATTGATGCATCCATTCCTTTCATTAGTTTTCCTAGTTTTATCTGGTTTATTTTAAAAATCACGGGAATCAATTTATATGATGGTAGTACATTAAATCAAGCTAGTGACCAGTTCAAATTGTAATATCATAGATGCCCTGAGCTGTGGAAGCTGAGACTATCTGTGCTCACAGAAACCTGTATATTTGAGGGATAATGAATCTGCAGCAAAGGATGTATTTACTCTGGCTATTCCAAATCATTTCAAAGCATTTACTTATTTAGATTAAGCACTACTATGTTTCGAAGGTTAAAATCTGTAATTAAATGAAACTTCAAAGAAATCTTAGTTTTAGCTGCAGCATAGGTGCGTTAAAGCAAAGAAAACGTGATGATATTTTTAAATTTTATAAAATTAAATAGTATCTAATAAAATGTGTTTCTTCGGAAATGTAGAAAGTAGTTTACTTTCATATCTGTATATTTTGCTAACTTACATGGCACTGAAATTGTGTTTATTGTGGAATGACAACGCTGGTTAAACCATTGTAAAATTGACCAATACGAGACTCCTTCACTTAGCTTAAATATGCTTGAGTGCTTAGAGGTATTGAGGTTCATAATATTGTTAAAACTACAGGGAAGAGCTCGCCACTCTAGTGGAATTCTTGAGCAGTCTGATTACAAAAATCAATGATAAATCTGGAAAATAGAACTCAATGAAGCAAAAGAACTATGTTTAGTATCAAAACAAACTGCAGAATGGACTGAACTATGGAATGGGATGAAATTGAAGTTGATGTTCAGAATCTAATTGTGGTAGCACAACTGAGGTGTGCTCTTTGCCATGCATTTGGGTGTAAAAAAGAATTAACACTTGTACAAAGAAATAAATGCAATTATACAGGGTGTATTTAACTCCACCAACAAACTTGGAGAGGTGATAGTATGCATCTAGACCAGGGATGGCCAACCTTTTACATATCATGCGTTAATTTTTTCACATACGAGTTCAGATGCGCCATACAACTCAAGCACGTTTTCTATCTTTTTGCGTTCATGGTCCTCGAAAACCCTCAATAACTTTTTTAATAAAAGTATGTTTATAGACATATTAACACCTTTAAATGATTTACCTATTGTTGTTAAACAATATATATTATAGCACATAAACATTACTTACTATTGATGAGACTTTTGAGCCTGTTTGAATTTCGCTAATCTTTCAATGTTTGGTGTTAAATTTGTTACCGAGAGCAGCAGGTAAATTTTCAAATTTGAATCAGCCATTTGCGACCTTGTTTTGCTTTTAATAAATTTCATGGCTTGTTGTCTAGCAGAAAGATGACCAGTTTTAATTTCATTTTAAATGAATTGATGCTATTTACTAAGCTAGGAAATAATTTCTTCTCGCCTTCTAGTTTCGAATTTAGGTAATTGAAATAGCTAGTAACATTAATTAAAAATGCCAAATCAAATAGCCAGTTATAAATTAATAAGGTTTGTGCGTCAGATAGTTCAATTTCCTGTTCTAAAAAGTTATAAACAGCATTTTTCACTTTCCAAAATCTACTCAGAACCTGACCTCTAGAAAGCCAGCGCACCTCATAATGTAGGAAAGGTCACCATATATTCCAAATTTAACAATTCACAATATTCTCAGAATTCTCGTCTGTTTTAATGCTCTTGCTCTATTCACACATTTCACAACCGGTAACATAACATGCAGCATTTTTAAAGTTTTTCCACAAAGTTACTCTTGGTGTATAAGGCCCAGTGCACACATCCGGTTTTTCAACGTGCGGCGCCGCTGCGGCAGTGCAAGTGCGTTCTGAGATATGTTAGATCCAATGAAGTAGTGCACACATGCCTCCGGCGACGCACGTCCAACTTGCGTGCAATTTGTACCGCAGGTCCCCACGGTGCAGCCGCACACGCTTCTGCCGTCTGAAGTACCTTGTTTTCATAAATAAATGGAGTATAATAATAATTAATAAATGGTTGTGTCCAGTAACGTCTATTTGGTTTCAAAATATACTTTTTTACACCAAGTAAGCCAATAAACACGTTTTCGATAGAATATTTATCGTAAATGGCGCGAAATGAGTACTTGCTTCAGTTCACGGTTATGAGTGCATAGTTGGGCTTTGGTGCTGCAGCAGCACCGCACGTTGAAAATTCGGATGTGTGCACCAGGCCTAATGTAGTGATAGTTTAGTACATTACGATTTAAAAAATTCTCCAAGCAAAGTTGTAGTGACATTGACTGTGCCTACCATTGACGGCGCACCGTCAGTACACATACTGATAAGTTTACTATAATCTAATTTATATTTTCAATGCATGCTTTTACTTGCATTGAACTATGTTTTTAACTATGTCTGATCCGCTTGTTTTACCATGCAATGACTTCAGACTGGCAAATTCTTCAAATACATTAAAATTATCATCAATTCTTTTTATAACTATGCTTAACTGTGCTAACACATCACACATGTACGTTGATTCATCCAAAGCTCGAAAAAAGAATGGACGGGGTCTTCCAGTTGTAACTCCGACCCAAGAACAAGCTTCATTTTCCCATCTTGGTTTGTCTGATGATGTGTTTTAGTGTCTATTAAGATCATGTATGATATTATGTGAAAGAGTTCTTTCACAAACAATACAAAACAGTTTTCCTGACAAACTTGCTATGAATAACTACTAATTTCCCCCACTGTTCATTAAATTCACGCTTTCTGTCACTTTCTGCGCTTCTTTTGCTTATTTTCTTTTACACTGTGATGAACACTGAATATCAATTGCAAACTGTCAAAACATTGTAAAGAACTGATATATGAAGTCTTTATGAATTGAAATAAGAGCATACTGGTGTTGAGAATATGAAGATGGAATCAGTTATAGCTCCTATTTGAAAATAATAAGTAGGCGCAAAGATGCAATGCGCCACTCATAATCATCCAATGCGCCACGTTTGGCGCATGCGCCACAGGTTGGCCACCCCTGATCTAGACAAACAAAAAACACAATGGAACAGGGGTTGCAAATGACGTTGAGTGGGTGAAAATTGCGAAAATGTGCCTACAAAGTGTGATGGTAAAGAAACAATATGTACATAAAACATTTATTGAACAGCATAGGTACAGCTTTTACAGAACAAACATAATTGTTACAATAGTTGTTCATAATGGGACCCTCAGACGTTATTGCATAGGGCACAACGACTGCCAGACACGCTCGAAGGTTCTGTTTCCTGTATTTCTGCTGCAGCGGTCACAATCCTTGCTATCGGATCTTCCAGTGTATCCACTGGTGTCTCATAAACAAGTGATTTCAGGTGACCCCAGAAGAAGTCCGAGGGGATAAGGTCCGGCAAGTGTGGAGGCCAAGCAAGGGCGTCTCCGCGATCGATCCATCTTGCGGGATACGTTGCATCGAGGTGGTTACACAAGGTGGCGATGGGAAAATGGGGTGGGGCACCATTGTACGTGAACCACATTACTCGATACATGTAGGCAGGTGAATTATGCTGGGACAGTGCAGATGGTGTTCGACAGGTGTCCCATTGGTTTTGGATGCTGGTGATTTGATCCGATTCCCTGAAAAATCTGGACACAGGGACATAATTCTTTGTAAAATAAATGCGTTAATTGTAAATTAGGCTCTTTCAGTGTGTTGACAGGCATACCAATTGGCTCACTATGTTACCTGCGCCGACTGATGTATGCAATCTACTGACTGACAACATCAAACTTCGCGACACATTTTCGCGATTTTTACCCACTCAACGTCAGTTGCAATCCTATGTTCCATTACATTTTTTGTTCGTCTTGATGTGTACTAACACCCCTCCAAGTTTGTCGGTGGAGTACAAATACACCCTGTATATTTTTGGATAATTATTTTTATTTAGTCGGGGGGGGGGTCCATTTATAGATCATTCATTATAAGTGGATTGAAATCCGGTATGAAATGTGAATACGGAACTTCAATATATATGTACATAAAAGCAAAGCTTTGCAAAGATGCTATTCACAGGTCTGCTAATGTCTACATAAACTTCTGATGTCCGATTATGTGCACATATTAGTTTTATGAACATCCATGTCCCCAACTAGTTCTGATAATCAATGTTCTACTGTAGTTACAGTTGCCATCAGTATGGCCATAATGCCACCTCAAATATAATCTGATCATCAAATTTTACCACAAGGTCTCAGGTTAAATTGACACTAAGAAGAAAATGCTCTATCTGCAGAAAACGATTATTTTCGATTTAAAGTGAAAACCAACTGCTACCCTACTGTATAAAAATATTTGACTGATGTAAATCGTACAGCACCTGACGAAAATTCCATCTATGTATAATAATATTTACAGTATTCTGTATTAGAATATTCACCATCATCATAATTATTTTCGATAAGACTCTTAGATAGAATAATAATTCATAAAAATCATGAAAGGCTAGTTATGTAATATGAATGTATTGAGTAGTTTATTTTTCTCTTCCCTTCATAAATGTACGTTCCAATTCCTGAAACTTTCCATGTCTAGTGCATACCCATAACTTCTTTCTAAAATAAAAAAGAACTAGAATTTGTGTTGTGACATGCAAAACAGACACATGGGGCAGACTATAAATTCAGGTATACATAATTGAAAAATAGTTTCGCTCAATGTCTGCAATACCTTGTTTAGTATTTATTATGTTAATTCACCTTTTAAGTCAGTAATCCAGATTTGTTTTTTATTGGTACTTTTCGGTTACCTCTGGTCGCATTTTCTTGGCGACAAAAGAGACATCTTTGGCGCCATTTACATTTACTTGCGCTTTCCCCTACTTTTTTTCGGGGCTTCACTTGTTTTGCAATAGTATTGTGTTTCCCACCAGAAATAAGTGTTTTGTGAAACTTTTTTCTCTTTTACCCAATTTCTTTGTTTTTTTGGCAACACGAGTTTCCTTCCTCGTAACGCTGTGGTAACACAGTTGGAAGAGTAACAGACTGGCAACCGAAGGGTTGTGAGTTCGAATCCAACCAAAGACCGGCACGTATGAAGGGGGCTGGTGCACATTAAATCTGTTGTGGCCTCAAATGTCCTCACGTCATGATGTAGAAATTTTGAGAGTGGGGTATCAACAAAGACGGGACCTTGTCATCTGATCATGGTTCAAAATGACGTTGTTTTGTCCTCAGGGCTGATCCCGGACCGTCGCCAATAGCCCATTGTGTCGCATAATGTGACGTTCATTAAAATACCTACCTTCCTTTCTCGTGTTTTCGGTACCTAATCTTGACTTCACCGTGTGACTATTTTTGCAATGTTTCTTTTCTTCTTTTCCCCCCTCTAAACTTCAGAAAAAACAGCATGAGCTTCTTGCTCAGTTTGCAGCAAATTCTTTAAGCTATATTTACTTTTGGTCATCATTACTAAACGCTTAACTCGGAAGCCAGATAAAGTAATGTGCGGAAATGATGTGCTCAATGATCACAAGTAAAAACAAAAAGCACGGAAAGCATAAGTAAATGCAGATGGCATGAAGGATGTCTCTTTTGTCACCAAGAAATTGTGACTGGAGATGACCAAATGGTATCTTTTATTATTCGATTTGTATTAATTTTGTTAAATAAATATGTTAATTTTATTTATTTTCAAAATTTAACCTCCTGATTAAGAGTGCCATAAAATCCTTAGTAATGCAAGTGCTCTCTATTTCAAATTAAAAACTGGTTAAACCCTCTAGTGATAATTTTTTTCGCAATTTATCATTATTGAGAATGTTTGTTAATTTTACCACCCAAATATTAATGAATTTGTTAATTGCTGTTTTAATTTTGTGATTACAACTGTGTAAATTAATTTTCCTTTGTAGTTTCTGACCATAGCTTCCATTGTCCTGTATGGCGGTTGTCTGCAGTTCATGTGGTCCATGGCTAAAGCTACTTATTCTGAGACAGGGCAGCTGTTAGATGGAGGCATTGATCTTAACATGGAATCTGGATTTGCAGAGTATGATTCTTTTCAGCTACCTATTTTACCCTATTAACTTCCATTAGTTTTAGCATTTATTTTTTTATCACGTTTTTATTTATTCCATTCCTTTTTCTTCTAGGCACTTAAAAGACTTAGTTATTCTAACAGCTTCCATTCAAGTTTTATCCTTAGTATCCAATTATTTTTGGCTACTTTGGCTTTTGGTAAGTAAAAGGTTTATAGATGCAGAATTTCCTCTTTGTGATCTGCAATTTAAGACAACTTGTAGTTAAATGCCTTCTCCATTGCTTCCCATGCTAAAATGAATAATAGTTGATGTACCTTTTTCCAAAATATTATCATCATCATACTTTTTTACCACATATTCATTGGACTAGCAGTACTCTCATGGAAGATTTTTTTCGCAAGTCCGTTACATTTGTAGAGCACATCTGCTATTGATCATAAGATCTGGGAGTCATCTCTAACAGTCTGACTTATCCACAGTTCACCTTCCTATGTCAGCCGAGTAAAGCAGCACAGCCTTCGCACCTTAAATGGCCCTACGAGGAAAGGAAATGGCGTTGCCCTTGACAGCCTTCTTGGCAAGAAACAAGAACCTGATGTGACTGCACTGGACTGTTATGCTTTTAAAAAGTCTTAACACTAATCACTGATTCCGACAAACAACGTAAATCAAAACCAAAATGATAAAAATTAACTATTGCTTTTCAAAAAGTCTTAAAGATAAAGAAAAAAGCAAGAAACAATACAACCTGATGCAACTGTATTGGGCTGTGATTTAAATCAAATAGAACGTTAATTCTTCCAAATATAGAAAATCGGCTAAGAAAATGAAAGAGACAAAAAAGAAAAGCAATGAAATCAAAGGAAAACTTGGCGTATCGCTATACTCAAATCAAACTGAACATAAACAATTAGGCTTTCCCTCACTTCCAGAAAGAAAATATTTTAAGAACTGGAAAAAACTTAAAACAACCATACGGAATTGAAAGGGAAAAAATTAATTCCATGACTGAAATCAAACAGAACACTTCCAATTTACAATCTGTTAAGAAAATGAAATGAAAGGGAAAATAATTACATTTGACCACATGACTGAAATCAAACAGAACAATCTGTTAACTTGGTGCATGTCCAAAAACGAAAAAACAATGAAATAAAAGGGAAAATAATTAATATAGAATCTGATCTCTCACACTGTTGCCATTCTTAGTAAAACGAATAGTAAAAATATGCCAATAAATAAATAAAACAATAATAAACTACCTGTGTGCTGAATTTCATGACTGTAAGTTGTATAAATGTGTCTGGATACCTCCCACACAGGCACACAAAAATTTTATTTTACAACTGTAGAAATAGATGTTTTAACCTGCTACTTTGTTTTTAAAAAAATTTCTACTGGTATAACCCATATAAATACAGCAGAATTGTTGTCTGCCTGTACTCTTCAAATCTAACACTTGACCAATCCACACAGCATTCGGTGCACCCACTCTTCAGAGCAGGGTATGCCAATTTAAATCAGCTTGATTTAAGTCAAGTGATATTTATTAAAATAATCATTAATTTAAATCAGAACATTAAATTTCATTTTCCTTTCTGAGAAAGTTTCTAACATTGAAATTGAAATACTCTAATTGAAATTGAACTACATCAAATAAATTTAATCTCATTATGAAAAAATAAAGACTTAGTCACAGCAAAAAGGTTTTCTACACTATCACTAGACCATTACTAAGATTTTGTACATAAATCTATATAATTTGGAATTTTAATTTAGTTTTGTGTAATATGTAGGCTGTATCGGAACACCAATGTTTTCTTCTTTCCTCCCCAATCGGAACAAGGAACTTTTTACCATACTGTTTATTTCAAGATGCATGTTCGTGCTCTGTCCTGCGCATGCGCCCCATTTGGAAGTGCAAGCGTCTGTTGAAAGCGAATGTGTCAGAAGTGTGCACTCGTTCTGTAGTTTGTTTTGAGGGTTGTACTGTTTAAGTATGAACAGGTGGTTGTTCTCTAATACTTAGAATGACTCCTTATGACGAACGACTCAGTATATGAATTTTTTTTCGCAAGTCCATGACATGGGTAGAGCACATCTGCTATTGATCATAAGGTCAGTCAAACTTAACCACAGTTCACCTTCCTATGCCAGCCGAGTAAAGCAGCACAGCCTTCGTGCCTTACATGGCAAAACGAGGAGTACATACTCCAGACGTAATTCGCCTGTGCTACTCGTTTCACCCTCTTGCCATGATGTGAGGTCATAAGATAAGACTTTAAGAGAGAAACATGATCTACTCGGTGTATTGGTGTAAAATTATTTCCGAAATCTACTTTGCACTTCTACCGCATTATCGCACTTCCAGTAGCACTTTAACGCAAATTTTCTGTCTTCGCAACTTCATCTGGACTAAGCCATCAAATCTACAACAAAAATGATATTACCAGCTATTAAAGAAAGGTCTGTTTCGTAAAGAGAATGAAAAAAAAAATTGTTTTTCTATACAATTTTATGTTTACATGAAAGGTCATTTCTTGAACTATTTTTGTACTTAGTTTCCACCGATGCTGAGACATTTGTCGTAGCGGGTGACCAACTTACCTATACCTTCCTCAAAGAAAGTGCCCTCCAGTGATGTGATGATAGCCATATCTTTACAGCATTTTTGTGTCATCTTCGCTTTCAAAGAGCTGACCTCCAAGGTCACCCTTCATGTGCAGGAACAAATGATAGTTGTATGGTGCCAAGTCTGGGCTGTAGGGGTAAAATCGAACTGTTGCCAACCAAATTCCTCAATTTGAATTTGAGGGACACCGGCAGCATGGATCCGAGCATTGTCATGAAGCAATTCCTGGACTAAACATTCCTCTCCCTTTGTTTTACCATTGCGCGCCTAGGTTTTTACAACTCACTTTCTCACCATACTATCACTCATTGCACTTTCACCATAAATCTCAGTAATTTGACAATGAATTTCAGCAGGCTTCACGTTCCTTGCATTCAAGAAATGAATTACATACCGAATCTCACCAGTTGGCGGGTTCTTTAATCGTCTTAAACATTTCTAGTGATCACAGCAAACTGAAAACACAACATAGACTGACAGTCTGTGGAAAGGTAATGGACAAGGAAGACTTGCGCATTCATGGAGCACTGTCAATAGTGCTACGGTGGCGAAAGAAGGAAGCAGAATTTACTATCCGTACGAGCCTTACACGTCGTATTTTGTGTTTTGGACAGTTCATTTTGTATCTGTACTACTAAAGCTTGTGAAAAGTCTGTGTTCCCCCGTTGCTCTGAAATAACGAATCATGAGATAGCTTTCTTTATCCCTGATATTTTACATTCAGGCTCCGCCGACCAACCGATCTGATGGTTAAGGTGTCAGCCTCTAGATCGGAAGGTTTCCTGGTTTGAATACAGGACAGTGCATTCATGTCAGTAAGCGTATGGTGTAGAGGCCACTGGTGCACCTTAAAACTATCGTGGCCGAAAGTCCTCACGTTGGGTTGGTGTGGAAGTTTGGAGAGTGGGGTGCCAGCTTAGGTGTTGCCTCGTCATCTGACCATGGTTTTAAATGACGTGGGATTGATCCTGGACCGTCGTCAATAAATAGTTGGGTTTCTCTAGTGCAACGTTAATTGAAATTAATTTACCTTACCTTTCAGGCTCCGGCTCGAGCTTTCTACATGGTCTGGGTGAATATTCTGGCCCCTTGGATCTTCACTCCTGCTCCAGAGGTGGACGAAAAGAAGCAAAAGAAATTAGAGCGAAAAGCCAAGAGACGCTAATTTGTTAATGTATTGTATAGACGAATTTCTAATTTATTCCTGTTTTTTGTTACAAATTTTACTGCCTTTTCTACATGAGTATTCCAATGATTTATTTTATCTTATTGTGTTTGTTGCGAAAATAAATCGACTTATCTGAATGTTTTTGTTACAGCAAAAATGCGTTTTGTTTCTTTTTGTAGTTTGGTCTTCGTTGTATGGTTATAACTTGATTAGCATTTACTGACTATGCTGATTTAATCTTATGATGTGCAGAATTGTAAGCATTTGCATTTTGTTCGAAAAATCTTTTTTATGTAAACTTTTAGATAACATTTTTCTTTGTCAACACTGTTGCATATATTTGAAAATGGTTTCAAAATTTTTGTGTTAATATTTCATGAGCTAGGAATGATTGAATGTGTGGAGTGTTCTCTAAATAATTTGAGAAAGTTTTCCTTTAAAATATCAAATACTTTTCATTTTGGACCCTTGCCCTTATAACCAGCCGTGCTACAAGAAATCCTAACAATGCCAATTATTTTTAATTTTCCTAGATTTTTTCAGATTTTCACCTTTTATTACAATCAATAGTGAACTTTATGAAAACCCTCACACTAGATACGTTTACAGTCCTTTTGCATCCTTTTTGCAAATTATTAATTTTCCTGTTTGTGACACAAATATAATTTACTAATAACCGAATTTGCGCATTTCTATTTTTCTATTAAAATATTTTTTTCTTGTATTTTAATAACTTATTCCATCTTTTTGATTTTTAAAGCAGTAAAAAATAGTTCTGTCTGTATTTAGTCGTTAGTTATTATTCTTACTATTCAGTCAAGTTTTGGTGGTCTCTGAGCCCTATCAAATCTCTCTATATTAAAAAAAAGTTGCCGCCGCCGCAGAATTGAAATTTTTGTTGTTTAGCTCCATTCTTAGACGGTTTCCCGAGAAAGTACTGATCGGAAAAATATGAAATTAACATGCTTTGTTCTTCATCGTATTCCCTGGATAATTATTAAGATTTTTTTCCGATGCGGCTATTAGTTTAGGTTTTATTAAGTGTTAAAGTTGAAGAAGTGAAATTTCTTCCGCGAGTGAGCAAAACACATTCAAAATTTCAGTCTTTAGTCGTGAGTTTTTTTTTAAGAGTACCTCTCAACGTAAATTTTTGCAGCTCGTCGAGTTTTTTTTTTTAATTTAAATGTGGTTCTTGATAATATTTTTTTGAAATTCGGGAAAAATCGGGACATTTTTGTTACTTTTTTTTAAAACTGCCGTATCTATATCTAATTACTATTAGTTTTTAATTTTTAAAATATCGCAGTATACCTCAGAATATACTCTTTCGTACGGTACTATTATTTTTGAAATCGGTTAATAATTAAATTGGATGCGATCAAAAGTTCGTGATACAAAATTCGGAATCTTCGGATATTTTCGCTACTTTCTGTTAAAACCGTTATGTCTACGGCAAAAACCATTATTTTTTAAATTTGAGAACATCACTGAATACACTACATTACACTCTTTCTTATGGTACAATTATTTTTCAAATTGGTTAATAAACAAAATCGATGCAATTAAAAGTAGGTCATACAATTTTCGGAACTTTCAGATCGTAACTTCCGATACAAAACTAAAATGGTCATATCTATATAGTATTACTGTTAGTTTTTAATTTTAAAAATATTGCAGTATACCTCACAATGTACTCTTTCTTACGGTACAATTATTTTTTAAATTGGTTCATAAATAAATTCGATGCAATCAAAAGTTGGTGACACAAATTTCGTATTTTTCAGTTCGCATAGCTGGTTCCGCAAACAGCAGTGGGTTGCATTTTCTACTATCGGGTTTGCCAGATATAAAATTTATCGTAGCAACAATTGCCATAAAAACGATTTCTTTTTATTTGGCGAGGAAAAAGGCTCGCTTTTTTCCCTCTGTTCTCAAGACAGTTTACCGACAAAGTACAATCGTAAAGTTTTGATATTAACACTGTTTACTTAAAATTGTACAGGGAACAAGATACAGAAGATTTTTTACTGATGCGGCTATTAGTTTAGGGTGCATTAAGTGTTAAAGCAAAAAAAAGTGAAATCAATTGCGAAAGAAGTATTGGTTTGAGAAAGCAAACCAAACGGGATTGCGTAGCAATCCCCGGGGTCGGCGAGCGTAAGCGAGCAGGGCGCGAAGCCCTCGCTGTGACGTCATGTACCGGAAAGTGAAATCAGCATAATACGAATTATTCAGATAGTTTCACTCTGTGAAAGGAATGTTGGTTTGCGAAGCAAACCAAATGACATCTGTGAAAGGAGTGTTGGTTTGCGAAGCAAACCAAATGGGATTGCGCAGCAATCCCCGGGGGTTGGCGAGCAGGGGGCGGAGCCCCCTAGTTCTTTAAAAGAAGGAACTGAAAGTCTTTAAATTTGATCTGTAGAAAATCTTTCAAAATAAGGAGAGCGAAGCATGATTTTATAGAACTGGTGCCATCTCTGTCCAAAACAAAATTTCCGTACTGTATTATGTGGTCTAAAGCAGCGTTTACACCCGAGTTGCAAATATTTTTCTTCCCCTTTTTGTGGCGACGACATTTTACGTTCCCCTATGTTGACCCCTTTTCGACCCACTCCGGTGTAAACACTTTATCGGCAACACCAAGGGTGAACACTCTTCTCACCCCTTTGTAGAGAAGAGTGATCACGGCATTTTAATCGAATAGGTCACTCGTTGACAATTTGGTGGAATATGTGGTCAGTGTAAAATGACAGAGAGAGAACGAACGAAGACGGCGTGAGTGACCACGAGGGGCAGATGGGAGCGGTGATTGTCAAGTAATACTGAAAGGGGAGCATTTTCATCCCAAATTTCGTCTCGGAAAGTTGCAATTCTTTGATCTTTACCGACTCCTAGTGGAAAACAGGTTCCTGGTTCGAATCCGGGTCTGGGCATGGATGTTTGTAAGCGTATGGTGTAGAGGCGGCTGGTGCACCTTAAATCTATCGTGGCCGAAAGTCTTCACGTTGGGTTGGCGTGGAAGTTTGGAGAGTGGGGTGCCAGCTCAGGTGTTGCTTCGTCATCTGATCGTGGTTCAAAATTACGAGGTGTTGTCCTCGGATCTTTCCCTTAAGGGACTGATCCCGGACCGTCGTCAATAGCCCGTTGTGTTGCTCTAGTACGACGTTAACTAAAAATTACCATTACCATTTTTACCTAGTGGAAAACATAATTGGAGTTGCAAACTCGCCACCCCGACATGAGATCTTGACGATAAAATTAGGGCCGTTTCTCCGAATAGCTTCGATGTTTGGAGGGGAAGAAGTTTGCAACTCCGGTGTAAACGCGGCTTTAACCTTCCTAACTTTCCAAGTGGTTTCGACGAGATATCTCGTCCATCGAATCAGACCAATTTTGTTACTGACGAGAAATCTCGTCAAGATTTTACTGCTTTTTTATGTTCAAGATAAGTTTTTTCTAATAACGATTTATCTCGTCCATCTGAAAGGTTAGCTTCGCTAACAAGATGCCTCGTCAAGACAAGCAAGAAGAGAGTTGAATTCGGATTTTTTAACCCTTCGATTTTTAAGTTGAAGAATGAGGGCAGGGGTTTATACGGAAGCAAATACAAATATTGACGACCAGCTACAAGCTCAACAAGGTTGGACCTTTGTTTATGAATTCCCCAATTCCCACTGACTATCCAATTGTATCTTAAATTCATACATTCCTTTTGCATTAACTATATTTTCTGGCAACGCGTTCCACAACTGTCTATTCCCCTATTAAAGTAGTAGTTTTTCCTTAAATCCCTATTAAAATGTGTCATTCAATTTATACCCCTTGTTCTGTTATCCCTATTGAAATTTAAGCCCTCTGTGTCCCCTTGTTTTACCAACTTGAAAAGCTGAAGCAAATCCCCCCTCCTTAACGATATTTATAATAAAGATGAAATTATCTCTATATTAAAAAAAGTTACCGCCGCCGCCGCAGGATTGAAAAATGTGTTGTTAAGCTCGATTCTTAGACGGTTTCCCGAGAAAGTACTGATCGGAAAAAAATGAAATTAACATGCTTTGTTCTTCATCGTATTCCCTGGATAATTATTAAGATTTTTTCCCGATGCGGCTATTAGTTTAGGTTTTATTAAGTGTTAAAGTTGAAGAAGTGAAATTTCTTCCGCGAGTGAGCAAAACACATTCAAATTTTTAGTCTTCAGTCGTGAGTTTTTTTTAAAGAGTACCTCTCAACGTAAATTTTTGCAGCTCGTCGAGTTTTTTTTTAAATTTCAATTTGGTTCTTAATAATATTTTTTTGAAATTCGGGAAAAATCGGGACATTTTTGTTACTTTTTTTTTAAACTGCCGTATCTATATCTTATTACTATAAGTTTTTAATTTTTAAAATATCGCAGTATACCTCAGAATGTACTCTTTTTTACGGTACTATTATTTTTGAAATCGGTTAATAATTAAATTAGATGCGATCAAAAGTTGGTGATACAAAATTCGGAATCTTTGGATATTTTCGCTACTTTTTGTCACAACAGTTATATCTACAGAAAAAAACATTATTTTTTAAATTTGAGAACATCACTGAATACATTACATTACACTCTTTCTTATGGTACAATTTTTTTTTAATTGGTTAATAAATAAAATCGATGCAATTAAAAGTGGGTCATACAATTTTCGGAACTTTCAGATCGTAATTTCCGATACAAAACTAAAACTGTCATATCTATATCGTATTACTATTAGTTTTTAATTTTTAAAATATCGCAGTATACCTCAGAATGTACTCTTTCTTACGGTACTATTATTTTTGAAATCGGTTAATAATTAAATTAGATGCGATCAAAAGTTGGTGATACAAAATTCGGAATCTTTGGATATTTTCGCTACTTTTTGTCACAACAGTTATATGTACAGAAAAAAACATTATTTTTTAAATTTGAGAACATCACTGAATACATTACAATACACTCTTTCTTATGGTACAATTTTTTTTAAAATTGGTTAATAAATAAAATCGATGCAATTAAAAGTGGGTCATACAATTTTCGGAACTTTCACAGATCGTAATTTCCGATACAAAACTAAAACTGTCATATCTATATCGTATTACTATTAGTTTTTAATTTTTAAAATATCGCAGTATACCTCAGAATGTTCTCTTTCTTACAGTACAATTATTTTTAAAATTGGTTCATAAATAAATTGGATGCAATCAAAAGTTGGTGACACAAATTTCGTAATTTTTATTTCGCGGTGCATTGCATTCGCGGAGGGTTGTATTTTTTACTATCGGGTTTGCCAGATATCAAATTTATCGTAGCACCAATTGCCATGAAAACGATTTCTTTTTATTTGGCGAGGAAAAAGGCTCGCTTTTTTCCCTCTGTTTTCAGACGGTTTACCGAGAAAGTACAAAGTACAGATCGCAAAGTTTTTAGATTAACACGGTTTACTTAAAATTGTACAGGGAACAAGATGCAGAAGATTTTTTACTGATGCGGCTATTAGTTTAGGGTGCATTAAGTGTTAAAGTAAAAATAAGTGAAATCACTTGCGAAAGAGGTATTGGTTTGCGAAGCAAACCAAACGGGATTGCGTAGCAATCTCCGGGGGTCGGCGAGCAGGTTGCGAAGCCCTCGCTGTTACGTCATGGACCGGAAAGTGAAATTAGGATAATACAAATTATTCAGATAGTTTTACTGTACGAAGGGAATGTTGGTTTGCGAAGCAAACCAAATGGCATATGTAAAAGGAGTGTTGGTTTGCGAAGCAAACCAAATGGGATTGCGTAGCAATCCCCGGGGTTTGGCGAGCAGGGGGCGGAGCCCCCTAGTTGAATAAAAAAACTTAGTCCGCGCGCTCGAGAAATATTAATTACTTTTAAAGTGTATTTCTTGGTGTTTATTATCTACAATTTTAATCCTTGATTTGCAACTAGTTATCTATAATATTATAAAAGGAAGTGTTTGTTTTCTGCGCGCAAAGTCCTGACGACTCTATGGCACTTACAGTAATGGGATTTGGCACACAGGTAGTCCAAATTATTTGCAATTTTTGGGCCGCCACGAATCTTAAAATTCAATCTAGAACGATTTTAGATTCATTTCATGAAATTTAATCATTATTGAATGCAACAGCATAGAGGATCATGGTTTCTAAATTTATTTTTATCCGTTTTCATTTTGCGCGGACGGATAATTTTCCAGCAGACGATAAAAAACAAATAAACTTATAACTGGAGTTATTTAGTACTTTTTTTTTCTATCTCCTAGACCGTTAAAGATAGAGTAAAAATTTCAACGGATTTGAAATCTGCGGGAAATTTCACATTAGATCGATACCTAAAAATATGATTTTCTTTAAATAAATAAAAATTTTAAATTGAATATCTGAAATATTTTTGCAAGAGAAGAGATTTTGTGACGTCACGTCAACATTAAAAAAATAAACAGATTGCGATTCCTGCCCTATTTTGATTTCAGTGAAAGAAAACAAAACAAAAAAAAACATTTTGGCTGGCATTGTTTAGTTCTTTTTTGTAAAATCGGGACCGTTAAAAATACGAGTAAAAATTTCAACCGATTTGAAATCTGCAGAAAATTTGACACCAGATAGATACTTTATTCGTTTGATTTTTTTCTTTAAATAAATAATTTTTCAATTAAATATTTATGTTTTCGCAACAGAGTGTGACGTCAAGCCGAATTTCCATTTAGTATGCTAAGCAAACCAACAGCACGCGCAACTCCGCTATGGCTGTTATCCAATTTGCGAAGCAAACCATAGTTCATAGTCATAATTTGGTTTGCGAAGAAAACCAATCCCACGGGTAACGCCATGATGTCTGTTATCGAATTAGGCCGCATTTGACAATGACGAGGCCATTACGGCGTTGACCGTGGTGTTGGTTTGCAAAGCAAACCATAGTTCATAATTTGTTTTTTGCAATCCAAATTGGAATTCGTTCCAATAGGCTACGAATTTCCACCATGGGCAACGCATGATGGTTGTTATCCAATAGGCTAGGAAATCCCATTCGTAGCAATCACCGGGGGTTAACGAGTGGTCACTACTAACAAAACGAAAAGAACTGTCACGGGCAACGCCGTGCTGGCCACTCTGTGGCTAGTAGATAGAATAAAAGCAAGTTTTTTGGGTTTTTTCTAATGGCGGGCACATTTTGATCTAAGTCATTGGCCACTACAAGGCCGGAAGTGATGGCCACTTGTGAAGGAGCACCCAGTGGGAGGACCATCATTGCCCCTAATAATTTATACTTCGTAATTTTGAACCATGTTCAGATGACGAAGCAACACCTGAGCTGGTATACGCTTACAAACATCCATGCCCGAACCCTGATTCGAACCGGAGACCTTCCGATCTAGAGGTTAACACCTTAACCACTATACCGGTTGGTCGGCGAATAAAAGAAAGTAATAAATCGGACTTTGGTAATATAATAGAGAGGGAGGGGGTCTTCAGGAAATGACAGAGAAAGAAAGCTCCCTATAAATTGAGAGGTTGCAATGGCGAAAGAGTAACGGATAAGCAACCGGACACCGTCGTGTACAAAGTAGGCTGGTGCACATTAAATCTATCGTGGCTTCAAATGTCTCCAAGTTGACGTGGTGTGGAAGCTTGGAGAGTAGGTTACCAATTCAGGCTGACCGCAGTTCAAAATTACGTGGTGTTGTCCTCAGATCTTTCCCTTCGGGTTTGAACCATGACTGTCACCAATAGCCCCATGTGTTGCTTCAGGGCGACGTGAATTATATAACTACCTTTCACATGAATTGCACTCGGCAAATTACCTGAATCGTACATTTCATATCTCGTTCTCTTATCTTTTTAGAACTTGTAAAAAGTTGATATTATGCAGGGTGGTAAGAAGGTATTTTAATTAACGTAGGCATTGGAGCAAGACAACGGGCTATTGGTAACGGTCTGTGATCAATCCCAAGGGTAAAGATCAGCAGACAACTTGTACAATAATTTTGAACCACGGACAGATGACGAGGCAGCACCTTAGCAGGCACCCCACTCTCAAAACTTCTACACCACGACAACGTGAGGTTATTTGAGACCATGGCAGATTTAACATGCACCAGCTCCCCCACCCCTGTTATTGATTGGATTAGAACTTAGAAGATTGATTCGAAACTCATGGGAACAAATTTCAAGGTGTGTTGGTAATGGTAATGGTAATTTTTAATTAACGTCGTACTAGAGCAACACAACGGGCTTTGACGACGGTCCGGGATCAATTCCCAAGGTAAAGACAACACCACTGTCAAATAAGGAGGCAACATCTGAGATGGCACCCCACTCTCCGAACTTCCACACCAACCCAATATGAGGCCTTTCGGCCACGACAGATTTAAGGTGAACCTACCAATCTAGAGGCTAACACCTTAACCACTATACCGGTTGGTCGGCTCAAGGGGTGTTGGAGCACACTAAAAGAACGATTTGTTTGGTATTGCAATGCATGGTAAATGGTAATTGGTAATTATTAGTTAACGTCTTACTAGAGCAACACAACGGGCTATTGACGACGGTCCGGGATCAGTCCCTTAAGGGAAAGACCCGAGGACAACACTTCGTAATTTTGTACCACGGTCAGATGACGAAGCAACACCTGAGCTGGCAACCCACTCTCCAAACTTCCACGCCAACCCAACGTGAGGACTTTCGGCCACGACAGATTTAAGGTGCACCAGCCGCCTCTAAACCATACGTTTACAAACATCCATGCCCAGAGCCGGATTCGTACCAGGAACCATCCTATCTAGAGGCTAACACCTTAACTACTATACCGGTTGGTTGGTTCAAGCGGTGTTGGAGCACACTAAAAGAATCATTTGTTAGGTATGGCAATACATGGGCGTAAGTGACACGTTCAGGTGCAAATAGAAAAATTGCGCAGATAATTGAATAAAATGCTTTGTTGCATCGTTATTTTTCAACTACTCATCTCTACAATGCTTTTTTTTTTCTTCATCATTACTGCTCAAAGGTGCCACAACCAATATACAAACCATACACGAAAATTGTATATGCAAGCTTGGCAGTGTTGACGCATGGATTGACGGACTTTTTCGTCGCTTGTGTGGAAGTTTGGTTTGGAGCGCTGGAACATCGTTCCTTTGCTGAAACCCGGCAGTTGAAAGGCGGGTTACTCAAGCTGACAAGTTTGTATTAATGTTGGTGGTGGCACTTTTGAGCAGTTATTGCACAAATTAATTGTAAAGTAATGATGTAAGTAAACATTTTGTTTCATTTCCTGCGAAATTCTTGTGTTTGCGCCTAAACACGTCTCTTGCACCCATACATTGCAAGAGGTAAGGTAAGGTAAGGTAATTTTACTTAACGCTGTAATAGATCAACGCAACGAGGTACGAGCTATTGACTTCGGTCCGGGGGCGATTATAAGAATGTAAAGGGATTAGAAGAAAAAACAGCCCAAGTGTTCATATTTTCAGTTATCGTTGGTAAAAGATTAATTTAATAACTTATTTAGAAATACACTACCCTACAATAATGGACCGGACGCCAGTGGATTTGCATTCCGACTTCTTTTTGGGGGGTGTTTTTTGTGGTATGGCCTGGGACCTTTGCATGGTGTTTCTGAATGTCCCTACATGGACATTTTGGACAACAGGTTTTTCCTACGCTCTGGCAGTTTTATGGAATGGACGAAAGTTACTTCCAAGACAACAACGCTCCGTGTCATGTTTCAGCTTCTGTCAAGCAGTGGTACAAAGATATGGATGTAAAACGTCTTTCCTGGCCTGTTCAGAGTCCCGACCTAAACCCCATGGAATATTTGTGGGACGAGTTAGAGCGACGCTTACGGACCAGGGAACCACGTTCGAAATCTACAGCTGAGTTGGCGACATTCTTGCAGCAGGAATGGACACAAATGCCCATACCCGTGTATCCAAACCTTATTGAAATATGCCCGGAAGGGTTGCTAGTGTCATTGCAGCACGTGGGGACCATACCACTTTTAAAGCATTTTTCCCCCTTATACCATCACATCTTGCTGTCCTGTGCATTATTGTAGGGTAGTGTATATTTTGTACATGTCAAGGGTGATACATTAGTTTTTTTTAATGTATTTCCACAACTAAATGCATTTTACGTTTCAGTCCGCTATACTCATCGACAGGTAGAATGGTTTACTCTTAAAAAAACCTTAATTTTCATCTGTTTGAATCATCGAACAAAAAACTGTTCTGCTCAAAGTTAGATAAATCTAGAATGTGTTTAAAATTCGATTTTCTATCTCGATACACATGACCGTGGGGTCAGCTATGGACATCGCCGAGACGAGCGTGGACAAAGCCTATATATTCTTTTAGCCACGTTCTCTGTCTAAATGCTAGAATTCGGTGTATTTTTGTCAGAATCTTACCTTATTCAATGTAAAATTTTAAGTTCAAGTAGTGGTGACATAATTTGTTTTTGGGAAAAAATACTGGGTAGAGTCTACTATTATAAAAGGAGGTGTCTGTTCTGTGTACTGTACGCAGTGTCCTGACGAATCTATGGCATTTACAATAATGAAATTTGGCACACAGGTTGTCCTAATTTTTTGCGATTTTTCTTTCGCACCCGAATTTTAAAACTTTATCTAGAACATTTTTAAATGAATTTATTAGGTTTTTTTCACCCTTCTTTCTTCCCTCCGAAATGTGAGGTCAGAAAGAAGAAGCGGGCCGATTTTGCGATTTTCGACCGCTGACGTCACAAGTTTATTTCGTCCGAGTTTCTTTTGGAACCTTGCCAATTACCTAGCGTGTTTTGATGTATGTTGTTGATAATAGCCACTTCGAGGCCATCACGGCGTTGCCTATGGAGGTGAAGCAAACCAAATGGGAATACGTAGCAATCACCGGGGGTAGGCGAGCGCTAGCCAACAGTGGTCACACCTGACGCCACGAAAAGAACTTTCGCGGGCAACGACGTTCTGGCCACGCAGTGGCTAGTTATCAATAAGTGCATTAATAAGATCGTATTGATTACGAAAATTATGTTTCGAATCGCAAATTTCGTTAAACGTTTTAGCACTTCATATATTTATAGTTGTACTTATGTTATACTTTTTCTGCATATAATATAATTAAATATAAGGAAAACTTGCTTTGTATCCATGAATTGATTGACAAAAAAGATAAACAGAATGGAGGTAGGAAATATTTATTGTTCTAAAATTAAAATGTTAAAACGATAGAATGGTATATGAAAGGCTGTTGTTAAAATGTAAATCTATCGCTGGCTTTCATGTAAATGAAGGTTTTGAGATTATGGATGATTCCTATTGGAGGCTATGTGCTGAAAACGATGATGTTTGAAGTTCCTTCAGTCGAATAGAAAATGTAGCCAGAAAGTAGAAGTCAAATATCGAGTGTCATGATCGTGAGTCAAAAGTCCGATGTCACAAGTAGGTGTCTTAGATCATGAGTCACATAGAGGTTAGTCAAAATCGGTAAATATGTCCATAGTCAGTTTTTTCATTCACTTCTAGAGTGATCCCCACGACAAGCTCCTAGTGATTGCGTCGAAGTCTTCGTCTGCCATAGGGGTCTTATCGGCTGGCACTAGAGTATCATTGATGTTATAATGTGCATGCACATGTGTGGCCTTCAGGCTCTCATCGATCCACTTATTGATAGCATTGATCTTAGTGCGTGTGTCCAATGAGACATTTGAGGCCTCCTTGTCTGGGCGGGGCAACTGGAGCTCAGGCTCCAAGTGCTCGATTCCGTCATACGTCTGGATCGAGTCTTCATCTTCGTAATCATCCAGCAATCCCTGACGTTCTACGTCTACAGGTTTGCTCGGCTTGCAACTGAAAGAGAACCAGAAATTGTCAACGGTTGTCAAATTGTTACGTACTAAGTAATGTTATTGAATAACCTGAATTAAAATAAAAATACATCTGAAAATGATGTAATGTAATGCTTAAAAATGTTTCTTAAATTTAAATGTCTACTTTTAAATTCTGTACGACGTAAGAGATGTAATTCATTAATAAATATACTGCTATAAGTTCTACTCGAGATGAATACCTAAGGTTATACAAAGATACTTACAATTTTACTCGCAGCCATTTAGTCAGTGAAGCTATCTTCCTTTTAATGGGCTTCATGACGAAAATCTGAATGTCAAGAGAGAATCCTTTGTGGTCGCTCTTTTGACAAAATGTCAATAAAATATCCAAATTTATCTCAAAATCACTTTAAAATTGCAGAAAGCTTTTCGAACATCAAAATATGCTTTCTCAATGTAAAAGTTTTTACTTTGTACAAATTAATCCACTGTATTTAACTAAACAATGTCATATAAGAATGCGGAAAATATTTTGAGTTTCAACAATGTGCATAAGTAACTATTGTTTTACACATATTCATTTGTTGTTGTTCACATGTACTTATTTACCTGCTGAATATGTATTAAGAAAATTTTCATTGTTTAAATCAAGGGACGTATTGAGACTTCTTTTACCGCTTGAAATGAAAAAAAAAATTCCTCGTTAATAAATTAATTTGATCAGTTAAAATTGCGTATGAGATAACGCACATTTGCTATTAGATTCAATGAATACGTTTCCTTCCGTCACTTTTTTTTATTCCCTTTTTAAAATGTGTGCCATATTTAGGACGAAATGATTGAATGATATAAGAATATCAGTATTATATTATCAAAGAATATAAGAATAAAAAATAATGGTCACACCTAAACCCAAGAAAAAACTCACGGGCAACGCCGTGCTGGCCACGCTGTGGCTAGTATGTTATAAACCAAATTTATTGCGAAGTCTTTAGGATTAGTTTGACCCTATCATACATAAGTAGGATACGTTTAGGAGCTAGAGGAATGTCTTGAAGGATATCATGAAGAGGGTTAGGATATAGAAAGTCAACCTTTATTATGTACCCAATATTGGAATCGTTATCGCGTTCCGAAACATTAAATTTAGATTTTTCATTTGAGTTAAGCCAATGAAAATTTCCTGCAGGAAGAGGGTGACTCATTACAATGCAAATCCGTATAGGTTCAATAGCTAGAATATAAGTACAAGGTGAATTTGTATCATAGTTTTCAGGTAAATAAGGATTGCTTGGTTTTGCATATCGCCTTCTAATAAACAGATACCACTGCCTATTTAATTCTCGAACCATAAATAATCATTTACATTTCCTAGCAATAGTAATTCCATTTTGTAAATTTTTATAATCTACGTTCCATGTTAACTGGATGCTTGTTATAAAATGGACATGATCCAATTCGTAAAACTCTATAGAAGTTCGCCGAAATGATGGAAAATTTTCAGCAAGCCATTAGAACTTCTACAGGGTGTTCCAAAATTCGACCGACAAATTAAGAGGGGGGATTGAAGGCATCAAGAGGATGAAAACTTACCATAGAACATGGGGTCGCAAACAACGTTGAGAGAATGAAAATCGCGAAATACGCTTTGCATATCGCCTTCTAATAAACAGATACCACTGCCTATTTAATTCTCGAACCATAAATAATCATTTACATTTCCTAGCAATAGTAATTCCATTTTGTAAATTTTTAAATCTACGTTCCATGTTAACTGGATGCTTGTTATAAAATGGACATGATCCAATTCGTAAAACTCTATAGAAGTTCGCCGAAATGATGGAAAATTTTCAGCAAGCCATTAGAACTTCTACAGGGTGTTCCAAAATTCGACCGACAAATTAAGAGGGGGGATTGAAGGCATCAAGAGGATGAAAACTTACCATAGAACATGGGGTCGCAAACAACGTTGAGAGAATGAAAATCGCGAAATACGCTTGCAGGCTTTGAATCCAGAGGAGACGAAAGGTTCATGCATGATGGTGCTCTTACACATTTTCCCCTTCAGCTGCGTAATTACCTCGATTTTACAAACCCAAGAAGTTGGATTGAACGCACGGGACTCGTTGCGTGGCCTCCGCGTTCGCCGGATCTCAATCCGCGTGATTTTTTCCTATGGGGTCTCCTTAAATCACTCGCTTATGCAACGTCTGTCGACACACCGGAGGACCTGATAGCATGGATTGTCGTCGCTGCGGGAGACATCAAAAGCATATCTGGCATCTTCGAGCGCGTCCGGGAATCATTTTTATGTCGTTGCAGACTGTGCAATGACCTTAGCGCCACTTCCAACAATTTTTGTAATAATTAATCAAATAAATCTTTTTATAGTTAGTATTGTATTTTTGTCGTTCCAGCGTGACGTCGAAACCTGCATGCATTTTTCGCAATTTTCACCCTCTTAACGTGGTTTGCGACCCCATGTTCTAAAGTAAGTTTTCATTCTCTTGGTACTTTCTATCACCCCCTCTTAATTTGTCGGTCGAATTTTGGAACACCCTGTATATACTGATAAATTTCTAAATAGTCGCTAAATTTCCCATATTTAAACGTTTTGTAAACAGTTAATGCATGCTCATATTCATGATAAGAAATTGGTGAATGTGTCAAGATATTGTAAAATATAGCTTTCAAAGGTAAAAATTTATCATTTAACGTTTCTATGATGTCAAAATATGAATAGAAATACATCTTTTCGTTGCAATAAATGTCAATTGTTTTAATTTTTTTAAATCTTTTGGAAATTGTTTTGAACCAGCGTATCAATAGATGCATCTAAGAATTTATACTAAACTCTAACGTAGTCTAGTGAAAACACTGTAAATTTTCCATATTTAGTGGAATTATATCTATACTCTTAGCGAAATGTGAGGCGAGATATTTTGTAATATTAAATGATTGTCATAATTTCTAGAATTACACTACCCTACAATAATGGCAAGTACGCCAGCGGATTTGCATAAAATCCGAGTATTTGTTTGGGGGTGTTTTTCGTGGTATGGCCTGGGACCTTTGCATGGTGTTCCTGGTCAATTGAACGCCTACTTGAACATTTTGGACAATCAGGTTCTTCCTACGCTCTGGCAATTTTATGGAATGGACGAAAGTTACTTCCAGGACAACAACGCTCCATGAAGCCTCTGTCAAGCAGTGGTATAAAGATATGGATGTAAAACGTCTTTCCTGGCCTGCTCAGAGTCCCGACTTAAACCCCATAGAACATTTGTGCGACGCATTAGAGCGACGCTTATGGACTAGGGAACCCCGTCCGAAATCTACAGCTGAGTTAGCGACATTCTTGCAGCAGGAATGAACACAAATACCCATAGCTGTGTACCAAAATCATGTTGAAAGTATGCCCAGAAAGGTTGCTAGTGTAATTGCAGCACGCGGAAGACCATCCCCCTATTAAAGCACGGATT
Source organism: Metellina segmentata (assembly GCA_947359465.1). Taxonomy (NCBI): domain Eukaryota; kingdom Metazoa; phylum Arthropoda; class Arachnida; order Araneae; family Tetragnathidae; genus Metellina; species Metellina segmentata. The sequence continues at coordinate 107,624,531 of OX375881.1, read as the reverse complement.
ATTTCTTTTATACCATCACATCTTGCTGTCCGGTCCACTATTGTAGGGTAGTGTAATTTTTGTATTTAATTTTAGTTATTAAATATAATAAAGCAACTAACATTTTTTAGGGGGGGGGAACCTATGACCACACTCTACATGTGTTGCATTGATATAAACGGTAATAAAATGAAATATTTTAAGATAGTTAAAAAATTTATATTTAACAAGATGGTAACTAAACCTGGAAAATCAGGGAATTGTCTGGGAACTTTTTAATTCTGTAAAGATCAGGAAAACCTCTGAATATTTCCAAATTTCACAAAAAAACAGGGAACTTTTGATACCTTAAGCGACAACTATTATCGTTTGTCCTATTTAGAGATACGCGATTACGAGTACTTATGAGAATCGAACAAATCGTATTCGGCGAAATAGTAATTAAAATAAAGAACACTGGCGTCGTAATTTTTAAACAACGCGAAAAGCGCCGCCGACTGTTGTGAGATGTCCTTTAAGGGTTCCAACCCTTACAATAACATTTAAAATATCTGAAGAGAGACAATACAAAATATTTGTGGAAATGATACTTTTATCCCATCTAACCCTAAATATTTAAAAAGTAATGCGTGGATACTGTACATTGATACCAATGATTCCTGAAATGATCCCTGAAATTAACACCAACTTTAGGATTAAATATCTCTGGATATAACTATAGTTAAGTCATGAAAATTCATATTTAGACTAATTTAACGATGTAGAATCTGATAATGGCATCAAAACTTGGTGTTTCCATTATAAATTTAGTTGTTTGTGCTAAATTGGATGTGAAGACGTTCCATTATGTAATTATTATGGATTTGAATCTGTAGAAGATATTTTTCCTTATTGAATGATACCTTTGAATTTGCTATAGTATGAATAGTGCTCGAAATAAGGGAGGTAGAGTTCGTGGTTATTTTACCTCGACATTAATAAAACTGACAAGATCTTGATGGAGGAGGTATCGCATCCAAACCGCTTGAAGGGTTAGTATGATTCGCGTATTAATCAGTAGAATCTTTGAAGGTTTTAAACCTTGAAAACAAACATTCCAATGTATAGTTAAGATTAGTTAGATAATATACTACTCTATAACAAAAAAAATCGACGCACCAAGGAGTTGTCCGATTGCGATAAAAATGGGTGGATGTGAAGAACATACATAGAAAAACAAACGATTAAAATTTCAGAACAATTGAATGATTTATTTCAGAGTTTGACCATTACAAAAGGAGGAAGACAATAAGGCGTTGGTCCACCTCTGGTCTCGATGCGTCACCCGGCGTGGCATGGACTTAAAAAGTTCCCACTTGGTGTCTTGCGGAATTTCTTGCCAAATTGTATCCAAATGTCGGGCTAAATGATGGCCATTCAGGGATGGTAGACATCGCCTTCCCATAACGTCCCAAATTGGCTCTATTGGAGAGATCAGGAGACCTAGTTGGCCAAGGAAGTGTTGGGAAAGCTTGAAGACAGCAACACGTTCCGTGTGCGGCCGGGCATTATCTTGTTGAAAAGTAAGTCCGGGGTGTCGCAAAAGGAACGGTAATACCACCGGTCGTAGAATGTCGTCTACGCACCGCTGTGCTGTAAGTGTGCCAGAAATGATTACAAAGGGGTCCGGCTATCAAAGTATATGGCACCCCAGACCATAACGCCCTGTTGTGGGCATGTGTGGCGTGCGATAGTAAGGGCAGGATCTACACGCTGCCCTGGACGTCTCCAGACGCGTCTGCGGTTGTCGTCAGGACACAGTTGGAAACGGGACTCGTCATTAAAGACTATACGCCCCCAGTCAGCGCGGTTCCAAGTGGGTCGATACCGGCACCACTGTAATTCTGTACCTTTTTGGTGCGTCGATTTTTTTTTGTTATTGAGTATAGTTTCGTGAAAATACACTATGAAGAAAGAATTATTGTTAATCAAAACAAATATCGAAGAAAATTGTTTGGTTGGTACATTTCCCATGGGACCTTTAAGTTATGGAATTCTGGGAAACTTTCCGGCGTTTTTTGAGCATATCGCACTCCGGCAAGAAAAGTGACACAAGTCAAAAAATAAAAATTTTCTTGTTATGTCATTGAAAAATATTTATGAGGTTCCCCAGCGAGTTATATTACTATTCTATAGAATCGAATATAGAAGTTGCCACCGTAAATACTTACCTAAAATTTAAAAGAAGCTTATACTATTTCAATATAAGTTTTATAGTATCCTTTCAGTTGATGTTTCTCAAATTCTGCAATTTTGAGTCGTGTCACTTTTCTTACTGGGCGATGTGTGTGAAGACGGTTCTGGGTATTTTCGATTAGTTTTGAAGGGTAATGGTAATGGTAATTTTAGTTAACGTCGTACTAGAGCAACACAACGGGCTGTTGACGACGGTCCGGAATCAGTCCCTTAAGGGAAAGATTCGAGGACAACACCTCGTATTTTTGAACCACGGTCAGATGACGAAGCAACACCTGAGCTTAGTTTTGAAGGGAATAAAAGATTAAATAAAGTATTCATGTTCCCATTCGAGCTATACAATCTGCAACTTTGATCACGATTCTTTCCTTTATTTCGGCACTGTTTTAAAGAGGTGTAAACCTCTAATTTCACTGCCGGCTGCCAAGTGGATTACATTCCGCCCCCACGCAAGAGATATCCCGAATCAGTCTTCACCGTCATCGATTTAAGATTAAAAAGACAAAACAGGGAACTCGAAAATCCGCATCGATTATCATTTCAGGCACATTACTCCCGTTCTGACACCACAGAAACACCATTCTTATCCGCTCCATGATTACTTTCTCGCCCACAACACGCCATCTTGCATCAACCAACCTACGCAAGTGCGAAACGAAGAAGACCCCATGTGCTATCGACAGAATTCATCTCCAGCTCGTTCCCACCTATCACAGGCTACCGAAACAACACAGCTCAACAACAAAAGCAAAGGAACAACACCATCCCACTGCTGGACCCAGTCCGAAATTGTTTGCAACTGCACTTTTCCATGTAGTGAGACCCCTATCTTACCGGGCCTTAAACGCTACCGAAATGCCCTCCCCCCCTTGCCCATTGTTTGTGTCCATATAGCTCGCCCTTGATGAATAGATCTGCCTCGTCAACAAAAGAATTGGTCGGCCTCGAATCGTGAGGCGGCCATTTCATCCCCACTTTGTACCACAGATTAATAAACAAGAGAGCAAAAAGAAGACGCGATCCAAAAGGGTATCACGTGTGGTGGGTGGAGCGGACAAGATGTTTTCCGCGGAAGAAAGGGGGGGGGGTGAGGGCAGAACCCAAATTACCCGCTCCTGTTCTGCAGCAGAGAACCACCGTTTTCTTCAGGTGGACGATGTCCGCATTCTTTCTGTCCGTCTGTCTAATGGGCAGGTTCGTTTTCCCGCGTAATGGGCGGGTTCAGCCCGGGTCATCGGAAGGTGGAATCTGCGATGTGCCAGTCTTCTCTCCCCCCCCCTGCTTGTTGCGTGCCCGAAAAAAGAGTCACCATTATTATCTTCTGTGTTTTTCTGAGAGTGACGATCTGTTAAATGCGGGATTCCCATTCGGCAGCTTCTTTCGCTCCGAATTGCTTTTTCTTGTTCTTGGTGTAGTGGATTGATGAACTGGGATCGATCTATCCTTTTCGCTGAGGGACGTCGTAGGCCTGTAGGAAGAGTACAAGGACTAGCAACCGGAGGGTCTCGAGTTCGAATCCGACCAGAGAACTTCGCGCACAAAGGGGGCTGGTGCACGTTGTATAAATCCGTGGTATAATCGTGGCCTCCAATAGGGTGGTGTGAAAGTTTGGAGAGTGGGTTGCCAGCTCAGTTGTGACCTCGTCATCTGACCATGGTTAAAAATTACGTGATACTTGTTTTATGATTTATCCCATCGCAGGTTCATCCTTGACCGTCGATAAAAGCCCGCTGTGGTGCTCCAGTGCAACGTTAATTAAATACCTACACCTATGTTGTTGTTGTTGTTTCTTATGCCTACACTGACAGACCAAAGGAGTGCCAGGCCCGTCGAAGACGGCAAGAGGCGAGGGGGATGCGGCTTCCATGCAAGTGAGCCCCATTGCGAGGAAGTCTGACTTAGCTCGAATTTTTTTTACGGAGAGGTCAAATTTTCACGACATTCAATCATACTCAGGCACACGGTTGTAATTTTGATCCAAACCAGAGACCAACTAATCCCTGGTTCGGCACCCCCAGAGGTATTGATTTATTATGGGAACATGGAGGACTTTGTGACCACGACAGATTTTTCGTGCACCAGTCACCTTTTGCGTATACGGGAGTTTTCGGTCAGCTGGGCTCGAACTCATGATCAGTCAGTCACGAGCTCGATGCACTACCGACCAGGCAACCCGGCCCTACCTACAGCTATTCATTACGCTATCGCAGAAAAGTCCACGAGCTGCAAGAACAGTTTAACGCCTTTCCAGATGGACCTAGGCGTCGATGTGGGGTTGAAGAACGAAAGAAATTGAAAAAGTATCCAAATATATATATATATATATATTCAATCTATTTACACAAATGTAGGAGTAGAACAAGTTCGTTATTTTTCTATGCTCTTTATTTTCGATGCACCTGGTCCAGCGGTCCACAAGCTTGCGTAGGGTAAGTGTTCCAAACATAGGCCCTGTGCTTAGTATCGCCTCCTCGTGTTTGCAAGCTACTATGCGCCTCTATGAGTCTATGAGTGACATCTATGAGTTTATGTAGTCACCTTGACGGTCTAGAGTTTTACCACACGTAGTTTCCTATAAGTTATATCGACAACACTATTGCATCTGAAGTATTTGAGGCTGAGATCACTCAACGTATTTTTTGTCTCTAATCCCTTTAGTGGATATCCAGGTAATAGTTTCCAGTTCATAATTTCGTTTATAAGACTTGAAAATACATTCAATACTAAAGGTAAGTATGTATGCTCTACTGGCAATTCGTTTTTGATAGTAGTTTCTCATTTCGCCTGGTGGGTGGTAATATGAACATGGGAATTTAGTAGGCAATATTAGGAACCTACTCTTGAAAATTCTCTTGGGGAAACTTTTTGAAGTTTTACTAGTTACTGCACTCACATTTTGAATGAGCGCATCGTCACTGAGAATTCGGTATCCAGTGTCCGAATAATCCCACACCAGCCACTCGCCTACGTCCACTGCACTACACTAGAAACATCCAGGAATTTTCACTATGTTTCCTAACTCTTAAACTGACACTTCGTCCTCTTCGTTTTTATCATTCACCGATAAGAAACGTTTAAAATGCGGATTTTGTTAAGTTCTTTATTTGTCAAAGCGATCCGGATGATTGGCGATCCGGATAATTGGAGTTCTACTATACTTGTAATCTCAGCTTAAATTGCCTACTGATGCATTAAAGTGAAGGTTTTTCAAAAAATTTCAAACTTTTTGAAAAATTTTACTGTATAAGAGAGGACTAATTGGAAGAATATAAGAAGCAAAATAATACTTTTCCATGAACCAGTATTTTATGTATAGTTTACGGGTACTGAGGGTACCAGGGATACTTTCATAGGTATATATTGTGAGGAATCAAATATTCATTCCCACGTGTCAAAACACTCCTCGGAAAAAAACCCTAAGTACAGCCGCAAATTCCTTGCGACAAGACGACAAGATGTCTGGACTTTGTCATTAAGTTTCTTTAGACGATTCGTTCCGGCACGCCTTTGACGAACAGGTGTCACGAAGCCTGATAACGTTTCCAGACCAGAAAGGGCGGTGTATAGACTTGTTGGCAGGATGGAGTTATCGGAATTAGTGCTCGCCTGCCGTAACAGCTAATCAGGGAGAACCAACGCAACATGACGTCGGGACCCCACAAATTTCGAGCCGGCAACCAGAGAGAAGTTTTTCGGCAGACGACGTTCGCGCCTTGGAAATAGACGACGCTTCCACCGGTGGAACGGAAGAAATCGCCTCGGACTTAGGGTCCTAAAACATGTTGACTCAAGTTCGTACTAGATCTTTGGATCGGATATCATATTGGAACCCGCACCTCGGAAACCATTCCTGAAAGACCCCGTGGTGTGCTGAAGTGTTTATTTATTCTTGCTTGCTGTGAGGATTAAAAAAATCTCCTATCCGTTCGCCGTGAACTCTAGTGATTTCATTGTAGGAGGCCATCTCCTGTATGTCCACTGTGAACTCTTGTTTTAATTTTCTCGGAGGCCATCTTCTGTGACATCTATATAAATAAGAATGGAGTGTTTGTTTGTACATTCAATATTTTCGACCCATTTCAAGTTTTCTATCCGTTTTGGACCCTTCTGATGCCGAATCCGCCTTTTTCTCGTTTGGTGTCTGTCTGTCTGTCTGTCTGTCTGTCTGTCTGTATGTTGTGCCCTATACACGTCCACGCGGTTTAAGATATTTTCATGGAAATTTGCATACAGTGAGTACTTATCTTCATTTAGTGAGTGGCATTGGTTGCGAAAGTCTGTCTGTCCGTCTTTCTGTTCTATGCTCGATTTTGTGTTTGTGTGTTTGTGTAAACATCACATGAATTGTATTCCAGATATTTGATTACAATGTATTTTATGTTATACATTATTTATTAGTTTAGTGAATACAATATTAAATATATTTTTATTGTTATATTTAGAAGAGTTTCATGCTAAAACACCTGAGTAAGTATACTTAAATCAGCCACAATTTGATAGTTTTCGAAAAATTGGAATGTAGTTTGAGTATTACGATTACTTTCATTTGCTTTACCAGTAATGCTGAAAACCAATTATTTTTCAAAAAAAAAATTTTATGGTGAAATTTTAGCTCTGATACTTCATTTATTTCGAGTCTTATTTTTATTCTTTGCGCAATGAAAACGATTTCCGAATATTTTGGACAGACGATATTTTTCAACGAAACGAGAATGAACAAGATCGCGCGAGCAGTGATATTTTTTTCTGGTTCTTTCGCTCTGAATTAATTTCACATTTCTAAATTTTGTACACTTTTAGTTGTAAGTTGTAGCAACTGTGCGAGATCAAGAGATAAAATTGAATCACAAATTAATATATTTAGAACAAATTTTTGCGACATCTTTTATTTTGTTTTATTTCGCTGTTTCCTGTTTTAAATATTTAGTGTAGTTATGCCATTATTGAAAGAATAATGCCGTTAGTTAAAGAATAATGCCGTTATTGAAAGAATAATAATGTTTAAAAATCCAAACTAGAACTTTTTCCAACATTAAAAAATTCGTTGTAATAATGACAGGAGAAGATTGCAAAATTTCACAATGTCGCATACCGGAGGCAAGAGTGCCACAAGTAAAAAAATATTGTTTTGTTGACTATGAGTGCGAGAGCACTCGCCGTAAATCGTAATTTTAATTAATTGAGTTGAACATGAAAAGAACTTAAAAAAGGGAATTCCAAATCTTCCTATAAATCGTCTTTTATAGTAGTAACCTTAGTATCACCTTTCGTCATTTTGTAGCTGTGTCATACAGCAATTGTGCGATGCATGTGAAATGTATTACAGGAATGGATATGTATGTGTAGGATTTGTGTCCAAAGTAAGTTGTAGAAAATATAAAGATGGCGAAAGGTGTTAAAATAAATTTTTACTCTACAAAAAACGCAAGTCATTATATATTTTGATTATCTCTTCAATCTAGAGTAAACCAATTCAAACCGAGTAAGGTCGGGTATTTTGCTAGTGTTGTATAAAGTCCTACTTGTAAAAAGGTATATAATCCAGAAACCCCGAATAAATCAAAATTAATTCCTGGTTGAATCAATAGTGTTGTTCCCAGCATATTTTATATGACCGCTACCCAGGGTTAGACGAGTACGCCACAGTATATCTTGTACTTACTTCGTGCTCAGAAAACTTATCAGTTTATCTTGAAACCGGAATTTTAACATTTCAATATGACTTGGTAGACCCTGTTTGATGTTATTTCACATCTATCCAAACAACAATATAAGTAAAGTTACCTTTGACCATTATTAACTTCCCTAGTAGTTAAATCTACTAATTACTTGGCAAAAAGAAATTCGATGGAACGACAATGTAGTTAATGGAGCAGGATTTCCACAGACAATTTTTTACCCTTATTGAACAAGCAATGGTACCACAGAAATACTAAACACACTTTGCATAGATTGATATACTTCTGAAGAAAATTACTGGTCTTTTTTGTTTTCAGCGCCATCACAGTCCCTCATTATAGTTGTGAGTTTCTGATACTATCTTACGACAAAATCAGTCTGAAGGATTGTTCATGTATTGTAAGCATCCGTACAACAGAGCAGTTGATAAGTGACTAGTTATGCTACAGTTGAAGTTTCCAAAGTAATGATCCCAGAACAGTAATAACCATTTAGCTTATTTAATTTTGTGGTTCGGAGTATATAAATTAGAGTTAATATTATTTACGTTGTTTATGTAATTTTATATTGGTGCATAGAAAGATTAGCGTCAACTATTAGTCCAAGCACTTTATTTTCAGATAATTTTATTGACTTTTTACTAAGACACGGATCGTTTTCATAATGGTAACTCGTCCAGAAAAGCCACAGCTCTCTGACAATTTGAAGTAGAATATCGTACATCTGACTTTATAAACTTACTTCAAAAGTCATTGACAATTCTTTTAGACCAGTTATCAACCCAAGATTACGAGTTTCGTTTGTCATACTTGGAACTACAGGCTTAAAAATAATTTTTTTTTCCGTTCTAGGCCTATTTTTCAAACTAGTACTTTGTGAATTACTCGGCTGATCTTGAATCACAGTGTGAGCAAAGGTAAGATTTCCTTCAAGTCAAGAAGGATTATGAATGAGGAATATTCTTGTGCCTGTTTACTTAACTCCTCTATTGCTCAAATCTTTGGCAGGTAATTCGAGAATTTTTGCTTTAACACTATTTAAAACATTCAAAACAGTATCTGATAACAAATGTTCATCCTTTTCTTGAGAAATATATGTTAAAATAGCATCAATTTTTGTTCACTTTGAATTTATCGCCAAAATGTCACAAATGTACTGACGAAAAATGCATCAAGTCATTCTGATATTAGGCCGACCAACCGGTCTGGTGGTTAAGGTGTTAGCCTCTATATCGGAAGGTTTCTGGTTCGAATCCGTGTCCGGGCATGGATGTTTGAAAGCGTATGGTGTAGAGGCGGCTGGTGCACCTTTAATCTGTCGTGGCCGAAAGTCGTTGGGTTGGTGTGGAAGTTTGGAGAGTGGGGTGCCAGCTCAGGTGTTGCTTCGTCATCTGACCGTGGCTTAAAATTACGAGGTATTGTACTCGGATCTTTCCCTTAAGGGATTGATCCCGGACCGTCGTCAAGAGCCCGTTGTGTTGCTCTAGTACGACGTTAATTACAAATTACCATTCTGATATTAAAGGACTATCTATCAGTTCCGAAAACTTTCGCAAGAAATGTTTTGTCTGTGCACGTTAAATGAGTCAGGCAACAATCTATATATATAATTCTCTTACGTGGCACGCAAAAAAGACGTTATTTGTAATCGCGTTTTGGCAACACTGTACGATTGTTTGTTTATCGCGAAGTCTCGCGCATCGATTGAATTTATAACGTTATCGGATGAAATTTTATTGAAAAAAAAAGAAGGAAATTTTAATGAGCTGTTGCAGTTAGTTTATAATAGAAATCAAAGAAAGCGGAGGATCTTTTCAAGGCCAACAATTATAGTTCAACAAGACGCTTGCACTACAACTTTCGGCAACAAACTCAATGAAAAAGTGTGGGTCGTTTGAGTGCTGGGAAAATGTACACACAAACAACATGCTGGGTATTCAATTTCCAAAGCAACGCTCACATTTCGAGTCAAAATTTGCACAAAGTTTTCATTTGAATTCTGACTTTAGAGATACTGTATATATTTTTTCTGTAATACAGCAAATTTAGATTTGAAAAACATTTTTTTGGTAACATATTTTGTAAACAATCCCTTCTGCTAGGACACATGTCTTCATTGAGGCGAGCGAAGCGAGCATAGGTTCGCGCAGCGAACCAATGAGGATTGCGAAGCAATCTTCCGGGGGTTGGCGAGCGTTAGCGAACAGGCCCCCTAGTTGAAACGGATCTCTTTAAACGGATAGCTTTAAAACGATATCATGCACACGGTCGTTGTATTTTGCACTCACATCTACCGAGATAAACTGAGGAACGCGATGGCACACTTAAAAATACTTTATTCCTCGCACCCAGGGGGGGGGGGTTCAAGCGAATAATGCATTGTTCAGTATTCTATTTATACTTCATGCTGAGTACGAATATACTGGCGCCATTAGAGTCTGGTTCATATTTTTAAACCTCAAAGTGGTTGTCTCGACGAGGTATCTCGCCATTAGAAAAAACTGACCAGATCTTGTATATATGTAATGTTTTAGTGGTATACAGTAGTATACACTGAAGAGCAATTGAATTAGGGATATCTGGCATTATGCAAATTTGGAGCTTTGCTCAGGTCTGGAAACAACTTGCAAATGACGTAAGCAGATGTTTGACAGGATAAGGAGTGCTGCTCAAGGCATCAGTAATAATTAAAAACAGTATGGGTAAGAAGAGTGCTGATCTAAGCGCATTTGGTCATTACGAATGGGTCCCTCCATCTCGGAAGTAGTGCAGACACTCCGAATTTCACGCACCTGTGTCAAGGATGTACCGTGAGTACGTCGATTCCTTTAAAACCATCCTTCCCAGGGTCAACTACCGTGGACAACAGCGTGTGCATGAGCGAGGTCTTCGTCGTGTAGTCCGAATTGTAACAGCGGATAGACAGGCCACAGTGCAACATATCACCCGTTGATTTAACGCTGATGCACAACAACGTGTAAGCTGCCACACCATCCAAAACCATTTCTTCTGTGGAATGCAGGAGCCATCGTCCCACGAGAGTCCTCTGTTGACTGCATAAAACAGAGCGCAACGATTAGCATGGGCACGGGAACATGGTTAATGGACCGTCGATAAGTGGAAAAAATGTTGTCTGATGAGTCAAGATTCACTTTGGTACATACCGATGGCAGAGTACATGTACGGCGTAAACACATGAAGCGATGGATCCTTCCTGCCAGCAGGAGACACTTCAGGCTGGTGGATGTGGCATTCTCGTCCGGGGACGATTCATGTGGACTGAAATGGGACCCCTGCTACGTGTGACATCATCTCTCACAGGTGAACGTTACCGGGATGTCCTTGACAACCATCTGCTCCTGTATGTACGTTTTCGACTGCCCACTACAGAGATTGTCCTTCAGCAAGGTAATGCACCATGCCATCGCTCCCAAACTGTATCCGAATGGTAAGATGAACATTCCACAGACCTGCATTGTAAAGAAATCCAATCGGCGCGCAAAAATTGTGAAAAATTCGGACTAACAGTGTGCCAAAGCCCATTACTGTTAGTGCCGTAGATTCGACAGGTCTTTGATCATAGAAAACAGAGAAACACTTCCTTTTAGAATAGTAGAGATTGCTTTTAATATTATTTATTTGATGTATTTTTGACAGTTTGCGACGCTGAGAAAATTGAATTTTGTCCTCGAAAATGACACACTGTGCGACGGTCCGCGATCAATCCCCGAAGGGAAAGATGCGAGGACACCACGTAATTTTGAACCACGAAGTATGGAAGATTTTTAAAAGTAGTCATTTTTAGTGAAGTTTGGTTAATTTTTAGTCATAGTTAATCTATCGTAGACGTCACGTAGTAAAAAGGCTGAGGTGAATGAAAAAAAAGGTGAATACAAGTTTCGGCCTGCGTATAAAGTTCAAATTTTCAAATTATATTCTTTTAGTTTTTCTAGATCAGAACGTGGTGATTTTTAAAGTGGGTAAGTCCACTGAGTCATCATTTTATTTGCGTGCAAGATTATTTTTTCTCTGAAAAATCCGTAAACAACTAAAAAAAATTACATTTTTAAATATAATTTTATTAATAAGTTACTAAAGTCACAATTAAGGTGCTCTTCTTTGAATAACTGATAAATTGAGTAAATACAAATGCAATACTTAAATAATTGTTAATGGTAATTTCGTTAATTTTTATCTAACGTAGTACTAGATCAACACAACGGGCTATTGATGACGGTCCGGGATAAATCCCCTATGGGAAAGATCCGAGGCCAATAGCACATAATTTTGAACCACGGTCAAATGACGAGGCACCCTACCCTCCAAACTTCCGCACCAACCCAACGTGAGGACTTTCGGCCACGACAGAGTTAAGGTACACCAGCCAATTCTACACCATACCCGGGGAAGGTCCGAGAGAAATTTATTGCAGATGCGAAATGATGGTTTGCCCTCCCCCCCCCCATTTAAAATAATCGCCGTATTGTTTCCCTTCGTCCCCTTAGAATAGCCTACGGTTAAATTAATTTATTTCATTGCAAAATTGCGAACTTTATATTGACAGATTTTTTTTTTCTACTAGTCCTTTACAAGCTAATGGTTTTTGTGACGTTAAACACATCCATTGCAACTAAAAATAGTCATGCCACGGTGATTAGTTAAAAAAAAAGTCAATGGTACTTCTTCATTTCTAAATCATTTAATACAGTAAATTCAACATTACGTGTACATTATAGCACATGTATAGCCGTAAAAAAAATAATAATAAACGAGTCCCCCGATCGAACCATAGCAGAACAAAACGAAAGGTAGCAATCGATAGAGATGAATATTTTCTACAAATATCCATATTTAAAATTTGTTTAAGTGGCCGTCTTCATAGTAAACTTGAAACTTTTGCTCCAATAATTTAGATACGAATCCCCTCTTTCATCAGAAATTTGGATTCTACATACAATTTCAGACGGAAATAAAAAAAATTTCACCAATTTTATTGTGTTTTTCACCAATTTGTAAGTGTTTGAAAATTGGATCTCTTAATGTTAAATTGGTGTTTCACGTTTTTTTTTTCGGTTTTATTTGTTAAAAAAATTATATTACCTTGGAAATTGTTTTTTCCTCCTTTGTTACCTAAAAACCCAAACACACTCTATAAACATTTTAATTATCAAACTATTTTACTATTTTTTAAAAATTATGAAATTAATGTTCATAAAAAATTATGACATGGGTAAATTTTGACTCTATGTGATTCAACTGTTACTGAAACATCGGAATTCCAAATTTTTCAGATCATCACGTGCATAATTAGTAGCGTAGTGAGACTGTTTGCAATATTCAATGATTATTATCGTTATTGGCGATTGTTCACAAAGTGAAAACAGAAATTTCTGCCAACCGATTTCTGGGATTCAATCAGAATGGATTCTGTCACACTCTAACAAACCTTGCTCAAGCAGTCGTTGAAAGCGATACATACTCCCGCAATCGGACTACCTGATCGGAATCCGCCCTTTCTGCTGCGGAGTTCAATTCTTACCCGCTCCCTAAATGGTTTTTATGGATTTTCTCGGTCAATTTTACACCATTTTTCATTATTTTTTCATCAAATCCGCCTGAAAGTGTGTGTGTAGAATCCAACTTTGTGATATAAGAGGTGGGTTCGTATTGAAATTATCGGAGCAAGCACCCAATTTAATATAAAGACGGCCCCTTAGACAAATTTTAAGAATTGATATTTGTAGAAAACATTCATCCCTATCGATTGCTAACTTCCGTTTTGTTCTGCGATGTAAATTGTGCAGTTGCGATCGGGTGAGTCGTTATTTTTCTTCAGTTGACAGTCACGGGGAAAAATACGATCCACCTCCTTTATTTTGAGCACTTTTCATACTAGAGCAAATTCCAAAAAGATCATTCAATGGAACAACGTCCTCTTCAAATTAAAATCCAAAACAATTGCATAAAAAAACGTCTTCATATCAAATTTTGCACAAAAAAGAAATTTTTAATGGAAACACCACGTTTTGATGCCATAATCAGATTCTGCATCGTTAAATTAGTCTACATATGAAAATTCATTACTTTACTATCTGTATATCCTGAGATATTCAATGCTAGTTTCAATTTCAGGGATCATCTCCACATAGAAAGACGCTATTCGTAGATCGAAAAAAAAATTGATTTGAAAATTTTCGTTGGGGATGATATCGATATTAATTTAAAGGCGGGGGAATGATTGTGGTCCTTAATATCATTTGATATTTTAGTTGGGGTCTTAAAATCACGAAAAATTGATATCGATATAGTATTTGAACGGCCGTTAGAGTTAATCACCTTTTTGTGTGTGTTTTGGGCACCGGCCTTGCCGGCGTCAGTGCCATATATAGGGTTTTAGTGCCCTTGGTAAAGGTAGGACTTGCCGGCCCCATGCCAAACAGTATTCTGGCAGATCTGGGACACTTGCTTTACGCGAGGCAAATTCTGTGACTGTCGTTAAAGTCCATATTTTCTGCCACCTTTTGTGAAATGGATGAAACAGCAAGGTTCGTCAAATGTTTTTGCCCCTATGCTAGACCGGATGTAGTTTTTAATAAGTTTCAACTTACTAAGACTGCACTCGCAGGACGCCACTATAACCGGTAAGGTAAAAAAAAATCATAAGGACAATTTCCATAGTAGGATATGGATCTTTAAGAAAATATATGCATATACACTTTTATAAGTCCAAGTTGAGTAGCTGTCTCTATATCCTCAATGTGACTTCCACAACTTGAGTTTTGAAACATTGAATTTCATTAATTAAATATTCAACATTAAAATCCTTGGAATACTGAAGCCTCAAATCTCCACTTTCTCCGACTAGAGTATTTAATTCCTTTTGTCATTCTCATTATTATATTTTTTTTTCATTGAAAAAGAAGAAAAAAAAATCTACAATTCTGCCACTGTGTGGACGATTTTACTGCGCCAACCGGCGCCCCTTTATTATGACCAAGCCCTAGATACGGCACTAGCCGGCGCCTCCTTTCTTGGCGCTCGATGCGGCCGCATCTGTCGCATGGGCCTTTGACCGGCCCTGACCAAACGCTTACAAACATCCATGCACTGACCCGGATTCGAACCAGGGACCTTCCGATATAGAGGCTAACACCATCACCAGACAGGTTGGTCGGATAATAATTTTTAAAAGAATAAAAGTAAAATTGTCGCATTGTTTGAAATTGGTATTTTTTCCCTTTCGTTTCCTTAGAAATACGTTTTTAGACTGCTTCACTGACAAGTCGATAACACAATTCTTTTGCGACTTAATATTCATTGCGATGTGTGAAAGTAATGACTATGGGACATTGTTTTTTCTATATGTGCACAAAACCTTTTTATTCACCAATCTATCGTTCCAATCCTCCAAGTTACACAAATGTAGGAAGGATATTTTCAAAAACAAGAATATAATACTTTCTTAATGCTATTGTAGGATAGTGTCCCCTCGACACGCTAGCGCCCTCTGGTGGCGACTGGCATGTCAATAGTAAGACGTACTCCTTGATGTACAGATGTAGAGACGTCTTCTTCAGATGTAATTAGAGAACTATAAATATACTCCTTAACAAAAAAATTGACGCACCAAAAAGGAGTTGTCTAACAGTGGTGCCGGGCTCGATCCACTTGGAACGGTACTGATAGGGTCGTATAGCCTTTAGTGACTAGTCCCGTTTCCAACTGTGTACTGACGACAACCTCAAACAAGTCTGTAGACGTCCAGGGCAGCGTGGGGATCCTGCCCTTACTATCGCACGCTACACATGTCCACAATAGGACGTTATGGTCTTGGGTGCCATTTCCTTTAATAGCCGGACCCCTTTGGTAGTCATTTCTGGCACACTTTCAGTACAGCGGTGTACGTGTAGATGATATTCTACGACCGGTTGTGTTATCGTTCCTTTTGCGACACCCTGGACTTACTTTTCTACAAGATAATGCCCGGCCGAACACGGTACGTGTTGCTATGAATTGTCTTCAAGCTTTCCTAACACCGGTTGGTCGGCAAAAAAAATAATAGCAATGAAAAGACATGTTGATGAGTCAACATTTTCCCCGTTAAGTTGTGCTCAAGAATCAAATGCAAACCACAAACCCTTTTTTTGTAGACAAAACGAAGAAGTGGATAGCGCGTTTTGAAAAATGTAACTATAAATGAAGACTGGTGACAGTGAGATTTCCTTAAGTTTTAACTTTCATAATTTTATTTTACCTTAATCTTCTTTTACACAATTGATGTGAACATATTTATCAATCAACCATTGCAGTTATACGATCATCATGAATGCCGAATTGTTGATAAAGTGGTTTTTTTTTTGTTGCCAAAACTTTTCATACTAAGCTGTTAAGTAGACGTAAACTTTCGTTACCGCACGTCAATTCGGTAGTGGCCTTAAATGTCCTCAGACTGGTGTGGTTGGCAATTTCGGAGTGTGGAGTGGCAGCTCAGGTGTGACCTGGCCATTCCCTCTACGTGAATCTGACCATGATTCGAAAATGATCTTGCACTTCGGATCTGGATTGATTCCGGATCGTCGCCAATAGCACGTGGTATTGCTTCAGCGCGACATTAATTAAAACTACCTACCGAAATGGAGAGGATTCTGGGATGATCGACAGGCATAAATCCAGCTTCTGACAAGCTACCCAATACCTCTATTTGGAGCCACGAATAGATCCTAAGAGCTACAGGGGTTGATCCAACCCTGCGAGATCTTTTGAGATTACATGTAATGTGAACGTTGTAAAAATTGGTTAGTTATATTGAGTTTCTTATGGTGCAATTTCCATATTTGGCTAAGCTGCTCCAAACACAAGACAGACAACGTCATGTAATGGACCAACACTTTACTAAGACAGAAGGGTTAAATACACCCTGGAAGGAATTGAGTCTGACAGGATTGTCAACTCAAATCGAATTTTTCCGAAATGGTCTGGCTTGATCGACGAGCATAAATCATTCCAATGTCTGACAAGTTACCCAATACCTTCACTTGGAACTCCGAACCGAATCCTGTAGGATCCAATGGGTGATCTAACCCTGAGATTTCTCTTGAGATTGCAAAATAATATGTGTGCTTAAAAGATTGGTTGGTTTCATTGAGTTTTTTAGGGCACAAGAGCCATATTTGGCCAAGCTGTGCCAAACAAAAGCACAAGACAGACAACGTCAAGTAATATAACAACATTTTGCTTAGACAGAAGGGTTAAATACATCCTATGAGGAATTGAGTCTGACAGGAGAAATTGGCTGCTCAAATCGAATTTTTCGAAAATGGTCTGGAATGATCGACGAGCATAAATCATCCCACGTCTGACAAGCTATCCAGTTCTTCATTTGGAACCTCGAACAGGATCCTGTACCTCCATGCATGACCGATAGATGGACACACAATCGCACCGGCGGAGCAGAAAAATTGCGCTTTAATTGCAAGAAAAGAACCAACAAAAACAACAGTAATGAATCATAAGCAAACGAACGCCATACGAAACGAGGAAAGTGAGACGAGCAGAAAATAATAAATGGCCATTTCGTTCTTTTTTCGCCTGTCTTTTCCGAGTCTACCGGTGGGGGGATAATAGCAGACTTTCGCTCGCAGATTGCGGATGAGCGCTCTATAATCTGGTTTTGTATTTGCCCTTGTAGGAGCAAAAGCGCAGAACGCCCTTAGCGGATGAACACCTTGTTCGAATCGGACTCTTCTTTCGGCCGAAGAATTCTCTCTTTTTTTTTCCTTCTCGTATTTATTATTGTTCCCCTTCCCCCCTTCTAGAAATCGTTAGCGATGTCTGAACTTTGCCACGGACGTTTTCGGTGGTGTTCGCCCCGGCAACGAGAACTAATCGAATCGGCGCTCGGGAACGCCAACCCGCGATTTGGAGGAATATCTCGGAAGGAATCTCGGAGGCGTTATTTTCTTCTTCCTCATTTGCTTCACATGGAAAACCATTTACCGAGTGGGGTTTTATCACGATTGTTATCGGAATCGTCAACTGTGAATGGATTAGAATTGGGAGAAGAGTTTGTTGAGAAAGGGATTACAGGTGATAACAGAAATATGTGATAACAGCTAGGGCAACAGGGTCAGCGCTCCCAGGCGTCATCAGTGTCTAGAGGCGCGATGCATTTCAGCAAAATATTTATCAGTCTAGTGATTTTACTTTAGAAACATGTTTTCCGAAAAAAGTGTTCTCACTTGGTAGAGAAGTAAGCCCGGGTTTACATCGGAGTTGCAAACGCGTCCCCCATCCAAACATCGAAGATATTCCGAGAAACGGCACTAATTTTATCGACAAGACCTCGTGTCGGGGTGGCAATTTGGTGAGTTTGCAACTCCAATTTTGTTTTCCACCCGTTGTAGGTAAAGATCAAAGGATTGCAACTTTTGGAAGGACATTTCTCCGAGACGAAAGTCGGGATGAAAATGCTCCCCTATTTCGTTCCCTTTTGGTATTGGAGACAAACACCGCTCCCATCTGCCTTTCGGCACTCCATGGTCGCTCACGCCCTTTTTTTATTCGCTATCTGTAACATTATCGCTTGCCTTCACCACATCTACCGCCAAACTGTCAGTGAGTGACCTATTCGATTAAATTGGCATGGACGATAGAGCTGGCGATAACATTAATCGAACTATTTAGAGAGAGGCCCGTCCCCGTAATGTTGCCGATAAAAGTCGACAAAGCGCTTACACCGTAGTGGGTTGAAAAGGGTTCAGCAAAAGGGTTCGTAAAACGTCTAAAAAGGGAGAGAAAAATATATGCAACTCTGGTGTAAACGCGGCTGTAGTGAGACAGTTCCTTGTGCGACTTTTTCAAGATGGCGCTCCAAACAAACCAGTACAGATCTCCATATGCAACATACCTCAACTATATCAACATTCCTCAACCATATCAACTAAACGCTACCAAACCTTCTTCAACACTACTCTCATTGGTGCCAAAATACTGCCAAGAACATACACTGCCAACACAAAATCATTAAAGTGATGGAATTTCTCAGCTCCAACATTGATTATATCTGTGAGAGCTGAGAAGTTTAAGTCGAAAGTTCTCAAAATAACTTTGCTTTCCTTTCGAAACTTTTATAGGTCATTTCGGCTGTTTGACATCTGTATTTAACGTTCTGACTTTTGTATATTTCAATATTGTTATTATTATTATTATTTTTTCCCTTCTGGAAATGATTTTTTTTTTGTTCTTTTCTCATTTTGTTCTGTGTTAATTTTTCAAACTTTGTCATCCTCTTCTTTTGTCATTTTGTATTTTTGTGCCTTCATGTTTTACCCTTCAATTGACTTTCCCCTTCTGTGTACTTAAATGTGTATGTATATATTGTGGATTAATCAGCTCTCCCTTATACCGGAATCTCCTCCGTAAGGCGGACTATACAGCTGAAAGCCGCACAGTTGAAACAGTGTCCGCCTACGGCGTCCAATCCAATCCATTTCTTTTTTAAGACCCTACCACCCAGCCTCCCCAAAGCGTCTAAAGCTACATGAGATATGATCGGGAGACATTCGTCAGGCCTCATAAGATCCTCGGGGTCCTTTGCCCAAATAGACAATCAAAGTACAATCGATTCATGGAGAACTAATACAAGTAATGATACATAGACAATGCATCCCTTAGGACAACTTAACTGCTTGGAAGCTAATAATTATAAATTTTACAATGCGAGCATAGAAATCAGATAATAGAAAAATTACCAAAACAATGAGACATGCATATTACATGACGATTACTTGAGACCCTTTTTCAAGATGGCGCTTCACAAACAAACCAAAGCGAATCTCCAAATAGAAACATTCCTCCGTCATATCAACAAACAGCTGGCATCTTGAAAAAGGCACTCAAGAAACTATCATTGTATCTGTGTACACACTATTGACGAATTCGGACTTATATCCTTCCTGAAATGTACGAAACTTCGTTTTTATTTTTCTGACTGACGCAACATTTCCCTGAGTTAACTCATACACAAACCCTCAAGAACGTGTTTCCATGTCCAAGTATTGTAGGTAAACAAATTTTAGATTTTAAAATTAGGGCTTCGAGGGGTACTTTTAGGACTACCTGTGGGCCAATTTTCATGGCTACAGTTTGGTCTTAAGACAGGAAATAAATAGCCCGTTTTTCGCAGTGTTCCACAGTGTATATGCGCACTAAATTTGTTGTGGATTGGTCAAACGATATAGATTTGCCTAGAAAATATACACACATCCTTTTATATATATGGATAGATTTAAGTAGTCTTTTTTATCAAGTGTGTTTTTTTGTCCCAAAATAATTTCTGGGTGGATTCCAGCCCCGTGGGTGTTCTCAAAACATTCATGCTCTTGATGAGTGTTCCTCGAATTTTCTAAAGCATATTAAGAACAACAAATTACACAGAATTAAAAATATATTTTATTATAATCGCAAAAAGAACTTAAAAAGATCAAATAAGCATAAAATTTAATATAGGAAATTTTATTGATTGGCATTTCAAAGTTGGAATCATATCGACTTAACTTAATGACGTAATTTAAAGTGTACCAGCCCCCTTTCTTGGTCTTGATTAAATTCGAATTCGCAGTCCTCTGGTTGCTAGTCCGTTTCCAACCCGGCCCTTAAGCTGGGTGGTTTTATTTTCTCGCTGAACACATTCAGTACCCATTTAAAGTCCTCAGGCATCTTCTCTTGAGCTGTTTGGAAAATAATGTTAGTACGAGTCTTTCAAAACATCGAGATGCGTCTGAAGATTTGTCTTCATTTCCCCTTGAATTTTGATATTATTTCCATTCTAGAACCTTTTTGTAAAACGGAAGCAATTGATATCTTTTCCACGCTCTTTCAACCAATATACACAAGTTTCCTCTTAAAATAAAGTACAGGTGTTTCCTTCAAAAACTGTTTCAGTTTTACCTTGCAATGGTAGATTCATTTCGTTTATTTTGCTAAAAATGTCTGCTAAATACTGTGCTGCAAACATTCTGATACTTTATTTAGTTTCATCTCATATTTTCTTTGCGAAACATTAAAAAAAAAAAATTCTGAATATTTCGGACGCACGATAGTTTACAGCAAACGGAAACTCATGTTCGTTGACCTTTGCAGTGATACATATATCGTGTTTCTTCACTAGGAATAAAATCGTAGTTTTTAATTTTGTCCAATTTTTATTTGTAAGTTGTGGCAGCATGCGAAATCACGAGATAAAAAGGATCACGATTGAAAATCTTCAATACTGTTTTACCGCCAATCGGACTTTAGTTATAAATATATTCATGTTTTCAGTAATAAATTTATTAAACAATAATTTTTTTAATAAATTGTATTAAGCTTCATTACACGTAATACCATCAAGGCATTCGATTTTAAATGACATGTAAATTATAGCAAATTTTAAATGAAATTTTACCGTTATTGAAATAACGTTGATGTTAAAAAAAATCTAAACTAGGACTTTTGAAATACCTAGTTTAGATTTTTGAAGTTCTAGCGCCGACCAACCGGCCTAGTGGTTAAAGTATTGGCCTCTGGATCGGAAGGTTCCTGGTTCGAATTCTGGCTTTCTTAAACCCCTAGCACCACTCTTAGTCATAGTCTTTTCTAGTAATTACCATAGTATCACTTTTCGTCATTTTGTAGTTTTGCCATTCAACAGGGGTACATGTATAGAATTTGGGACAGAGGTGCAATAAGGGGATAATCGGTTCTACATAGACAGATCAGTAACTGATCAAACCCCAGGTCTGGATTGCTTGCTTTACATTTCATGGATATCAGATTTTGAAAAAATGTCAGTTGAAATTATTATTCTGTTTCCATTTGATGTTTCGACACGAGTGGTCAGTGAGCTTTAGGCAAACATAATTTAATGTTTTCATGTTATTGAGCTTAGAACAGTGTTTCTTCCAAACATTGTACATGACTCGGTGACAAATAAAAAAATGACTGTAGCTATATTTATGAAACATGATTTTACATCTTCAAATTTAAAATTAAATCTCGGTCATGGTTCAATTTTCTATAATTCAAAATCCGGCTTCCTTCAGACTACTCATGCATTCGATCAGGTGTAAAAGTAACAAAATATATCGGTTAGTACACATACAGTTTAAACATGTTTGCATTTCAATCCAGTCTCTGTCTAAATTTACAATACGCAATTGCTTTAATCATTTTATCAATTAAATTTCGAATATTTCTTCTCTCTGTGACGTTATGCCCAGCCAAACATAGAATATTTTTAGAATAAAAATAAGTTTATTATATCTTGGATAGATAAAAGAATTTATACAATTTTACATGAAGGAATGCTGTTTCAAAAACTGAGGAGAGTGAAAAGCATCACTCGTTTAGATGCACAGAGATCGATCACAGATCATACGGAAGAGGCACACCGTACGCTCTCTTCAGAAGTCCCGAAAGTCCCCTTCTTATAGCTGACCTCACAGCTGGGGACAAATTCCTTCTATTTAGGGTACGGATCAAAGGAACCGACTGGCTCGTTTGTCAGTCAGTCCAAAAAATGTCCGGACTCGCCAACACATTCCGTTCCCACGAGAAACTCCCTACGGGTGTGGATAGCGTATAATCGGAGAGATGGTCCACTAAGAAGCTGCCTGCTTCAATAGAATCCTTTCCCACGGGTTTCCCTCGACTGTAACCCTTAAAGGGTGTGGATCTCACCACATCTCATGTTTATGTGTATAGTGTTAAATTACTTCAAATGTATATTTTACTTTTGAATTTTTCTAAAAAAAATATTTTGCGACTTTTGAGCCCCTTTTTATGATGGAGTGATAAATCTACTAAGCATTGCATGCTAATAATGAAGTGCATTGAAGATAGTACTGGTAAGATGCATTAAGTACATAAGGGTGCATTCCAACTCGAGAGTGTGTGTTTCTCTCTCTTCTGTGTCAGTTTCATTGTGTGTATGTCTGTTACTTGACATAGTATGTCTTGTGTATGGCGCAGAGTGGCCAAATATGGCCCCTGCGCCATAAAACCCCAAAGCAACCCAAACCATCCTATAGTACTACAAATATTTCTATGATCAAGGGCCGTGGTAGCCCGTTTGGAAGAGTAACGGATTCGCAAGTGGAAGTTTGCGAGTTCGAACCAATCCAAGCCCGTCGTGTACAAATGGAGTTGGTGGACGTTAGATCTGCCGGGGCTGTAAATGTCCTCCCGTTGGCGTGGTGTCGAAATTTGGAGAGTGAGGACTCGGCTCAAGTGTCATCTCGTCATCTCTGAATGTTATTAAAAATGACGCAGTGTTGTTCTCGTGTCCTTCCCTTCGGTTTTGATCTCGGACCGTCACCAATAGCCCGTTGTGTAGCTCTTGTGCAGCGGTGGTAAAATAACTAACTACCATCTATAACAAAATTTCTACATAAAATTATACATACACTGGTCACAGAATAAGAAACCTGGTATCAATATTTTATTGGACCTCCTTTTACACGTTAGGTGTCGTCAATAGCCAGTTGTGTTGCTCTAGTATGACGGTAGTTAAAATTACCTTACCGTTACACGTTAGGTAGGTATTTAAATAATGTCGCACTGTAGCAACACAACAGGCTATTGGTCCGGAAAGATTCGAGGACAACACCACGTAATTTTTAACCACGTTTAGATGACGAGCCTTTTACACGGTTAACAGCATGTATGCGTTCAAGAATAGATTCTATAGAGTTCTGAAGGTGCATTTTTATATATATAAGTCCAGAGATTGCCATGCATTGGATACACAGGCCTTAAAACCCTGTAAAGTGGATTACTGAGGAGTTTGCTGTCCTTTCGAACATGTCCCAAACGTTCTCTATAGCGTTAAGATCTAGCTTTCCTGTGGCCAGGGAAGATTGTGGAAGTTAGATGGATGTTCCTTAAACCACTCTCAAACGTTGCACCCTCGATGTACGATTGCCTCATCGTCCCTTAAAGATCCGTCACCTTCAGAGTAAAAATTTAACACTCCTGGATATACTCGATCTGTTAGGATGTTCAAGAATTGCATGGCAGGCTGTCTACCTTCCACAAACACCAGGGGAACAGTTCTAAAACTGTAGTACATGTCCCACATCATGATACTGCCAACAGACCCTTGAACTATAAAAACTATGATTTCTAATTCATTGGTCAGTATGTCTATATCTTTTACAAAACATTTTTCCTCGAAAAATCCCATAAAACATAAATAACGTTGTCTGTCTTTTGTATGGTACAACTGGAACGAATCCTTGCCTCATAAAACCCAGCAAACATACCTCTTGCCTGAAATGTCATTCCGCCGGTGAATTTCCTGTCGACGATATGTGAAATGTCAGACTGGTCCTAGACTGGTGAGATCATTCCTAGCGCGACTCCAGTAACTTACCCTAGGTGTATTTCTCTCCTGTGCTAATAAAACTTTCCTTGTGAGCATGCCCATTACTTGACGCTATATGCCTTGTGTAGGCGTAGCTTGGCCCAAATTTAGCCACTTGCAAAGTGATGAATCCAACCAATTTCTTGCCAGATATGTTAGTGCGACTTATTTCTTGCCAACAAAGGCTAGTGAAATATCCGAGGCTGTGTGACATCGCCATTGCACCACATCAATAAATAGCCAGAGCATGTGTGGACTTATTTCTTGCCAACAAAGGCTAGTGAAATATCCGAGGCTGTGTGACATCCGCATTGCACCACACCAATAAATAGCCAGAGCATGTGTGGACTTATTTCTTGCCAACAAAGGCTAGTGAGATATCCGAGGCTGTGTGACATCGCCATTGCACCACACCAATAAATAGCCAGAGCATGTGTGGACTTATTTCTTGCCATCAAAGGCTAGTGAAATATCCGAGGCTGTGTGACATCGCCATTGCACCACACCAATAAATAGCCAGAGCATGTGTGGACTTATTTCTTGCCAACAAAGGCTAGTGAGATATCCGAGGCTGTGTGACATCGCCATTGCACCACACCAATAAATAGCCAGAGCATGTGTGGACTTATTTCTTGCCATCAAAGGCTAGTGAAATATCCGAGGCTGTGTGACATCGCCATTGCACCACATCAATAAATAGCCAGAGCATGTGTGGACTTATTTCTTGCCAACAAAGGCTAGTGAAATATCCGAGGCTGTGTGACATCGCCATTGCACCACACCAATAAATAGCCAGAGCATGTGTGGACTTATTTCTTGCCAACAAAGGCTAGTGAGATATCCGAGGCTGTGTGACATCGCCATTGCACCACACCAATAAATAGCCAGAGCATGTGTGGACTTATTTCTTGCCATAAAAGGCTAGTGAAATATCCGAGGCTGTGTGACATCGCCATTGCACCACACAAATAATTAGCCAGAGCATGTGTGGACTTATTTCTTGCCAACAAAGGCTAGTGAGATATCCGAGGCTGTGTGACATCGCCATTGCACCACATCAATAAATAGCCAGAGCATGTGTGGAATTATTTCTTGCCAACAAAGGCTAGTGAAATATCCGAGGCTGTGTGACATCGCCATTGAACCACACCAATAAATAGCCAGAGCATGTGTGGACTTATTTCTTGCCATCAAAGGCTAGTGAAATATCCGAGGCTGTGTGACATCGCCATTGCACCACACCAATAAATAGCCAGAGCATGTGTGGACTTATTTCTTGCCAACAAAGGCTAGTGAGATATCCGAGGCTGTGTGACATCGCCATTGCACCACACCAATAAATAGCCAGAGCATGTGTGGACTTATTTCTTGCCAACAAAGGCTAGTGAGATATCCGAGGCTGTGTGACATCGCCATTGCACCACACCAATAAATAGCCAGAGCATGTGTGGACTTATTTCTTGCCATCAAAGGCTAGTGAAATATCCGAGGCTGTGTGACATCGCCATTGCACCACACCAATAAATAGCCAGAGCATGTGTGGACTTATTTCTTGCCAACAAAGGCTAGTGAGATATCCGAGGCTGTGTGACATCGCCATTGCACCACATCAATAAATAGCCAGAGCATTTGTGGACTTATTTCTTGCCAACAAAGGCTAGTGAGATATCCGAGGCTGTGTAACATCGCCATTGCACCACACCAATAAATAGCCAGAGCATGTGTGGACTTATTTCTTGCCATCAAAGGCTAGTGAAATATCCGAGGCTGTGTGACATCGCCATTGCACCACACCAATAAATAGCCAGAGCATGTGTGGACTTATTTCTTGCCAACAAAGGCTAGTGAGATATCCGAGGCTGTGTGACATCGCCATTGCACCACACCAATAAATAGCCAGAGCATGTGTGGACTTATTTCTTGCCATCAAAGGCTAGTGAAATATCCGAGGCTGTGTGACATCGCCATTGCACCACACCAATAAATAGCCAGAGCATGTGTGGACTTATTTCTTGCCAACAAAGGCTAGTGAGATATCCGAGGCTGTGTGACATCGTCATTGCACCACACCAATAAATAGCCAGAGCATGTGTAGACTTATTTCTTGCCATCAAAGGCTAGTGAAATATCCGAGGCTGTGTGACATCGCCATTGCACCACACCAATAAATAGCCAGAGCATGTGTGGACTTATTTCTTGCCAACAAAGGCTAGTGAGATATCCGAGGCTGTGTGACATCGCCATTGCACCACACCAATAAATAGCCAGAGCATGTGTGGACTTATTTCTTGCCATCAAAGGCTAGTGAAATATCCGAGGCTGTGTGACATCGCCATTGCACCACATCAAGGAAATAGACAGAGCATGTGGGTGGAATTGCTATCCTAAAATCTGAGAAGGACGTCACGAGGGTTTACGGATCGACACCGGTCGATTGGCCATCGATGCGCGGACTAGTGTTTTCAATCACGATGGATAATCACTCAATGATTTGTTCACATTAGGATTCATGCTTCTCACAACCATGAAACATGTCTCCAAAACGAGCGATGTGAAAGCATGAAATTCCCTGTTTCATTAGAGGTAGGTAATTTAAGTCGCACTGGGACACACAGGGGTCTCTTTTGCAACGGTTCGAGATCCATCCAAAGTGAAAAGATCCTAGGACAACGGCTAGTAAGTTCCAACTACGGTCAGATGACAATAACAACACCTGAACGCACACCCTACTCTCCAAACTTCCTCACCACGTCAATGATGAAATGAAGAAAAATAGGTGATGTAGCACAGTGTTGAGAGATTAGGAAGAGGTTTATCGAGACAGTGTCCATCTTTCTTTTTCTCAAATCTATCATATCACAGCTTATATAGCACATATACTACGGACTACATTGGGTAATTGGCGATGCTTCGGGGGATCAATCCTGATCCGAGGACAAAATGTCGTCATTTTGAACCACAGTTAGATGACGAGGTCAACATCTGAGCTGCCACTCCACTCTTCAAAAGTGCTTCCGAGTGCGACGTTCATTAAAATACTCTACCCCTAACGCTACCAGCAAGTATATTGTTTGACTAGATCTTGGATAGTTTAATAACGCCAATGGAACAACAAGAGTGAAGAGAGACAAAGGTTTGGATT
Source organism: Metellina segmentata (assembly GCA_947359465.1). Classification (NCBI taxonomy): domain Eukaryota; kingdom Metazoa; phylum Arthropoda; class Arachnida; order Araneae; family Tetragnathidae; genus Metellina; species Metellina segmentata. The sequence continues at coordinate 107,597,095 of OX375881.1, read as the reverse complement.
ATTCCATAAATCTTCCTCGGTTTAGAGTCCCAGGAGAAGAAACTATATCTTCAAAACAACAAATTGGAAGAAAACCTCCATTACTGCAGCAAATTGCGCAGTTTACTTCCCGCAAGGAAACGTCTTTGACTGTCGGCGGATTCCATCGAAGGCGACGAATATAGATCGGCGGAAAACATGAAAGAACAAGAAAACACGAAAATCGAACGAGGCGTGAATCGGAATTTCCCCGATTGTTCGACAACTTCGATGGAACGCGTCACCGTGCATACCACAGTTGGCACGATTTCCCCATATGCAATATTCATAACAGGAGGAAGTGGGCATTGTTCTGCCAAGCATCGTGACCCGGACGGAAAGGGTGTAAGAAACCCCCTCCGCCTCGTTATTTAATTACGCAGCGTTCGCCCGATTAACAAGACGCTCGATTACAGTGATTAAATCGTTAAGTCGGCGCATACGCGATAGAGCCATTAGCGCGGATCGGTTTTGTGGTCTAGTTTCTTCTGGCTGAGGGACCTTCTCTTTGTTTTTCATCCGCACAAAACCGATTGCTTTCACTTTGTTTTATCGTGCTTCCTTTTAATCTGTAGCTCTTATTGTTGTTCGCGGCGGAATGTGGTCAAGGCACTCAGATAAACTCTAGCTAGGAAGGTATCCGATTGATAATCGGTAATTGGTAATTTTTAATTAACGTCGTACTACAGCAACACAACGAGTTATTGATGACGGTCCGGGATCAATCCCCTAAGGGAATGATTCGAGGACAACGCCACGTAATTTTGGACCACTGTCAACAGAGGCAACACCTGAGCTGGACCCCACTCTCCAAACATCCAGGCCAACCCAACGTGAGAACTTTTGGCCACGACAGATTTAAGGTGCACCAGCCACCTCTACACCATGCGCTTACAAACATCCATGCCCTGACCCGGATTCGAACCAGGAACCTTCTGATCTAGAGGCTAACACCTTAACCACCAGACCGACCACTGGAACTGCATTCGGAGTGATTTGGTAATTCGGTAATTTTTAATTAACGTCGTACTAGAGCAACACAACGGGCTGTTGATGACGGTCCGGGATCATTCCCTTAAGGGAAAGATTCGATGACAACACCACGTCATTTTGAATCTTATCACATGACAAGGCAACACCTGAGCTGTCACACCACTCTCCAAACTTCCACACCAACCCAACGTGAGGTCTTTCGGCCACGACAGATTTAAGGCGCACCAGCCGTCTCTACACCATACGCTTACAAACATCCATACACTGACCTGGATTCGAACCAGGAACATTTTGATCTAAAGACTAGCACCTTAACCACCTGTAATACATTCTGAGCATCGGTAGATTTAAAGGGAAAGTGCCGGCCAGGGAAACTTACGAGACATTTCCTTGGAGGCAATAGTTTTGTTTGTTTTGTAGCAAAGGTATTAGTATTTTTAATTAACACACTGGATGAACACAACGGGCAATTTTAGTTTCAAAACTATTAGTTGCGACTATTGGTAATTGGTAATATGTAATTAATGTCGTACTAGAGCAACACTACTGCCTATTGACGACGGTGTGGGATCAATCCCCTTTGGAAGTGGTCGTCAAACTCATTAGTCCCCCAAAAGATCCAAAGATCAGCAGTACAACGATAAAGATTTCTTTTGAGAGCCAAATTCCTTTTTAAGAACCATGTTTTTAAGAGTTGGTTTAAACTAACATTAAATACAACCAGATATAAGGTAATGGTAATTGTAATTTATATTAACGTCTTACTAGAGCAAAACAACGGGCTATTGACGACGGTCCGGGATCAGTCCCTGAAGGGAAAGTTCCGAGGACAACACCTCGTAATTTTCGTAATCGAGTGGCTAATTGGTAATTTTTAATTAACGTCGTACTAGAGCAGAGGGAGCCAACCTTTTACATGCCATGCGTCACTTTTTTTCACATGCGAGTTCAGATACGCCATACAACTCTACCTTAAGTTCATGGTCCTGACATATCCTTAATAACTTTTTTAATAAAAGTATCTTTATTGACATAATTAACATTTTTAAATAGTAATGGTAATTTTAGTTAACGTTATATTAGAGCAACACAACGGGCTTTTGACGACGGTCCGAGATCAGTCCCTTGAGGGAAAGATCCGAGGACAACACCTCGTAATTTTGAACCACGGTCAGATGACGAGGCAACATCTGAGCTGGCACCCCACTCTCCAAACTTCCACGCTAACCCAACGTGAAAAACAACCAGAGAAAAGAATAATCTTATTTTTATTGACATAAATATTTTTTACATTAAAATAAAAATATTACAAAACATGCATTTAATGTGAACACATTAATGTGACCTTGCATTTCCTTAGAAAGTTCGGATAAGTCAGGTTTGTATGTCGTTGTTTTTAATTTCAAACAAGATTCC